>OY787621.1:8441324-8980953 GCA_963678935.1 Umbilicus rupestris
AGACACTCCAGTTCACTCTCTGCTAGGGTACATTTCTAATGTCAGCCGCACCATAAGTAGCGTCTTCCTTTTGACATAGATCACACCACCATCCCGTGTTCCCTCCGGAGTAGCATGCTGCTCCAGTCCAATCTTTACGATAGTGCAATCTTCCGGGCCTCCGCTCCTAAGCTTTCTCGTTCTCCAAACAAGGCACTCTAAATTTGCTCAACAACAAATCCTATGTTTTCTTTCCTAATTAGAACATATAATATTTCTAGTTGATAAAGATCATCTTATACCGATCTTATCAACTATTTAGCAAAGATTATCGCATACTAATCTTTGTTGACCGAATATTTATATCTTGAATATCTCGTTTCCTAATTTGTAGCTCGTTGGATCTTTATATATCTTATATCTTGTTTCCTAAATTGTAGTTCGTTCATTCTTGTTTCCTAAATTGATGAGTAGTAGATCCTGAACTCGTTCATTTTAGATCTTCTTGGACCGAAGATTACTTTTGGTACGATAACATATCAGCCACCATGACATAACACCTGTAACATGTAATGTTACATATATGCTCAAGTAAATGTATCATCTAAGTGTTTGTCTCATCAGAATCGAAGGAGGTCAGAAACTTCAACAAAAGTAACTATATAAAATTTCGGAGAGAAATTAACTATATAAAATTTCAGTAGTCAAATTAAGTTAAATTAAGGATGTGGAGACTTGAACTTGAACTTTGGAATAAAAGTATAGGATGAAAACAAGTAAAGTGGGAATTTAGTGTTTGATTTTGAGTCTGTTGTTGTTTTAATTAAGAAATTGTATTGTGATAAATAAATGAAAAAGAAAGAAAATTATATGTCATATGGTTTTTGTACTGGTAGAGAGAGCCTCTGACTCTGAGAGAGGAACAAAACAAGTTCGGAGAGGCAGTCGATCGGAATTGCCTTTCTTCCGTAATTGTTGACTTATCGATAGTCTCTTTCATTCGATCGGGACGTTCTATCTCATCCATCCATCGCCTGCCGATTCTCTTGTCCATTTCTTCGGAACAGATCCATTCCACAACTCTTTCTACTCCATTTTCATGGCTGTGATTGACAACTCGGTAACCAGAGCTGACTCATCGGATCTTCAGCTAAGCAACGCAGAGCCTGCTGCCGCTGTTGCTGCTTTCACTTCCCAGGTCGATCATCCGTCTGCCGAGCCTGGGGATGACAACCACAATGAGTTAGCTCTCAAGAAAATGTCAAATGGTGGAACTATACCTCGTAATGCTTGGAATGAGGGTTTTAACAGGGATATGCAGGAGCTACAGTATTTACTTTCCAAGCTCAATCCCATGGCTAAGGAGTTTGTTCCACCCTCTCTTGCTAATGGTTTCAGCCCCAACGGATTCCATGGCACTGCTAGTACGCAAGGGTTTGGTTACCCTAACAATTTTGTGCTTCAACCTAGCTATGTTGATGTTAGTAATGGCAATATGATTAGAAGGGTATGGATTAATTATTGCTTCACACACTTGCTCTGATTAAGTAGACCTTAACTTCTGTTATAAACTTAGTACTTATACTGACATCCATCCGAAATTCGTTTTGGGTTGCATCCAGAAGAAAATCAATTTCAGCCAAGGTAAACGAAGGATGAATAACCGAACAAGCATGGCTCAGCAAGAAGATATAATTAAGAGGACTGTTTATGTGTCTGACATTGATCAGCAGGTAAAGAAAATGGGACAAGAAGTTGAATTTTACTATTAGACTTTGAGTTTTGCTGTTTAGGATCTGCATCTCCTTTCTGCAGTCACATTGTTATACTATTACTCTATTCTGTATGGAAAATGGAAAAAACATTAGGTTGGATTTATTAGTGGTGGGATTCACTGTCTTTCCACTATTTGTATGCTTACTGCCTTTTGTGGTATGATGTAGGTAACTGAAGAGCAACTTGCTGCACTGTTTTTGAATTGTGGACAGGTAATTTGCCTAAATATGCAAGTATTATGAGAAATTGGAGGCTTTTGTATGCTGACATCCATTTTACTGGCTGAAGGTTGTCGATTGTCGTGTTTGTGGAGATCCTAACTCTGTTCTTCGTTTTGCCTTTGTTGAATTTACCGATGAAGGTGAGTTAGTGATAAATGTGATTTGTTTTGATAATGAAATGTATCACCAATATCAAAAACATTTTCAATTATGTTGACTTGCAGAAGGTGCAAGGGCGGCCTTGCACTTATCAGGGACTATGCTAGGATTCTACCCAGTCAGAGTTTTGCCTTCAAAAACTGCCATTGCTCCTGTTAATCCTACTTTTCTTCCCAGGGTGAGAATTTTATAATGGCCGGTAATAATTGTTAGTTAACTTATGCTTTTGGATTTGGCGTTCCACTCAAGTGATGTAAGATCACAAGTATTTGAGGAAGCTTGATCAAACATTCTTTTGTCACTGATGCTGTCACTCATATTTTGTGCTCCAGTCTGAGGATGAACGGGAAATGTGTGCAAGAACCATATACTGCACAAACATTGACAAGAAGGTAGTGTCGAAACATATTTGGTTAACCATATTCATCTTCCATGCGAATACTGTGGAATTGCTCATGATTTAAAAATTTATTGATTGCAGATTTCACAATCAGAACTTCGCCTTTTCTTTGAATCAGTATGCGGACAGGTGCATAAATACATATTTGAGTAAGCTTGAAAAGTCTGAGTCTTAGTTTGAGGCTCACTTTAATAAACTTATGTTGTCGTAGGTCCGTTGCCTGAGGCTTCTAGGAGACTATAACCATTCAACTCGAATTGGTTTTGTGGAATTTGTTTTGGTAATGAATCTTATCTTTTTAGCTGTATCAGACATTGTAACTATTACTGTGTTTTTGGCTCATGGAAGGCTCTTATATGTGCTCTTAGCTATGCAGTTTAAGACTTCATTTTGTAGACTTGGTGCTTCATCCTTCTTACTTGCCTGCATGCATAAGCATAATTGATGAACTCCCATTAAAATCTATTAATTCTGAGTTGTTCTTTTTACACCTATGACCTTAGGTTTTGTAAAGACGATTTTAAGAAAACCATTACAAGAGTTAACTGTGACAAGTTTATTTTAATGTTTCTGTTTATAAAGTGCTCATGAATCATTTGGAGCTTTTTATTGGCCTCTAAACTTTATAATCACTTTCACTAATGACACATTTATCAAATTAGTTTTATTGAATGTTATATAAATGACGCAACTTAAATCAAGGTTTAGGCGTATTACACACCAGATCCCAACTTAGGCAACACCCCTGCCTAACCTTCATCCTGCATAGTGCTTTTCGTAAAAACTAGGCAGCAACTTACCATTCAAACAGTGAACTGTCATAACAAGTTGAACAAAGCAGAGGGCTCCATTGTGGCTATGACTAGTGTTGTAAACAGTTGGTGGATCAATTAAACCCACGGAAAATAAAATTTACCAGTTGATTCATGGGGAATTTCCTACCATTTAACTGACCTTCCAATGTCCAGTTTAATTAACAATAGCTTTTCTTGAGCATTGTTAAAGTAACAGCGAAGTACTACTGGAATTAAGTGGGGTTTCTACATTGTGATCTAGGAATCAATGGCAATAGAAAGTTTAACTAGAATGTGGAGGTCTAACACACAGTTAATAAATTGACAGTGGAAACTATTCATTGGATAATTATGTGTGCCTGATATTGGTGTACTGAACAAATGTAATCCAGCAGAATCTCCTCGTGGTCATTGAGATTGACAAGGGAAGCATATGAATGTGATAAGCAGAATGTGAAGTTGTGAGACAATGTTAATCATCGACTTCGCAATAAACAACCATGTTGGTTCAAACTGGAGTTCTATAGTGGTCACTGGGTTTGCTTGGGGAATGAAAGAGATGTTGTGATATGAAGTTAATCAGTGATAGAGGATTATTTGAAAATGTTTAATCCGATCTAATCTCTACGCAAATGATACGGAACAGACACAAACGTTTGTCTCCTAGTTGAAAAGAACTTTCATTTGAAGCATACATGTGTAAATGCACTCTTAATCAATTGTAGGCTCTGGAACTGGGCTACTAGTTATCTGACATTTTGGGTTTACTTTTTAGTAGCTTATCGATTACATTTGTATTGAGAATGTAGATTATCTCTCTAAGTCATAAGCGGTCCTTTTCTGCTTGAAAATGTAGATTATCTCTCTATACATTGGCAAAAATAAATATATCATTGATTGAGGTCAGGTTCGTGGTCGGACTGATCCTCATTGTTGTTTTTGATAAAGTTATAGGTCTGTGCATCCTTTTAGAAGTTCATATGATGAGTACAAATTTAAGGTTTATACACTTTTAAACTTTGAATTTCAAGATTTGTACAAAACATAACTTAAGAACTACCCCGTTTATTTATGAGAACTGCAATTGCTTTGTTACTTATCAATTGTTCATCAGTGGTTTGTTTACATGATGACATGCTGTAAATGTGGAAAGAGATACTTTATTGAGACAGAATTGTTTTTTTCGTTAGTTGAGTATAGTGTGTTTGTGCCTAGGAGGATGTGGTTCTAGTCGCATTAAATGTTTGGTATTTAAAACCTGGACATATTTTATTATTTCAAAATGCAGATTGTAATCTGATTACTGATTGCATGATTTTGCTATTTGTAATCACCCTAGTATTATTCTGGGTGAAAAACATAATTTAGTATGATTTCACTTCTACCTCTGCTAGTGGAAATCTGTTAAAGGCAAAGTATTCAACTACTGGTACTTTACACGTTTTGTGTCCACTTTTATTTCAATCTAGTAGTTCAACACTTTGTGCCTGAACAACTCATTTTGTTTCTTGTAGCAATTTGTATGCAGAGGAATCTTTGTTAATCCAATTTCATTCGATTTGTAGGCTGAAAGTGCAATTCTAGCACTTAACTGCAGTGGAGTGGTTCTGGGATCTCTTCCGATAAGGTTTGTATGCATATGATTCTTGGTGTGGTAATTTAGTTTGGTATATTGCTGGCATGTAATGGATATTTGCTGTACCTTTGCAGGGTTAGCCCCTCAAAAACCCCTGTGAGGCCAAGGGCTCCACGTCCAGTATTTCACTGATTTTTCTTTCCTAGATACCGGAGTAAGTTATCCATGATGAACATAAGTTTATATTTATACAGACAAGACAAAGATGGTGGAAATGCTAATCACCAGTCTGCATCTTAGTTGGGAGTATCCTGTATCTAGAGATGAGTTAACATATCATATGGATGGTCTTTGTTTTTAACTTGGATCAACTGCTAAACTTTTGTGACTGTAGACCATGTATGATGGTTGAAGGTTCCTTCCTATCTGATAATTTGGTACCTCCTAGGTGTTTGGTTGGTATGTAAAACTTACACCAGTCGGTTTGAGTTTTATTGATAAGTTGCATGCTTTTCATCCGTGGCAACTGGTGGGACAATTGTTAATAACAAACCATCCTACGGAAAGTGAGGATGCGTGTGATAATCGTTAAATACAAATATTGGACAACTTTTTTGATAAAACCCAATATAATATTTTTTTTGTATATGTTGAAGAATGAGTCTAAATAAATATATATGAATTGAGCAGTTGAAGTATTAGATGGATGGAGGCATGCAGTACAGCCCAAATAAATAAATGTTTTTGTTTTTCTCATAACCACCATCACTCCGACCATCGTACCTGTTATTCCTATATCCACACGGCCGCATAAAACCTGTATCCAACCCCACAGAATTCCCTCAAAATATATTAGCACTAACTGTTGAATAAGATTAATTAATCGCTGGAATCTCATTACCCTCGTAAATTACATCCATCAAATGTTCTATTGCCTTTCCAAAGGATGTTACAACTTTAGTAGTTTCGAATTCAATACCCGACCCATCATTTTTATAAGTAAATCTCACTCACATCTTGGAAAAATTTCCACCGAGTCCTTTCAAGTCATGCTCTAGAATTTTACTTGGAATGTGTCCGAAAATTAAAAAATTGCATTGGGTCGGGCTGGATTGTAGCTGTCCTCCACGTAAGAGAAGAGTTAAAAAAACACCGTCTGTTGGATCGTTAGTTAGTTTTCCCTCCAAAATAACAGAGTTGTATGTTACTCGATAGGTATAGTAACAACGGAATATTAAATGTAGAAAAAATTAAAACGGCTTACTCAGCGATTTAGAGTGGAAACCTCAGTACTTAATCAAGTAATTGAGTAAAGGATTTGAGAAAAGATCTGCTTCTATATTTAGGATATGCTTGCCGAGTACAAACGCTAAGTTACACACTAGTATATTCAGTACAAAGTTTAACTTATCTTTGATACCATCGGCTCAACCCAACCCTCGAGCAGATCTGTTTCATTCTCAAACTTGACCGTCCGATCTTTTATGAGTTCGCCAAAAAACTTCTTCTTCTCTTAGCATGCTCTCTTCTTTACTCTCTCAAAGCCGTGTTTCTTTCCGACGCTCCAGCTCGCCTATTTATAGCTTTTGCGAATCCACGAATATCTTGGCTTGCTTACCAAGAATATATTTCATTGATGTTTTTCAGTCATTTATTTTAGACTTCCAAATCAAGATCAAATATTTCCAACAACCGAATATTTGAATATCTCTTGTTTAAATAGGGAAACTTATTTAATTTAAAAAAATTCGTTTCCAAATTCATTCAAGAGATATATTCGTTTTTATCTAGAACATATCACATAATATATTCTGGATTTGATAACAACTTTGTTGTCATCAATATCTTTCGTATCTTCTTTAAATATCTTCAGTGAATCATCCAAATATTTCGCTAGAGAATCTTTCCTTCTTGATATTTGTTTTCTTCCATTTAATGCAACTTAAGATCTTTTTTCTGCACACTAGTTGAATTTATTAGTTAAGTGTTTATAATCGTCAAAACCTTAAGAATCCAACACCACCTATCCAATAGGTGTTCTGTTTCAACACAAAAATCAAAACCCTTTCTTTTTTCTTGCTCCCTTGTTGGGCCCGACTCCCCCATCTTCTCTCCGCCCGAGCTTGCCTCTGAGCCGATCAGTTGACCCACACAGCCGAGCAGCGCTGTCTATTTATTACATAGGTGATCTTCAGTAATGACTTCGGTTTTTAGGTTATTTTGTCGTTGAATTTTTTAATTTTGAGATGTAGGATTTCTTAGTTTGGTTTCAATTACAAACCGAGTATTTCATAAACGGCACCCTATGTGGACAAAACGTAGGATTCAGCTCGGCTAGAAGATTTGAAAAAAATGATAAAGCGCTAATCTTAAATGCAGTTTGTCAATTTTGTGTTAAATCCAAACGATGTTTGGGACAACGACAAATTTCAAAGGACGTGGAAAAAGTCCAAATTTTATCGATGTCTTATTCATTTTATGTAATCGTGAGTTATGATTTTTGTGGCTATTGAACAAGAGTTTTAATTTAAGGTTTCATTGAGCGACTTTTTTCCAAGTATGTGGAGTTCTTACAAGTTTAATTGTGTTCTTTGTTAAAATGATTGATATGATTATCTCTCTAACTAGACATTTACATATAGTTAGGATCCTTATATGTTTATATTATCCCCCTATTTCACTTACGTAATTATAGATCCTTTATATTAGCTTAACTGTGGTAAACTACCTATATAAAATAATCCAATCAGTAAGTCCCATTAAAGAATTCTCAACATATTAACTCTTCCTATGTCTGGTTTTTACATGATATTAGAGTCAATAATTAATCTTCTACGATGACGTCTGCTGGCATCCTCCCATCCCCATCCATCACAACGGCAATCACCATGAAGCTACACCGGAAGAAATACATGCCATGGAAGATTTTGTTTCTTTCATATCTATGAAGCCATCCATTGATGGGCTTTGTGGATGGGCGATTGTCGCTAATGCCAAGACAGTCACCTACACTATATAATCTTGGTAGGTCAGATTTTCGAACCTGAGTTCATCAGCTAGCTATAGAAGGATCAAGAGATTCTAATACTACAGCATTTTACATCTTATGTGACAATTCTGAAATGTCATTTATGAATGGTTTGTGTTTCATGCAGCTGATATGACATTATGTGTGTCATATATGTCACGTAGCGTAAGTGTTGTCGTATAACCCATTAAGCGACATGATAGTTTTAGACATGTCGCATAGGCTTTAGTACGAAAATAACATAAGTTTGTGCGTCGCGTTAGTAGTGTCATTTTAGAAGTGTAATCTGACCGTGTTTTATAATCCTTACATTTTCACAGCTAATGTCAAACGTGGTGCATAAGAACCTTGTCATCAAACTCCACTTAGGAGATATGAGTAGTTATCTCGAGAACCATCTTATGTAACTCTTATATGTGTCATTTCAGTTTGGGGGTATGGATATATACAAGGTGATAATCATCACATTAGTAAGTTGTCATACAAGGTATCTTACGAAATTTTTCAAAAACATCTAACAAGAAAAATGTAATAACTAGAAGTCCCAACATAAATATCATCCTAAAAGTCACAAAAAGTCTGGTAGAGATCTGGGCAGACCTCAAAGCATCAAAAGTTTAGTTTTTTCAATCCAAAAAATAATTAGAGAAACAATTGTACACTTGTGGCTGATAAGATAAGAGTGCAATTGATAATCATAGCCTCCGTGCTCCTCTTCTTGCAAATTATTCATCTGCATGCAAACAATCTCCGGCAGAAACATAAAACAATTCAATTACAAAATATCCATACTTGTTCAAAAGAGATCGAGATGTTATGTGCACTGACATTCCTATTTTTAACTCTTTATAGTTGTCAATTTCTGTTTTAGGGGTCATGTTGCAGTTAAAACAATTTATAAACCTTGGTAAGCCAAGGGTCAATCCAATGAGCAAATATGTGTGGATACTATGAAAGATAGTGCCTTCATTTAGCTATTCCAATAATGAAAATTTTATAATTACCTAACTAAGTGATTCTGACGGAAGAACAAGATTATGCAAATAAAATTAATATTCCAGAATCAAACTTCACATATACCTAACACACAAATCATGCAATAATCTAAACAATTCAATTATATTATGGAACTATGGAAATAACCTAATAACATCATGCAAGCCGCCCAGTGACGGATCATTGCCTGAATTAATCTACACTGTTGAACGTCGCCCAATCACGGATTATCAATAGTTTCGATTTAGTAAGCCTAAGGTTTCCAGACAAAAGATGTCAACTTTCCTATCGATTCATATACTAACAATATAGCTACCATGTTTCGATATCAACTCTATTGAATCCGGTTAATTACCTCAGACCCAATCATCTTTTTGGCCCTTAACCTAATTTTGTTCTAACAAGAAAGCATCAAATCGATGTCAGACATGCAGGAGCGATAAGTTAAGAACAGTAGAATTAAAGAACTTTATTAACATAATCGAAAAATTTTATTAACATCGCATGAATTGTTAGAGTAGAAGCATGGGATCCGTAGGATCCTGGAACGAGACGACTAATCACTAATCATGATGATAAAATCAGAATACATGTATAAAAGAAAATTAAAGAAGAATCATTCACTGCGAAACCGAGTCTTCGATTTTTAATCTTCTTGGAGTCTTGACCCGTCTTTCCTCTCTTCAGAAATTAGGTCAAATTTTTCCCAAGTTAAAAACCCTTTTTCCTAGATTTTAGGTCTTTATTTATACCAAAATCAATTGGACCGTTTTTAGAAATCAATTTCGGACTGGTTCGGGGTCAAACCTGGGTGTTCAGTGTCAAACTGCCTGTTTTATTGGTGAACCGCCAGTTCTCCATTGAACAGAGCTGGCTCAGTGGGTCATGAATTTTTGCCTTTGTGGTTGGTTCAAAACCAAACCGGTGGTTTGACCTATAAACCGGCGGTTCAGATCTGAACCAGGCTACTGTTCGCTCAGCAATTTGGTTCTGACTTTGCTTGCGTTTTTTACCATTTGAACCTTCTAATTACGTCTTGGTGTGAACTACAATGTTGTAGCCCTTCGAGTTAGCTTTCCAACAAGATATGGCACGCGTCAATCGGATAAGAATCATGTGCTCGGAGATTCTTTGATGACAAATAGGTCAATCTGCTCAGATTTGGTCTGTATTCGTCTGAATCTGTTTTGCCTTATTTTGCTCCAAACGGATTACAAAGCCTTTATTTAACATAATTTGACTTGAAATTAGAGTAGGGTGATAAAAACACAATGAAAAGTTTGGGAGAGGATCAAAATTCATCATCGAATGAAGCGAATAATCGGTAAGAAATCAACCGATCAAAACACTCCACACTTAGGATTTGTTCGTCCCAAAAAATTATAAAATACACAATGAGTAGCAGATAAACTTAATGCAAGTACCCATTCAATTTTGTACGATCTACACTAACTAAACTAATTTCCTAAGATATGCAAGTCCTAACTCACTTTCGTAGGAATCACGGGTGCATTTAGCACATGCATCAAGCCTTTAAACCCCTAGGCTACCCTAGTGGACGAGTTATAGTCTCGTGAAGGTTTTCAGAATAGGGAATACCTACAAATCCCTAATGCATGTATCCTATATGAATGCATGAAATGGGTGCTCAAAAGTGACAGCATTATTACAACAATCTCAAACTAATGCGCTAAGCCAACATCGAAGTCAAACTATCTTCAAATGAGTTTTCATACCTTCATAGTTCAAACAAGATGTTGCACTCAAACAAGTTGGTATCAAAACCATCAAATTACTAACTACGTGTCTAAAAATCTTTTTCAAGCTATGGATCCAAAACATGAATCCAAGTTACACAAACGTGCCCGCCATTCACCTATGCTATCTAGTGATAGTCCACGAGCTCTTGGCGCAAAGCTCATTCTCAAGTCAAAAAGTCCAGACTTTATAACTCATAAAAGAAGAGGAGCTTGGCTTGGCGTTTTATAAAAATTGCATAAGCAAGTCCATGACTCCGTGCAAGCACAAGGGTCTGTTTCAGCAATCCCTGAAGATTTGAAGCTGGAGCACAATCTAAAGAATGTGACAGATACAACAACCAAATAACAAAGTCTGTTTCAGCACTCCCTGATGACCCAAAGGTAGAGCAGAATGTCTGATCAATCTGGAGATGCACTGAGAGGCTCCAGCATGGTGCGGCAGGCATTGCAAAATCTCAGGGAGTTGTGCAAACGTCATCCAAAACGTCAGCAATGGGCAGAAGCCTTTCGGAAAAGAAAAGGCTTCAAAAATCCATATTAGGCAATAAAATCTTCAACAACCTTGCAAGAATCCAGGAGAAGATTCTGTGCTGCCCGGGGAATTCGTAGGCAAACGCGGGTGCCAAAAGAACAGTGGGCTGATTGATACAAAAGGAATGCAGAGGCTGCATTCAAGAGAACACACAGATAAAGAGTGCAAGAGAAAACACATAGAGACCAACCTACTGTAGTAGGGTATATACATTGAGTTGAAGACTTGTGTTGCTCCCAGAGGGATTCAAAACTCATGGAGTTTGGTTTAGTATTGATCCATGGAATTCAACTGGAGCACTGCTCGTTGAAGGATCAATGAGAGCTCGGAGAACAACTACGGACAGGTTTGTCGCAGGCTGAGTGAGAGCTGATCGAGGGTACCCAATAGTGACAGAGTGTGTCATTGATTGAGGGGGAGCAGTGACTAAGTTTGCAGAACTCAGTGTGTCCGGCTGTTTGACAGAAGAACTAGAATAGTTGTTGACAGAAGATACATCAACTCTTGTATAGAGTGTGTTGAAGTAGTCCGTGTACCACGCATTGTAATAGAATAGGCTAGGTTTGTGAGTCAGGTCCGTAGCTATTTGTTACTGGAAGTGTGTAGGTAGCGCAAAGAGAGTTTGTGTGATCAGATTGCTAGCTAGTCTAGGAAGTTAGATTGAGCGGAAGATTTCGACTAGGGGAGAAGTAGAGGTGTTGAGTCCTTTGTACTTTGAACCACGAATAATGAAGTCTTGAGGATCGGAGAGTGATCCTCCCCGGACATAGGCAAGTTGCCGAACTGGGTGAACAAACTAATAGTGTCTTCCTTATTCGTTTGTAGAATAATTTCCGCAGGAAGAGGCAACAAAAGCTGTAACTTCAATGGCTGTAACTCGAGTTCAGCAACACAGGCTAATTTCATAACCTATCCTAAACCAGAAAATCAGTGGACTGCTAATGAGGACCGAACTACAGCGACAAACGCAAAAGCACTCAATGTGATCTTTAATGTTGTCGAACCAGACATCTTCAGGTTATTCTCAACTTGTGAAGCTTCTAAAGATGCATGGAACATTGATAGAGCCTATTTATACGCATTATTTGGATCATATCCCCGTGCTTGTTTGCATTATTTTATGTACAAGATTACTGGTTTCCAGTGTTTTTGTATTTCAGGGCAGAACAAGGGCCTAAGTCGGATACGCGATAACAGGCAGCGTTTAGGACGCGCAGCACACAGCCTGCGGAGCTAGCGGCGCAAACAGAAGAAATGGCGAGAGATAGCAGAGTTGCGCCGACCAATGCGCTAAGCAGTATGCCGTGCGCCAGGCCCAGAGTCCAGTATTTCCTAATCCTGACATGACCAGATTTGGAAGTTGCCAAGGATGGACCTCTCGAGCAGTATATAAAGGGGAGGAGGTCTAGGGTTTAAGGGGGACACACAGAGAGGCAACACCCCACATCAGAGGGCCACGAGAGAGCGAGAGAGCGGCAAATCTGGAAAACACACGAACTTGTTAAGAGGACTTGCGCCAGCCGAGAGACATACTGCACGCACTGTTTGCTACTTGTTTCTCAGATACATTAGACCTTATTTTACTATTCTATGATGTTTATCACTAGCATGTCTAGCTAAACGCTTAGTATCGGTTGGACATGAATCTATGAGTATTTGCTTTGAGACTTGCACTTAATGCATAACTTGCTTGCTTATATTAATTCTGTGCACATTACTGGCAGCTTGTTGCATGAGTAGGGGAAGCCTTGAACCGCAATCTTACTCTTGTTGCTTGTTGTTGTTTGTTAAACTAGTTGAATAGCCTGACGGTGCCAACTAGGAGTAACGCGCTAGGATAGGCAATTACTACCTTGATCGGATTCGTAGTTGTTTAAGTCTAGTGTAAGAATTAATAGCACATGAACTTTGATCGGAACATGCGCAAATGTTAGGAAGCCTTGATCTGACACTAACATTAGCAACTCGAGCTATAGACATTTAGAGTCAATGATAAGGAATACACTCATAGAGGATTGTCTGCGCCGATACTTCTCATAGTCATAGTACTTAATCTCTACTGCCTGCGCACGTCTAGTGCAAGTTCCTGCGTTACGATACCACTGTTTACTCCCGCACTGCGCAACCCAATCACTCACCCCCCAATCTTCGTAAGTGTAGGTCACTGGCTAGAACTGAACTACTTGCTCCCCGTGGAGATCGACCCTTACTTTACCGCTGTACTAGTGGAAGAGGAAGGATTATATTTGACGCGCACAACGATGCGCGATCAAACATCCTCAAAACAACATTCGAAGGAACTAACAACGACGCGCGATCAAATTTTGGGGCCGTTGCCGGGGAGCAACACAGCTAAGTTCTAGTTAGTTTGCGTTTTTCCCTTTTAGTAACTAGTTATTTCAGTTTGTTTTGTTTTCGTTGTTGTTTCTGACAGCGCGCAATCACCATTAGCCTGCGCAACCTTGAAACAGTTATGCTTCGCAGATTCTAGTTGCGCACTGACAGACGCAGCAGCATTAGTTATCTTTTAATTTCGTTTTCTTTGAGATTTAAAACAGGTTATGGAGGATAACAGTGTCGTAGGAGACAACTTGGGGGACAGAACCCCGGAAGAAGCAAGGGCACATAACCGCGCAGCCCTGTTCAGAGAAGAAGTGCAGCGCGAGGTTGAAGCAAGGATGGCCGCTGAATTGTACAATACGCCACCCGCGCGACAAGCTGCGCGACGCAGAACAGTGCGCGAGATGTCAGCCCTATCACTGTTAACCAGCCATGGTGCATCGTGCTTCCACCAGACGGTCATTTTGAGCTAAGGAGCTCGCTCATCCATCACATGCCCAAGTTCCACGGGATGAACAATGAAAATCCAGTCAAGCATGTGCGAGAGTTCCTAGTCATATGCGAGAACATGAAGACCGAAGGGGAGAGCGATGAGGCGCTGAAGATGAAGGCATTCCCATTTTCGTTGTGTGACACAGCCAGACATTGGTTGATGAACTTACCAGCCGGATCAATTCACACATGGGAGCAGCTGCCGAAGAAGTTCCTGGATAAATTCTATCCCGCAGCAAAGATCGCGCTACTCAGGAGGGAACTGGCCGCGCCAAGGCAGAGCGCAGGAGAGTCTCTGTCAGAGTATTACGAGCGTTTCAGGGAGCTAGAGGCCAACTGCTACAATCATGGCCTACCCCAGAATGTGCTGATAGAGAACTTCCTAAATGGATTGCTGCCCATGGAGCTGAGATTATTGAACGCATGCGCAGGAGGTGACATTTGCAACATGTACCCAGAAGACGCGTGGCAGCTGATAGAAGACTCTGCTAGTCAGGTACGAAATCAGCTAACACTTGAAAATAGTCGTGCTCGTTCTGTGCATCAGGTAGAAACAAGCGCTGAGATCAAGGAAATGAAGGCCATGCTGCAGAAATTGATGAGTGCGCAGTGCACACAACCAGTAGCGCCAAAGGTATGTGAATTCTGCAGGTCCACCGAACACAGGACTGATGAATGTCCCACACTATTTGAGGAATCTGGAGATGTCAATGCTCTCGGAGGATGGGACAACAGAGGACCACCAAGGCAGAATCAACCGCGTTTTGGACTGGCAGCAAATGGATTCAGATGGAAGGAGGAGAACAATTTCCAGAGGCAGTTCACAGATCAGCGCGCGCCACAGCAGACGCAACAAGCTGCGCCCTACAATCCACCGCATCGCCACACTGACGCACCAACGCATAACAACCAGCAACCAAGGCGATCTTTGGAAGATATCGTGGGGCAGCTAGCAGACACACTACGCAAGAATGACGAGAAGTATGACAAGAGGTTCAAGTCCATTGAAAAGCAGCTATCACAGATCGCAACCACGGTATATGAGCTGAAAAAGAGCGATGGCAACCTGCCTTCACAAGTGATTCAGAACTCCAAAGGAGGAGTCAATGCAGTGACACTGAGGACTGGGCGCACTATAGGAGCAGAACAGACCACGAAGGCGCCCGCGCAACCAGTTGCGCAAGTCCCGGATCCAGCAGAACAGAATGCGCAACCAGAGCAAGAAGCGCAACCAGAAGTGCCAGCCACAAGCCAGCAGGGCGAAGCGCCAGGTATAACAAAAATAAACGACAAGGGCACGAATCGTACTAATATACCTGCACCTTTCCCTGTGCAGGCACCCTTGGCTAGAAAGGAAGCGCTGGACAAAGAGCTATACGAGTTATTCAGCAAGGTGGAAATCAATATTCCCCTTATCGAAGCAGTTCGGCAGATTCCCAGGTACGCCAAGTTTTTAAAGGAGCTGTGCACAAACAGGAGAAGGAAAGGCGAATGCGCACAGATAATGCTAAATGCGCAGGCCTCAGCGATCGTGCAACATAAGGTACCACCTAAGTGCCGAGACCCAGGTACGTTCACTATCCCTTGCACTTTAGGTAAGACCACAGTGAGCAACTACATGATTGATTTAGGCGCGTCCATCAATTTGTTACCTTATTCCCTATATACGACATTGCGCCTTGGACCACTAAAGCCTGCAGGTCTCACTATTCAGCTAGCAGATCGGTCGTGCGAACAACCTGCAGGCATGATAGAGGATGTCCTTGTACGAGTAGGAGAGCTGGTGTTTCCAGCAGATTTTTATGTGCTGGAAATGGAGGGTGAATCAAGCACCAGCAGTGCGCAGATCCTATTGGGCAGACCTTTCCTTATGACCGCGCGCACGAAGATAGACGTGTGGAGGGGCACGCTCTCCATGGAGGTAGATGGCGAAGAGATCCATTTCAATATATTCAAGGGGATGCAGCACCCACACGAGGACGCCACAGTGCACGCGATGGACAGCATTGACGATTTAGTCTCAGATGCGCAATGTGCAAGCGCAGCAATAGAACCATAGCCACTGGCACAGACAGAGTTGGAGAAGCAGGAAGACGAGGAGCTGAGCAGTGCTGAACCAGAACTCAAACAGGTACATGATATAGTTCATATTTGCACTGCCAATAAAACCTTGCCCTCTATTGAACAGGCACCCAAGGTCGAGCTGAAGCAACTCCCAGAGCACCTCAAATACATTTTCCTGGGAAATGAGGACACCCTGCCAGTAATCATAAAGAAAGGATTAGAAGAGGAGCAGGAAGTGCGTTTACAGCAGGTGCTGCGCAGGAACCAGCGCGCTATAGGATGGACACTGGCAGATCTGCGTGGAGTGAGCCCAGACGTGTGCATGCACAGAATACTATTGGAAGATGGTGCCAAACCATCCAGGGAGGCTCAGCGCAGATTGAACCCAAATATGATGGAGGTAGTGCAGAAGGAGATCTTAAAGTTGCTTGACGCAGGAGTTATTTACCCCATCTCGGACAGCAAATGGGCCAGTCCAGTGCACGTTGTGCCTAAGAAGGGAGGAATCACAGTGGAAGAAAATGCGCAGGGCGAGCTTGTTCCCAAGCGCATACAGACTGGATGGCGCATGTGCATCGACTACAGGAAGCTTAACGCAGTCACGCGCAAGGACCATTTCCCGCTACCGTTCATAGATCAGATGCTGGATCGATTAGCAGGTAAGCCTTATTTTTGTTTCTTGGACGGATATTCAGGGTACAACCAGATACCCATAGCTGCGGAGGATCAAGAGAAGACCACGTTCACCTGCCCGTTCGGTACATTTGCGTTTCGGCGCATGTCATTTGGGCTGTGCAACGCGCTAGGTACGTTCCAACTCCTTGTCATGAGCATTTTCTCTGATATGATTGGTATATGCATAGAAGCGTTCATGGATGACTTTACTCTATATGGAGGTACCTTTGATGCGTGTTTAACTCATCTAGATAAGGTGTTGGCGCGCTGCATTTCCAAGAACCTAGTGCTTAATTATGAAAAATGTCATTTCATGGTAACGCATGGTGTAGTGCTAGGACACATCATCTCAGAGGAGGGGATCAAGGTAGACAAGGCTAAGATAGACCTTATTTCTAATCTACCTTATGCCACTAGCGTGCGCGACGTGAAGTCATTCTTAGGACACGCTGGGTTTTACAGGCGTTTTATCAAAGACTTCTCTAAAATTTGTATTCCCCTGTCTAACCTCTTGCAAAAAGATGTGTGCTTCGATTTTACTGATGAGTGCAGGGCCGCATTTGATAAGCTTAAGGAGGCGCTGACCAGTGCGCCAGTGATGCGCGCACCAGACTGGAACCTGCCGTTTGAACTGATGTGCGACGCAAGCGATTATGCAGTAGGTGCAGTCCTGGGGCAGCGAGTGGACAAGAAACCGCACGCCATCTATTATGCTTCGCGCACACTGGACGCTGCGCAGAGGAACTACACCACCACGGAGAAGGAGCTTCTGGCAATTGTGTTTGTGCTAGAGAAGTTCCGTGCATACGTTCTAGGCGTCAGGGTCATCATATACACAGACCACGCAGCCATCCGTTACCTGATGTCCAAGAAGGAAACTAAGCCGCGCCTGATGCGCTGGGTGCTCCTACTGCAGGAATTCGACCTGGAGATCAAAGACAAGAAGGGCACGGAGAACACGGTTGCGGACCACCTGAGCAGGATCGTGAAGGAGGAGGAGCCGGGGCAGATCACTGAGACATTTCCCGACGAGCATCTGATGGCGCTGACAGGTAAAGTACCATGGTATGCGCACATTGCGAATTACCTGGTCACAGGTACGTTCCCTCCGCATTTCAATAAAACGCAGTGCATGAGATTGAAACATGAGTCCAAGCATTATCTTTGGGATGATCCTTATATGCTCAGAATAGGACCTGATCAGATATTAAGGCGCTGCGTGTCTGACCATGAATTTAACTCTGTTTTGATGTTTTGTCATGCGCACGCATGTGGAGGACACTTTGGTCCCAAGCGCACCAGCAGGAAGGTCCTGGACTGCGGATTTTATTGGCCGCACCTGTTTAGAGACGCATATGACTATTGCAGGAATTGTGACAGGTGCCAGCGCACAGGAGGCATATCAGCGCGCAACGAGATGCCGCAGACGCCAATTCTAGTAGATGAAGTGTTTGATATATGGGGAATCGACTTCATGGGGCCATTTCCCCCGTCTGCCGGCTATGAATACATATTGGTCGCGGTGGATTATGTATCCAAATGGGTCGAAGCTAAGGCCACACGGAAGGATGATGGTAAGACGGTCGCTGAGTTTCTGAAAACTAACATCTTTTGCAGGTACGAGGTGCCTAAAGCAATCATCAGCGACCAGGGGACGCACTTTTGCAACAGGATCGTGGCGCAAGTTTTCAAGCATTACGGAGTGCGCCACAAGACGTCCACCGCTTATCATCCTCAGACAAATGGACAGGCCGAGGTCTCCAACAGAGAGATCAAGCGCATCCTGGAGAAGACTGTGAGACCATCTCGCAAGGATTGGAGCCAGCGCCTGGACGATGCGCTGTGGGCATATCGCACTGCGCATAAGACACCGATCGGGACTTCACCGTTTCGGTTGGTCTACGGAAAAGCATGCCACCTGCCAGTAGAGCTAGAGCACAAAGCATATTGGGCCTTACGCATTTGCAACCTGAACCTGGATGAGGCTGGCAAGGAGCGCGCGTTTGAGCTCAGCGAGTTAGAAGAGCTGCGCCTGGATGCCTATGAGGGACTACGCGATTACAAGGAGCGGACAAAGGCGTTTCATGACAAGCATATCCTCAGACGCACTTTTGAGCCAGGAGACCAGGTATTATTATTCTCCTCACGCCTGAAGCTCATGCTTGGAAAGCTGCGCAGTAAATGGACTGGACCGTACACAATCACCAAGGTCTTCCCCTATGGAACATTCGAATTAGAAAATGAGCACCGGCATCGTTTTCAGGTGAATGGGCAGAGAGTCAAACGGTATCTCGGAGAACCTTGGGATGGTACAACGCGCGACATTGAGTTGGCAGAACCAGTAATAACAGATGCGCCAACTGCCACGCCAGAGGCACCACCAGATGCACCAGAGGGAGAACTGGAGACTATTGCTCACATTTCTTCTTCCTCTTCATCTACCCTCGTTACTGCAGACTTCTCACATATTATCCATGTTGACTACCCTTCTCACCCTTTGCGCAGGACCAAGAAGAACACAACCCATGCACAAGCGCAGGATCACTCAGGAGCAAGAGTGGGGGAGGTCACTGGCACACATTTGGGCACGTAACGAGGTACAGTCGAGCCAACGACGTTAAACAAAGGCACTTGTCGGGAGGTAACCCGACTCGTTTTACTTTTACATGTTTTATGTTCTTTATTTTGCTTGCATGCATATGTTCTGCATGTGCGCGTTCTCCTTGCGCTTGAGCTTGAGTCGTGGGGACACGGCTCTGTTTAAGTGTGGGGGGGGGGGGGAGCGTTACATGTACATTTCACGTTTTTTTTAGCATTTTTAGTGTAGCATAGTTTAATTGAAGGAAATAGTAGCAGTAGTGCGCTTGTGTGCGGGTTGCGCGCACTGTTCAGCTTGTTTGCACTATCCATATTGCGCCATGCGCTATCAACTGTTTTTAGTATATTTTTTTCATTTTTTCTGCTCCTGTTAGTTGGGATATACAGGGGATGTGGAGTTGACAGAAACGCTCTAGAGAGGCGGTTAGTCGCTCGCGCTTCAGAGGAGAGGTATATGGTCGAGAGCGCGAGTGGAGGCCTGTGCTTCGCGACCTTCGGAACAAGAGAGCGCGCTCAGTCACGCAGATGCCGAAGGCGGAATACCCAAAGCGTGGCGAGGTGGGAAAACAGACCACCTTCCCTCTGGAAGTTGAGCTAAGGAAGGCGGGCGTGGGTGTAAACGCGTGCGCCGACCTGCGCAGACAGACCATGAAGGGAGAGCGGGGCGTTGTTCCATAGCTGTTATCCGGAGGCCGAGACTGGAACCGTTCTGGGAAAGATAGGAATCATAGACAAAGCTGTATAAAAAGGAAAAAAATACCAGCAGATGATATGCGCTACAAAAAAAAAGAAAGAAACAGCGTGCGCACAATAAACCAGCGAGCGCAAAAGCCACAGAAAATCATCAAAAGGCTCGAGTTCCCAGGAAGTGCGCGGAAGAATCACGCTCGGGAAGAAGCTTGCGCTGTTAACCATATACCCATCCTCGGAGTGAGAGCTGACAACCTGGAGCCTATAAAGAGCTATCTCCCAGTCATCCGAAATGGTCTTCATCCCAGCTGAGAGGTAATGAATTGCGAAATCACTATACTTAAACTGTTGACAGCAGATGTGCGCAGGAGGAAGTGCAGCGCAAGGTGATCAGTAGTGCAGATCGCGCCAGAGTGCAAGACTGTGCGCTAGACTCCAGAGAGGTAATGGTATCCGTGCTTGAGTGCTTGTTCGAGGACGAACAAGGGGCAAGTGTGGGGGGTTTAATAGAGCCTATTTATACGCATTATTTGGATCATATCCCCGTGCTTGTTTGCATTATTTTATGTACAAGATTACTGGTTTCCAGTGTTTTTGTATTTCAGGGCAGAACAAGGGCCTAAGTCGAATACGCGCTAACAGGCAGCGTTTAGGACGCGCAGCACACAGCCTGCGGAGCTAGCGGCGCAAACAGAAGAAATGGCGAGAGACAGCAGAGTTGCGCCGACCAATGCGCTAAGCAGTATGCCGTGCGCCAGGAGCAGAGTCCAGTATTTCCTAATCCTGACATGACCAGATTTGGAAGTTGCCAAGGATGGGCCTCTCGAGCAGTATATAAAGGGGAGGAGGTCTAGGGTTTAAGGGGGACACACAGAGAGGCAACACCCCACATCAGAGGGCCACGAGAGAGCGAGAGAGCGGCAAATCTGGAAAACACACGGACTTGTTAAGAGGACTTGCGCCAGCCGAGAGACATACTGCACGCACTGTTTGCTACTTGTTTCTCAGATACATTAGACCTTATTTTACTATTCTATGATGTTTATCACTAGCATGTCTAGCTAAACGCTTAGTATCGGTTGGACATGAATCTATGAGTATTTGCTTTGAGACTTGCACTTAATGCATAACTTGCTTGCTTATATTAATTCTGTGCACATTACTGGCAGCTTGTTGCATGAGTAAGGGAAGCCTTGAACCGCAATCTTACTCTTGTTGCTTGTTGTTGTTTGTTAAACTAGTTGAATAGCCTGACGGTGCCAACTAGGAGTAACGCGCTAGGATAGGCAATTACTACCTTGATCGGATTCGTAGTTGTTTAAGTCTAGTGTAAGAATTAATAGCACATGAACTTTGATCGGAACATGCGCAAATGTTAGGAAGCCTTGATCGGACACTAACATTAGCAACTCGAGCTATAGACATTTAGAGTCAATGATATGGAATACACTCATAGAGGATTGTCTGCGCCGATACTTCTCATAGTCATAGTACTTAATCTCTACTGCCTGCGTACGTCTAGTGCAAGTTCCTGCGTTACGATACCACTGTTTACTCGCGCACTGCGGAACCCAATCACTCACCCCCCAATCTTCGTAAGTGTAGGTCACTGGCTAGAACTGAACTACTTGCTCCCTGTGGAGATCGACCCTTACTTAACCGCTGTACTAGTGGAAGAGGAAGGATTATATTTGACGCGCACAACGACGCGCGATCAAACATCCTCAAAACAACATTCGAAGGAACTAACAAAGTGAAGTTGTCTCGGATGCAGATGATCACTACCAGATTTGAAAATCTGAAATTAAAGGATTATGAATCAATAAAAGAATTCAACGCCAAATTAATGGACATTGCCAACGAAGCTCATGCACTTGGAGAACCAATCAGTAATGAGAAATCAAAAAAGTTATGTGTTCTCTTCCCCAGAAATACGCAATGAAGATAACCGCCATTGAGCAGGCTCAGAATATAAAAGTAATGAGACTTGACATACTAATGGGATCCCTCCGAACGTTTGAAATGAAGTTGAATTCTGAGGTGCCTGAGAAAAATCTCGAGGGGTTGCACTCAAAAGTGAGATATCTGAAACTACCGAAGATGAGGAAGAAATGTCCGCACAGATGGTTCTACTAGTAAAGAACTTTGGCAAGTTTATGAGGAAATTGAATCAGCGTCTGTCTAAACAGAGGCAATCTGGACCAGACAACCAAAATCGTCGAAATGGAAAATTCAGGAGGATGAGAATTGCTGGAAATCAGAAGGAGGTAAAGGGACAGAGAAGCAAAGGGCTTTGGGCACATCGAAGCCGAATGCCAATACCCTCAAGAAACAAAAAAGGGCTCTACTGGTTAAATGGAGTGATACTTAATCAGAGGAGTCTGAAAAAGAAGATGAAAACTCTAACTTCGTGGCACTTACCATTATGGCAGAAATTCTAGAGACCGAACCTGAGAACTCTTGCTGCCCAGATCAACTTAACTCGAGAAGATTTGGCCCGTTGACCTAATCAGAATGAAGGCCAGCACAGAATCCTTCATCTAGTACTAATACTTTGATTCGACCAAGGGCTGGTCGAATCAACTTCTAAGCAGCACGAATCAACTTTGATTCTCGCAAGACAAGTCAGCCCAAAAATTGATTTCTAATATCGGCCCAATTGATTTTGGTATAAATAAAGACCTAGAAAAAAAGGATTCTGGACCTGAGCAAAATTTAACCTAATTCTTGAAGGGAAGAAAGATGGCTAAAGACTCCAAGAAGATTAAAGATCGAAGACTCGGATTCGTAGTGAAGGATTCTTCCTTACTTTTCGTTTCCTTTTCTTTAATTCTCTTTTATACATGTATTCTTGTTTAATCACCATGATTAGTGAGTAGTCGTCTTGTTTTGGGATCCTACGGATCCCATGCTTGTACTCAAACAATTCATGCGATGTTAATAAAACCCTTCAATTATGTTAATAGAGTTCTTTAATTCTACTATTCTTAATTTATTGTTCCCGCATGTCTGACATTTATTGGGATGCTTTCTTGTTAGAACGAAATTAGGTTAAAGACAAAAAAGATGACTGGGTCTGAGGTAATCAACTGGATTAAGTATAATTAATATCGAAGCATGGTAGCTATACTGTACATGAATCGATAAGAAAGTTGACATTATTTGTCTGAAAACCCTAGGCTTAATAAATCGAAACTGTTGATAATCCGTGATTGGGCGGCGTTCAATAGTCTAGATTAATTCAAGCAATGATCTTTGATTGGGCGGCTTGCCTAATGTTATTAGGTTATTTACACTACTCCATAATATAATTGGATTATTAGAATTATTGCATGATTTGTGAGTTAGGCATGGGTGAAGTTTGATTCTGGAGTATTGATTTTATTTGCATAATTTTGTTCTTGCGTCATAATCACTTAGTTAGGTCATTAAAACATTTTCATCATTAGAATAGTTAAATGAAGGCACTATCTTGCATAGTATACACGCGTATTTGCTCCTTGGTCGACCCTTGGCTTACCAAGATTTATAAATTATGTTTGACTGCAACTTGACCCCTAAAACATACAATGACATCTATAAAGGATTAAAAATATGCTTGTCAAAATGGCGTCGTTGTCGGGGAGCAATGAATCAGTGTGTTATTTGTCTAAACTATTATCGTAAATATATATATTTTTTTATTTTGTAAATTTTTATCCTTCACTAATCACCTACTTATCTCAATTGCGAGGATGTATTCATACAATCAACAAGGCATGTAAGCAATTGGAGGAAGCTCATGGGATGAGCAACACTTTTTAGCACCTAAATATACTCCATCTAGGAGCAATGATCGAGATACCTTTGTGGATGAGCTGAATTCTTATTGTGAAGAGTATGATTATAGGACACAATCTTATGAACAAAATTGGGAAAGCAACCGTCATCCTATGATGGGAGAGCACTACTATGAAGATGCACAGTATCAGCAGACCCAACCTCAGGACATCGGGGGAACATCTAACATCGAGAACATGCTTGCTGAATTCTTTGCACAACAGAATAAGTGCTTACAAGAGACCGAAGCTAAGATTGATAGCCTTGTAAAAACAATGGAGCAGCTAACTATTCAAAACCGTATGCTGGAAATTCAAATTGCGCAACAAGCAAGCTTAGCAGCAGTGGAACCGATCGGACTTCTTTCACAACATACAACTAAGTATCTAGAGATCTTTTCATCAAGAACTCCGAGCGCGACCAAAGAATTCACAGTAATGACTTCGAGATGGAAGTAGCAGCCATCAAGAAGTTCTTGTTTATGAAGCATTTGCCCCTTCATCCTTATTTCCCAATGATGTGAATGACCATGGTGATGTAGTGGAAGAGATGGAGCACCTTGAGACACCACAGAATCAAAATTATGAGGACTTCGTTGATGTGTATCAGAATTTGACTAAAGAATATCCTCGCATACATATAGATGTTAGTGAAGAAAGGTCAAGAGACATTGGCATCTGAGTTACTAATTGAAGAACTCACGGGAAGCATGCCAATTGGATATGAAGCATGTAGTGAAGATGTATATCCTCTTGCACCACTGCTGGATAAGGTTCTAAGGTTCTTGCCATATTTCTTGAAACTATCGAGAAGAAAGCCCTACCTTCCCTTGGCTCTCAAGGGACTAATACTTATAAAGGGGATGAACTGTCAATTAAACGTCCATATAGCACTTGATGGACGTAAAATCAAATGGGATTTTAAGGTGGATTGACACGTTTGAGCATTGAAGGCCCTACGGGAAGGGATTCTAGCAAAGGACTTCTCGCGGGTGATTTTTATTGGGCGCTTTGCAGAGTCTTATCAAGACGTTAAACTAGGCCTTGACGGGAAGTAACCCGGTTTGTAAGTTTTTATATTTGTTTTGGTTAGCTAAATTTGTGCATTGCATGACATGATGCGTGATTTATATGCTCTCAACTTAAGTGTAGAGTTATTTTTCTGGTTGATATTTATTTCTATTTTTATCGCTTAGGGACTAAGTTTGCTCTCAAGTGTGGAGTGTTTGAGAGTTTATGATGGAGTGTTTGAGAGCGCATAGTCACTCCATCATAAACTCTCAAGTTTAAGAACACTTGCACGCTCAAATTATCTATGGCTTGTTGTTAACTTTCTCACGCTTTATGAGCTACGCCGATTATCTGTTCATCCTATTTGAGTTTGTGTTTAGAACCAAAAATAGTTCGTACGAGTGTGTATTCTTTCGAGTTAATATTATTACTATCTTTTGTCTGCCATGTGTTCTAAACACTTTTGAAAGCATGCTTTGAATTTGATACTGGTATGCACATGTCTTAAATTAATCTTTTTGAAAACTTAAGCATTGTTTGAGATTTCCGGTGACTTTAGTTCTCTTATCATGTATTATCGTGTGTGTTGTTACTCACACACACTCGCCTTCATTTTTATACTTTGTCAGGTTTTAAGTGTGGAGTCCCTCGAAAGAGAGGACAAAAAGAAAGTCAAAAGATGACACAAAATAAGGTACAAAAAAAAATTATTTCTGAAAAAAATAATGAGAAATAAAATGCATAGGAATGGAAGAAAAGTTCCTCCTTAAGTAGAATAAGGCCGAAGTCCATTAGATACTCCATCTTAAGCTTGACACTGTGTATTATACCACTTGTTTATTGTGTGTGATTGCATCATGTATAGGAAGTCATATAAGATGAGTTAAGAAACGACCCTTGTGCTTGTACGGAATCATTGACTTGCTTATGCAATTTTTATAAAATGCCAAGCCAAGCTCCTCTTCTCTTTTGGTTATAAAGTCCGGACTTTAAGACTTGAGAATGAGCTTTGCGCCAAGAGCCCGTAGACTATTCCTAGATAGCATAGGTGAATGGCGGGCACGGTTTGTGTAGCCTGGATTCATGTTTTAGATGCATAGCTTGAAAAAGATGTTAAGACACGTGGTTAGTCATTTGATGGTTTTGATACCGACTTGTTCGAGTGCAACACCCTGTTTGAACTATGAAAGTTTGAAAACTCATTTGAAGATAGTTTGATTTGGACATTGGTTTGGCGCATGAGTTTGAGATTGTTGCAATAATGTTGTGCGTTAAGGTATGTGGCATCCTTGACAAAACCAGCACAAGAAGTTGCTACAGTGCCTCGTGGACTTAGAAGTTGAAACAGATTTTTGAAGCTGATAAAAAGATAATGTGAAAGGCCTCTTCTCATTTGTGACAAAAAGGGGAAGAAGAAAAAAAAGAAATGTTTGCTGCCAAGATGGTGTTAATATTATTGTGTATGATATGATAGGTTTTGCCAGTCAAGAATGAAAGCTGCAAGGGCTGAAGTTTTGTCAAAAATGCCAATGGGG
This sequence comes from Umbilicus rupestris, assembly GCA_963678935.1. Lineage (NCBI taxonomy): Eukaryota > Viridiplantae > Streptophyta > Magnoliopsida > Saxifragales > Crassulaceae > Umbilicus > Umbilicus rupestris. The sequence goes on from OY787621.1 coordinate 8,467,769, forward strand.
AGATTGTTAAGATTATGGTATTCTTGACAAAACAGGCGGAAGAAGATGCTACAACATCCCGTGGAGTCGGAGGCTGAAGCATGTTCTGCAGACTGACAAAACAAGCGAAAGAAGATGCTATAGCTTCCCGTGGCAACAAAAGTTGAAGCAAGCTATCTGAAGACAACTACCAGAAGATGCTATGGAATACCATGAAGACTCAAAGCTATTTTAGAGTAGCCGATCAACATGGAGCTTCACAGAGAGCGTCCGGAGAATTATTGTTGGCGTCTCAACAAGTCAGGGAGTTTCCCAATTGATCACAGTTGATCAAAAGTCTTCATCAAGCTATCGAAAGAGATTGTATGAAGAAACTTACAAAGCTGCCATAGAAGGAGTATGAAGATAAGCTTGGGACAACTTGAGATCAGAAGAGTCCTTGGATTTTGTCAAAAATGCCAAGGGGGAGATTGTTAGAATATGGCATATGTGACAAAGAGGAAGCTCTCGAGCTGAAGAAGAGGCTACATAAAACTCTGGTATCAGGAGCTGGTACTTGCAAAAGAAGACTGACAAAACAGAAGAGGCAGATGAACCTATAGCAACCTGTGTCGCTTGTAGCTGATAATTAGAAGGAGATAAAGGCTAAAGCATCCCCTGAAGATTCAAGGCTAAAGCTAAAGAGAAGAGCTTTGTAGCAGATCAATCCAGAGGAGCTGGTGGCTGTCCAGGAGAGGTTGCGACCGGAGGAGCAACTAACAGTGGTCGGCTCAGATGAAGGGGAATACTCAGCAGAGGCACAGCGGGCAGAGATGAAGGCCAACAAGATAAGGTTCCAAATTAGGGAACCAAATCTCAACAACTTCCAGAAATCTAGGAAGGATTTAGAAGGCAACATTATCGTGTGGGAATCCAAGAGAATTCAGAAGGTAGGATTATCTACTGAATTCAGAAGCTAGAGATCGAAGCAAACACACGCAAAGAAACCAAATCTCAGAAGACACACACACTGAGCAGAGATCAAAGCAGAAGAGTGCTGAAGCGCGAGTTGTGTGAGAGCAAAGGAGTGATCTGAACTTGAGCAGTGTGATTGCTATATTGATTTGAGGCAGTGGACTGGAGCGGTGAAATTAATGATGCTTTGCTGATGCGGAGATATAGCTTCTGATAATGCAAAATGGCATTCATTTGACAAAACCAGCACTCGTAACAACCCAGTGAACAAGCTGCTACTATTGCGGGAGTTGTCTCGGGAAGCTGTAGCAACTGCTCTGCAACAGAAGTTCGGCTCTTCGGAGAAAGCGTTTGAAAGTTCAACAAGGAGCAACGAGGAGCTTCTAAATATTCAAAAAGAATATCCCAGTGAAGATTCCATTCCTAGGGTGAAGATTTGGTTGTGGAAGATTTGATTTGAACAAATTAGGAGATATTGCTGCCTGGAGGAATTTCCTAAAATTGATATTGATGGAACTGGTAGCTCCTATTTAAAGGAAGCTGGGCAGACGTTTAAGGCATCGAAGTAGAGAGCAAACACATAGAGCATACACAGAATATCAACTGAGGGAGATTGTGTGCGAGCAGAGCGTGAGCACAGAGCTGAGGTGATTGAAGCTGAGTGTGATCGAGACTTGCAGAGTCTGATCAGTGCTTGATCAGGGAAATCAATTCAGAGCAGCGATTGCTTGTTGGCTGATCAAGGCAGGCCGCGGAGGAATTGACGAGTGGAAGAGCTCGGGCAATTGGCAAGCAGCCTGGTCTCTCTAGCGACAGAAGGTCAGTAAGTGAGGGGGAGCATCCCAGAGTGTGCAGCTCACGTGGAAGAATTGTCACTGCCCTGCGGAAGGCTTTGGAGCTACTCTGACAATACCTGCACCAGCTGTGTGCTACAGCGGGTGCTATAGCAACCCTATGGAGACTCTGTGTTAATTAGAATACGCTGAGTTAGTCTGATCAGTAGCTATTCTGAATTGATACAAGTGTAGGTGGTTGAGACACAAGTCAGAGCTTGTTCTGATTGTGATCGAGGTACTAGCTAAGGTTGAGTAGCATAGGTTGCGTGGAAACTAACCGTGTATACAACAGATCTTGAGCTTAGTGGATTAAAAGACTGAGTTTCAGTTTCCCAGAGGTAGGCACTTGGCCGAACTGGGTGATCAAATTATTATTCATTGTTTTATCTTGCTGCACAAGATCTGCCAGTACAAGAGTGTGCTATAGCGACTGCTTGTACACAAATCTGCATCTCAGAAACGCTGCAAAGATTTCAATTGGTATCAGAGCGGGAACTCAACATATAGAGAAAAGATCCTGAGCGTCTGCTGAAGAAAGCAAGAAACAATGAAGGAAGGTCAGAGTACAAGCCGCCCACCATTGCTGGAAGAAAGTAACTATGATTATTGGAAGGCGAGAATGAAGGCATTCCTCAAAGCTATTGATGAAAGAACCTGGAGAGCGGTTGTGGCTGAATGGTCACCTGCCATAACCATGGATGAAGGGGGAGTTACTCGAGTGAAACCTGAAGTACAATGGACTGCTGAAAAGGAAGCTGCAGCAAACGGTAATTCAAAGGCACTAAATGCTATTTTTGCTGCAATAGATGCTAACAATTTCAGGTTGATCTCCAACTGCGACGTTGCAAAACAAGCCTGGGAAATCTTCCAAGTAGCCCATGAAGGAACTGACAAATTAAAGATGTCCAGGTTACAGATCATTGCTTTGAGAGTCTAAAGATGCAAGAAGAGGACTCCATCACTGAGTTCAATGCTAGGTTGTGCAATCTGTCAAATGAGGCTCATGCTCCTGGAGAACCCTTTCCGGAGGAAAAACTGATAAGGAAAGTACTTAGATCTCTACCCACCAGATTTGACATAAAAGTGACAGCCATTGAAGTACAAACGCAGAAGATGCTATACTTGTGGACACAAGGGACATATTAAGAGGCACTGCCCGTCAATCCTCACCAGGCAAACTCCAACCAAAGATCCCACACAGCAGAAACATGAGAGAACCCTACATGTCGCACTTGTCAGGGCAACAAGTTCTTCAAGCAAAGTAAGCTGGTACTTTGATAGTGGATGCTCAAGGCATATGACTGGAGAAAGAGCATTCCTGAAAACATAACTCCATGCTCAGAACAGCTTGTAAAATTTTAAAAGGAACAGTTCCGGGCAAAGGAACATTGACAGTCAAAGGGATGTCCAAGCTAAAGAATGTAATGCTGGTAGAAGGGTTAAAGGCAAATCTCATAAGCATTAGTCAGCTATGCGATGGAACCAGATCAACACAAATCAGAAGAGTGTATAATGCAAGGAACCAGATCAAAGAACAACTGTTACCTTCTCAAAGTTGGTACAACAACCCCTTCACCAACATACATGCTGACCAACTCGGAAGAAATGAATCTCTGGCATAGAAGGATGGGCAACATCAACCTAAGAACCTTGAAGAAAATTGCAACGGAAGGGTTAGTCAAAGGAGTTCCGTTAATCAAAGGTGAAACGAGCATCATCTGTGGAGAATGCCAGATAGGCAAACAGAAGAAGTGATCGCGCGTCGTTATACGCGTCAAATTAATCCTTCCTTCTCCACTTAGTACAGCGGCTAAGTCAGGGTCGATCCCACAAGGAGCGTGCAGACTCGTCTTAGCTAGCGACCTACAACTTACGGAAATTGGGGTTGTGAGTGATTGGGTTGCGCAGGTGCGCGAATGAACAGTAGTGAAAGCACAATTGCACGATACGTGCGCAGGCAGTAGATATTAAGTACTATGACTATGAAAAGTATCGGTACAGACAATCCTCTATGAATGTATCCCTTATCTTCGACTTTAAACATCTATAGTGCAGTTCTACTTAAGTTAGTGTCCGATCAAGGCTTCCTAACGTGCGCGCATGTTCCGATCAAAGTCCATGAGCTATTAATTCCTGAAACTAGTCTAAGCAGCTATGAATCCTATCACAGTAGCAGCTGATTATCCTAGTGCGTTACTCCTAGTTGTCACCGTCAAGTTATCAACTAGTTTAACATATAATAACGAGCAGTTAGAATAAGATTGCGGTTCAAGGCTTCTCTTATTCGCACAACTAATTATCACCCATATGCATAGAATTAATATAAGTAGACGAACCAAGCATTAAGGACAAGTCTCAAAGGAAATACTTCATAAAATCATGCCCTACCGATACAAAGTGTTTAGCTAGACATGCTAGAAACAAACATCATAGAAATAATAATTAAAACTAAGGCAGCAAGAAAAAGTAGCAGGTCGGAACAATTGCAGATTGCTGTTTTTGGGTGGCGCAGCTGGTTCGAGCAGAATCTGGGCTGGAGTAGCTCGTGTGTTTTTGCTGCTGTGTGTTCTTCTCTCTATATGTCCTCTCCCCCTCCAAACCCTAGCTTCCCTCCTCTTATACACTGGTCTTGAAGCCCAAGGAATGCTTAGATTTGGCCCGAGAGAATTTTAGCTACTTCCCAAATCTAGGAGATCAATATTTAGAAACTCTGCTATCCTACGCACGCTGTTTGCGCTACTTGCTTCGCGCGGTCGGTTTGCGCACTGTAGTCCGAATCAGTTATCTCCTTTTGCGCTGCTAGCTCCGTAGGTCGTGCATTGCGCTCTAAAAATGCCCGTTAGCGCACATCTGACTTATGCTCCTGTTTTATCCTGAAATACAAAAATACCGAAAACCAGTAATCTTGTACACAAAATAACGCAAACAAACACAGTGTTAAGATCTAAATAGCGCATATAACTAGGCTCTATCAAATCCCCCACACTCGCCCTTGTTTGTCCCGAACAAGTACTGAAGCACAGATACAATTACCTCTCTGAAGAGCGCACAGCCTTATACTCATGCGCGATTTGCACAGCGGTTCACCCTGAGTTGCTCTATCACCTACGCGCACAAACCCTTAACAATTCTAGTATAATAATTTCAAAATTTGTTACCTCTCAGCCAGAATGCAATTTAATTCGGATGATTCGGAGATAGCTCTTCATAGGCTCCTAGTTGTCGGTCCCTACTCCGATTTCTGGTACATGGATAATCGCGCAGGTTTCTTCAGGTGCGTGATTCATTCGCGCGCTTCTTGGGAACTCAAGCCTTTCGTCCTTGATGATTTTTCTTCACTTTTGGACTTGCGCATGCGCTACTACGGAGTTGGGTGCGCATGCTTGTTTCTTTTCCTTGCGTATCTCGTCAACTGGTTTTTCCTTTTATACGGCTTCGTCCACTTTTCTTATGTTCCCAGAACGGTTCCAGTCTCAGCCTTCGGATAGCAGTTATGGAACAATGCCCCGCTCTCCCTCCTTGGTCTACTTGCGCAGGTCAGCGCACGCGTTTACACCCGCCTCCACTTTCCTACACTCGACTTCCAGAGGAAAGGTGGTCTATTTTCCTACCTCGCCATGGCCTTTGGCATCTGCGTGGCTGAGCGCGCTCTATTTTTCCGAAGGTGCGAAGCACCGGCCTCCACTAGCGCTTTTGGCCATGTACCTTAATCTCGAAGAAGAAACGACTAACTGCCTCTCTAGAGCTTTTTCTATCAACTCCACATCCCCTGTATATCCAAACTAAAAAGACAAAAATCGAAAAAATTATACTAAAACGGTTAATGGCAGTGCATGTAGGATGAATAAGGCAAAACAAGTTGAAAGGTGTGCACAATCCGTACACAAGCGCACAAGCGCTACTATTTCCTATAACTACACTAACTAAGCTAAACTACAATGATAAATATGAAATGTAAATGTAACGCCCCCCCCCCCCCCCCCACACTTAAATAGAGACGTGTCCCCACGACTCAAGTTTAAGCGCAATGGAGAGCGCACTCATGCAAGCGACTAGGACAACTAAAAACTAAATGCATTATGAACAATGAAAAACATAGTCAACGCAGCAAACGAAACAAGGTCAGGAGTTCACAAAATATCCACACAAAATAGGAACAAAATATCCAATGATAGTTTTCAAAAGCAACAAAGACAACCCGAAATGATTTGTGCCTAGCCCTCTGTGCAGCCCTAGAGATCCTCTGAGCTGGACCCCTGCGCAGACCCTTGTGCCTCCTTGTCCATGGACTCTGTCTCTGTCTCATACTCGGAGCTGGAGGATGGTTGCGCAACTGAAACTGCGGCGGGCTGGTTTGCAGGCTCCTCCTCCGAGTCAGTCTCCCATATCAAATCTGAACTTAACTCTTTGATGGGGGTGACCGCAGAGGGCGATCTGATCATCTAGGCAGAGGGTTGTGGAGGGGGTTCTGACGGCATGTGCAGTGGGTCTATGACTGGGGTGCGCACTGAGGATTGGGCCGGTGACTGTGCGGGAGAACTGGCTGGCTCGCGCTGCTCTAAGTGTGACCCTGGAGGTGGCCTGCGCAGACTGAGAAGAGGGGGAATGGGAACTGATGCTTAAATCGGCGCCCTCGGGCGCCAAGTACTCCAGCAAGCGAATGACGTTAAACATCATGCGCTGCTCTGCTGGTGCCTCCTCAGAATCCTGTCTGCGCCGCTTCGCCTGCGCGCGCGGGGGAGAATCTCTGATGTCAATGGTCACAACTTCCCCTGGCGGCCCATTCGCCCGCGCGCGCGCTCCAGTCTGTGCGCGCGTCCTCATGCGCCTAGCTGGCTGCACGACTGGCGCCTCCACATTCTCCATTTCCTCCTCACCAGCAGCTTCCTCTTGCGGCGCACTACTCTCTGCGGGTGCTCCTCTGATTACTGCGTGCCTCGGTGCCCTAGCAGCCTGCAGCCGGTAACACCACTCCAATGACCCATCTTCCTTAGCAGTTACCGCCCGATACTGCAGCATGTGTGCGCCGTCAAGAGGGACGGCTGGAACAGCCGTGTGCTCGGGCACCTCTGGCTCTCCGTGCAGCCCACGCAGCAAATGCGTGATCACACCTCCGCAAGTGAGCGGGCCCTTGGTGCTGAGCCGCTCGGAGTGCACCACCATGTCCGACACAAACCTCACATTCTTTCCGTAATACAACCCCTTGAGCACGTCCATATCAAGCAGGCTGACCTTTGGCGCACCGTTGTAGCGCCCGATGACTGCGTACGCGACCATGCGCCACAGATAGTACATCCAGGGGTCGCGCAGCTCACGTCCTCTGCTGCGCCCAGCGGCAAATGGTTTGCCCGACGCCATCTCGCGCCATGCCTCCTGGTTGGTGTGCCTATCCACGTCCTGCTCGCGCACCTTGTCACAGCACAGGGTGCGCTTCAGCCTCTTGGCCGAGGCAATGTACCACATCCCTCGGTGTCGGTAACGGATCTCTAAGTCAGCGATCTGCAGGGACGCCAGGAACTCACAAGTGTCCTCCTTGTCGGCTGCTCTATCCATATCCATCAGCGCTTCCTAGCCGGCCTGCGCGAGCTTCTCCGTGACCAAGTCCTCAAGGCCCACCTCGCGCAGGAAGTCCCTGCTGATGCACGGGGTGCCATACATGTCCAATCTCTAGAAGGCGTCATACTTCCGTGCGAAAGACTCTGGGGTGTCCTGGTCCTCTGTTGGCCTCATATTTGCGGCGATCGACTCAAGAAGCTAGCGGTCAACTGTAGTCAACGCTCTACTAAGGATCCCAAAATCAGAACTCCGAATCAAACCCTCAAATCTTTACCAAATGGGCCCCTCACTCTTGTCAACAAAACCCAACAATGAAATCACCAAACGGAGCTGGCTAACTAGGTGCGATTTTGATTCTAGGGTTATGTCCTCAGTCGGCTGCTATCACCAAACCCTCACTAAAGCGACAGAAATAAGGAATGAGAGGTTACCTAGTGAGCTGGTGATGTTGTGCTCTTCAAATCTCACTAAAGAAAGCCGAAATCAGTGGGCGGACGGCAAAGATCGGCTGGCAGAAGTACAGAGCTCTTAACGGTCGAAATTGCAGAATGTCTGGAATTTTTTAAGTATCTGCCCTTATATACCCCCTGACTTGCGGATCTGTCCTGCGCACTGACCCGCGCATTGCTATGTGACTCAAAAAAAATGCAAGTACTGAACTAGCTAAAAATTCAAATCCTAAGAAAAACGGGTAAAGAATAAAACGTGGAAAACGTGTCGGGTTACCTCCCGACAAGTGCCTTTGTTTAACGTCGTTGGCTCGACAGTACCTCGTTACTTGCTCAGGTTTGCGCTCGTGACCACCCCCACACTTGCTCCTGCGAGCTCTTGTGCATCTGTGTGTGCTTTGTCTTCCTTAGTCCTGCGCAAAGGAACAGATAGGTGGTCAGTGTGGCCAAAATTATGTGGCACATCATAAGTAACGAGGTTAATCAGTGAGGGAGAAGATATATAATTAGTAGCTCCTAGTTCTCCCTCCGGTGCATCGGGTTGTATCTCTGGCGCAGCGGCCTGCGCATCCTCTATTTCTGGTTCCGCCAAATCAACTTCGCGCGTGGCCTCATCCCACGGTTCTCCCAAGTATTTCTTGACTCTTTGCCCATTAACCTGAAAGCGATGCTTGCGCTCGTTCTCTAACTCGATAGTTCCATACGGGAAAACCTTTGTGACTGTGTAAGGTCTCGTCCACTTGCTACGCAGCTTTCCGGGCATCAGCTTTAAACGCGAGGAGAACAACAGCACCCGGTCTCCTGGCTCGAAGGTGCGTCTGAGGATGTACTTATCGTGAAATGCTTTCGTGCGCGCTTTGTAGTCGCCCCTCACATGCATCCAGACGCAGCTCCTCTAGCTTGCTTAATTCAAATGCGCGCTCCTTACCAGCCTCATCGAGGTTCAGATTGCAAGTGCGCAATGCCCAGTATGCCTTGTGTTCCAACTCAACCGGTAGGTGGCACGCCTTTCCATACACCAACCGAAATGGTGAAGTCCCAATCGGTGTCTTGTGCGCAGTCCTGTATGCCCAAAGTGCATCGTCCAGCCGTTGGCTCCAGTCTTTGCGCGAAGGTCTCACTGTTTTCTCCAGAATGCGCTTAATCTCCCTGTTGGAAACCTTGGTCTAGCCATTCGTTTGAGGATGGTATGCAGTGGACGTCTTGTGGCGCACTCCATAATGCTTTAGTACTTGCGCCACTATTCTGTTGCTAAAGTGCGTCCCGTGGTAGCTGATTATTGCCTTAGGCACTCCGTACCTGTAGAAAATGTTAGTCCTTAAAAACTCAACAACCGTTTTACCATCATCCTTGCGCGTGGCCTTAGCTTCGACCCACTTCGAGACATAGTCCACCGCAACTAGTATGTACTCGTATCCACAAGATGGAGGAAACGGACTCATGAAGTCAATTCCCCACAAATCGAACACTTCGTCTACCATATTGGCGTTTGTGGCATCTCGTTGCGCGCTGATATATTTCCTGTGCGCTGACACCTGTCACAAGTCCTGCAGTGGTTATATGAGTCACGAAATAAGTGCGGCCAGTAAAAACCGCAATCTAGGATTTTCCCGCTCGTGCGCTTTGGACCAAAGTGTCCTCCGCACGCGTGCGCATGACAAAATCTCAAAACAGAGCTCATCCCGTGATCAGGCACACATCACCTCAAGATCTGATCAGGGCCTATTCTAAGCATGTATGGATCATCCCAAACGTAATATTTAAACTGATGTCTTAACCTCATGCATTGAGCTTTAGTGAAATGAGGGGGAAACGCACTTGTGACCAGGTAATTTACAATATGCGCATACCATGGTACCTTACCTTTCAGCGCCATCAGGTGCTCGTCAGGGAATGTCTCCGTGATCTGTCTTGGCTCCTCTTCCTTCACTATCTGGCTTAGGTGATCAGCAACAGTGTTTTCTGTTCCCTTTTTATCCTTGATCTCTAAATCGAACTCTTGGAGTTGCAGCAACCAGCGCATCAAGTGCGGCTTAGTCTCTTTCTTGGACATCAGGTAACGGATAGCAGCGTGGTCAGTGTAGACAATGACTTTAGCGCCCAGAAAATATTCACGGAACTTCTCCAGCGCAAATACGATTGCCAGAAGTTCCTTCTCGGTTGTGGTGTAGTTCCTATGCGCAGTGTCCAGTGTGCGCGACGAATAGTAGATAGCGTGCGGCCTCTTATCCACGCGCTGGCCCAGTACTGCGCCTACAGCGTAGTCACTAGCATCGCACATCAGCTCAAAGGGTAAGTTCCAGTCTGGTGCGGGCATCACTGGCACACTGGTCAGCGCATCCTTTAACTTATCAAAAGCATTCCTGCACTCTTCAGTGAACTCAAAGCACACATCCTTTTGAAGGAGGTTAGACAATGGAATACATATTTTAGAAAAATCTTTTATAAAGCGCCTGTAGAACCCTGCATGCCCAAGAAACGACTTAACGTCGCGCACATTAGTGGAATAAGGCAGATTGGAGATAAGATCAATTTTTGCTTTATCAACCTTAATTCCTTCCTGTGAGACGATATGCCTTAGTACTACTCCATGTGATACCATAAAGTGACATTTTTCATAATTGAGAACTAGGATCTTGGTAATGCAGCGCGCTAAGACCCTATCAAGATTATCCAAACATGCATCAAAAGTCTCACCATGCACATTGAAGTCATCCATGAATACCTCTATACATAACCCAATCATATCAGAGAAAATGCTCATGACTAAGCGTTGGAATGTACCTGGCGCATTACACAGCCCAAACGACATGCGCCGGAACGCAAAGGTACCGAATAGGCAGGTAAAGGTTGTCTTCTCCTGATCCTCCGCAGCAATAGGGATCTGATTCTACCCTGAGTAACCGTCCAGGAAGCAAAAGTGTGGCTTCCCTGCCAACCGATCGAGCATCTGGTCCATGAATGGTAGCGGGAAATGATCTCTGCGCGTGACTGCGTTTAGCTTCCTGTAGTCAATGCACATGCGCCATCTAGTCTGTATGCGCTTGGGAACTAGCTCGCCCTGCGCATTTTCCTCTACTGTGATGCCTCCTTTCTTGCGCACAACGTGCACTACCTTCTGCACTACCTCCATCATAATCGGATTCAGTCTGCGCTGAGGTTCCCTGGATGGTTTGGCATCATTTTCCAGCAGAATTCTGTGCATACACACATCAGGGCTTACTCCGCGCAGGTCAGCTAATGTCCATCCTATAGCGCGCTGGTTCTTGCACAACACCTCCTGTAATCGCGCCTCCTGCTCCTCCTCTAGTCCTTTCTTTATAACGACAGGCAGGGTGTCCTCATTGCCTAGGAAGATGTACTTTAAGTGCTTGGGCAATTGCTTCAGCTCAACTTTGGGTGCCTGTTCAATAGAAGGTAGGATTTTATTAGTAGCACAAACATTAACGAGATCACATATCTGTCTGGACACTGGTTCTGTGCTGCTCAGCTCATCATCATGTGCCTCCATCTCTGTCTGTGCCAGTGGCGCAGGCTCCCCTGTTGCGCACGCACATTGCGCATGCGCAACCAAGTCGTCCATACTATCTAACGCGTGCACTGTGGCGTCCTCATGAGGATGCTGCATCCCCTTAAAAGTGTTAAAGTGAATCTCCTCGCCATCTACCTCCATTGAGAGCGTGCCTTTCCACACGTCTATCTTTGTGCGCGTTGTCATCAGAAATGGTCTGCCCAGTAGGATTTGTTCGCTTCCCTTGCTCGGCTCACCCTCCATCTCCAAGACGTAGAAATCTGCTGGTAACACCAGCTCTCCCACTCGGACGAGAACGTCCTCTATCATGCCCGTCGGTTGTTTGCACGACTGATCTGCTAATTGGATGGTGAGACCTGCAGGCTTTAGTGGACCAAGATGCAATGACACATACAAGAAGTAAGGAAGCACATTTATAGATGCACCGAGATCAATCATGCAGTTGCTTACCGTGGTCTTACCTAAGGTGCACGGTATGGTGAACGTACCTGGATCCCGGCATTTAGGTGGTACCTTGTGTTGCACAATTGCTGATGCATGCGCGTTAAGCATTACTTGTGCGCACTCGCCTTTCCTCCTCTTGTTTGTGCACAGCTCCTTCAAGAACTTGGCATATCTGGGAATTTGCCGAACTGCCTCAATCAGGGGAATGTTTATTTTCACCTTACTGAATAATTCATATAACTCCTTGTCTAGCGCCTCCTTCCTTGCTAAAGGTGCCTGCACAGGAAAAGGTGCAGGTGCGTTAGTATGATTGGTACTCTTTTCTCCTGATTGTATCATACCTGGCGCCACCCCCTGTTGGTTTGTAGCTGGCGCGGCTGGTTGCGCATCCTGCTGTGCTGGCTTTGGAGGTTGCGCAACTGGCTGCGCGGGCACCTTCGCGGTCGGGGCTATCCCAACTGTGCGCCCAGTCCTCAGTGTTACGGCATTAACTCCTCCCTTAGGGTTTTGAATCACTTGCGAAGGTAGGTTGTCATCACTCTTTTTCAGCTCATAGACCGTGATAGCAATCTGCGATAACTGCTTCTCAATTGACTCGAACCTCTTGTCATACTTTTCATCATTCTTGCGCACAGTGTCTGCTAACTGACCCACTATGTCTTCTAAGGAGCGCTACGGTTGCTGGTTATTCTGTGCTGGTGAGTCATTGCGGCGGTGCGGTGGGTTGTATGCTTGCTGCGCCTGCTGTGGTGTGCGATATTCCGCTGATTGCCTTTGGAGATTGCTGTCTTCCCTCCATCTGAATCCATTTGCGGCCAGTCCAAAGTGCGGCTGATTCTGCCTCTGCGGTCCTCTATTGTCCCATCCTACTAGAGCATTGACATCTCCTGATTCCTCAAAAAGTGTGGGACATGCATCGGTTTTGTGCTCAGTGGACGTACAGAACTCGCATGCCTTCGGCGCAACTGGCTGCGTGCCTTGCGCACTCATCAGCTTCTGTAGCTTGGCTTTCATTTCCTTTATTTCAGCATTGGAATCCACCTGATGCGCAGTGCGCGCACGACTGTTCTCGAGCGTCAATTGATGCCATACCTGTCCCGCAGAGTCCTCGATCATCTGCCATACATCCTCCGGGTACATGTTGCATATGTCACCACCTGCGCATGCATTCAACAATCTAAGTTCCATCGGTTGTAGCCCGTTCAGAAAATTCTATATCAGCACATTTTGGGGCAGGCCATGATTATAGCAGTTGGCTTCCAGCTCCCTGAAACGCTCATAGTACTCTGATAGTGACTCTCCTACGCCCTACCTAGATGCGGCCAACTCCCTCCTGAGTAGCGCGATCTTTGCTGCGGGGTAGAACTTATCCAAGAACTTTTTCTTGAGCTGCTCCCATGTGCAAATAGATCCTGCTGGTAAGCTCATCAGCCAATGCCTGGCTGTATCACACAATGAAAAAGGGAACGCCTTCAGCTTCAGCGCTTCTTCACTCTCCCCGTCGGTCTTCATGTTCTCGCAGATAACTAGGAATTCGCGCACATGCTTGAGTGGGTTCTCGTTGTTCATCCCATGAAACTTAGGCATATGATGAATGAATGAGCTCCGTAGTTCAAAATGCCCATTGGGTGGAAGTACTATGCACCAAGGTTGGTTGACTGTGATTGGAGCCGACATCTCGCGCACTGTTCTGGGTCGCACGATCTGCTGCGCGGGTTACGCATTATACACTGCTTCAGCGGCCATCCGAGCTTCAACTTCGCGCTGCACTTCCTCTCTGAATCGAGCTCCGCGGTTATCTACCCTTGCATTGTTAGGTCCCTCTGGGGTTCTGTCCCCTAAGTTATCGCTGATGACACTATTATTCTCCATGCCCTGTTCTAAACTTAAAGATAACGGAATTAAAAGACAACTAGGTTGTTGCCCCTGTCGATGCACAACTATAATCTGCGCAGCGCAACTGTTTCAAGGTTGCACAGGCTGATGCTGATTGCGTACTGGCAGAAACACCAACGAAAAATAAAAAGAAATAACTAACTACTGTAAAAGAAAACTTGAACTAGTTAAAACTTATCTGTGTTGCTCCCCGGCAACGGCGCCAAAATTTGATCGCGCGTCGTTGTACGCGTCAAATTAATCCTTCCTTCTCCACTTAGAACAGCGGCTAAGTCAGGGTCGATCCCACAAGGAGCGTGCAGACTCGTCTTAGCTAGCGACTTACAACTTATGGAAATTGGGTTGTGAGTGATTGGGTTGCGCAGGTGCGCGAATGAACAGTAGTGAAAACAGAATTCCACGATACGTGCGCAGGCAGTAGATATTAAGTACTATGACTATGAAAAGTATTGGTACAGAAAATCCTCTATGAATGTATCCCTTATCATCGACTCTAAACATCTATAGTCCAGTTCTACTTAAGTTAGTGTCCGATCAAGGCTTCCTAATGTGCGCACATGTTCCGATCAAAGTCCATGAGCTATTAATTCCTGAAACTAGTCTAAGCAGCTACGAATCCTATCACAGTAGCAGGTGATTATCCTAGTGCGTTACTCCTAATTGTCACCGTCAAGTTATCAACTAGTTTATCATATAATAACGAGCAGTTAGAATAAGATTGCAGTTCAAGGCTTCTCTTATTCGCACAACTAATTATCACCCATATGCATAGAATTAATATAAATAGACGAACCAAGCATTAAGCACAAGTCTGAAAGGAAATACTTCATAGAATCATGCCCTACCGACACAAAGTGTTTAGCTAGACATGCTAGAAACAAACATCATAGAAATAATAATTAAAACTAAGGCAGCAAGAGAAAAGTAGCAGGTCGGCGCAATTGCAGATTGCTGGTTCGAGCAGAATCTGGGCTGGAGTAGCTCGTGTGTTTTTGCTGCTGTGTGTTCTTCTCTCTATATGTCCTCTCCCCCTCCAAACCCTAGCTTCCCTCCTCTTATATACTGGTCTTGAAGCCCAAGCAATGCTTAGATTTGGCCCGAGAAAATTTTAGCTACTTCCCAAATCTAGGAGATCAATATTTAGAAACTCTGCTATCCTGCGTACGCTGATTGCGCTACTTGCTTCGCGCGGTCGGTTTGCGCACTGTAGTTCGAATCAGTTATCTCCTTTTGCGCTGCTAGCTCCGCAGGTCGTGCATTGCGCTCTAAAAATAGTAATCTTGTACACAAAATAACGCAAACAAGCACAGTGTTAAGATCTAAATAGCGCATATAACTAGGCTCTATCAAGAAGACATCATACCCAAAGTGAAAAATATTAATACAATCAGACCTCTTCAGTTGCTACACATGGACTTGATAGGACCTATGGAAATCGAGAGCATTGGAAGGAAGAGGTACACATTTGTCTGTGTTGATGATTATACTAGATTCACGTGGATTGACTTTGTCAGGGAGAAATCAGACACTGTAGGAGTAATTGTCTCTCTGGTGTCCCGACTAGAGCAAGAAAAGAATCTCAGAATCTCCATCATCTGAAGTGATCATGAAAGGGAATTTGAGAATGAAGCAGTAGACAAGTTATGCAGAAAAAGGGGAATTACTCATCAGTACTCGTCTCCAATCACTCCTTAGCAAAATGTGTCGCGAAACGAAAAAATCGAACAATCCAAGAAATGGCCAGGGTTATGATTCATGCGAAGAAGGTTCCCCTGAGTTTTTGGGCCGAGGCAATGAACACAGCCTGCTACATCATCAATAGAGTTTTCATACGGAAAGGAACGAATCAGACTTGCTATGAGCTGGAACCAGAAGAAGCCCATGGTTAAATACTTCCACATTTTTGGGAATGACTACTACATTCTGAGGGATCGGGAATACAGAAAGAAGCTTGACCCCAAGAGTGATACTGGGATGTTCTTGGGCTACTCAGTAAATAGCCGGGCATATCTAGTTTACAATGAAAGGAGGAAGACAGTGATGGAATCCATTAATGTAGTCGTCAATGATATTGAAGAAGCAACTCCCACTTGCTTAGATGACGAAGACTCAGGCACTGAAGCTGCACCTGTGAGATAGAATAGGAGTGAACAAGAACCTGCACGAGAGGATACTACAGCAGACGCTGATGCAGAAAGCCCAAATGAACATGTGGATAGCCCTGATGTAGAACAGGATAGTGAAGTCCTTCCTGCAACATCAACGGCGACCCACAAAGAAGATTCAGAGGAACCATCCCTTGACTAACGTGATTGGAGATCCGACAGAAGGGAGAAGAACTATAAGTGTCTCACATCTCAGCACCTGCCTGTCTATATGTAACACCTACTTTCTGTCCCGTACAGAACCAAAGAACTTCAAGGAAGCAATGGGCGACGAATACTGAATGATAGCAATGCAGGAAGAACTTACTGTGTTCGAGAGACACGATGTGTGTGACTTAGTTGCCAGACCAAAAGGAATAAAGATCATAGGCACCAAGTGGATCTTCAAGAACAAGACTGATGAGAAGGGAAACATCACAAGGAATAAAGCCAGTCTGGTTTCACATGGGTACACCCAAATTGAAGGCCTGGACTTCAATGAAACCTTTGCACCATTTGCTCGGTTGGAAGCCATCAGACTGCTCCTGGCCATGTCATGTTTCCTCGGATTTAAGCTGTATCAAATGGATGTCAAGAGTGCATTTCTAAATGGTGATCTCTCAGAAGAAGTATATGTAGCTCAGCCTAAAGGGTTTATGCTTTGTATGGGCTTAAAAAACAGGCTCCCAGAGCATGGTATGAGAGACTGACTGTCTTTTTTGAAAGTCATTGATATGAAAGGGAAGGAGCTGACAAAACTCTCTTCGTGAAAAGAACCAAGTCAGATGTAATCATTGCCCAGATTTATGTGGATGACATTGTCTTCGGATCGAAGTCCCAGCAGCTGGTGAAGCAGTTTGTGGATCACATGCAGAATGAATTCAAAATGAGCATATTAGGAGAGCTGACTTATTTCTTCGGACTGGAAATCTCCCATAAAGAGGATGGAATCTTTGTAGCTGATAGCGCGTCGTTGTGCGCGTCAAATTAATTCCTTCCTTCTCCACTTAGTATAGCGGTTAAGTCAGGGTCAATTCCACAGGGAGCAAGCAGATTAGCTTTAACTAGTAACCTGCACTTACGAAAACTGGGGGGTGTGAGTGATTGGGTTGCGCAAGTGAGCGAGTGACAATAGTTAACGCAGGAATTGCACTAGACGTGCGCAGGCAGTAGAGATTAAGTACTATGACTATGAAAAGTATCGGCGCAGACAATCCTCTATGAGTGTATTCCTTATCATCGACTCCAAACGTCTATAGTTTGGTTCACTGATGTTAGTGTCCGGTCAAGGCTTCCTAACATGTGCGCATGTTCCGATCAAAGTTCATGAGCTATTAATTCTTAAGACTAGTCTAAGCAGCTACGAATCCTGTCACAGTAGCAACTGATTATCCTAGCGCGTTACTCCTAGTTGTCACCGTCAAGCTATTCAACTAGTTTAACATATAACAAACAAGTAGCAAGAGTAAGATTGCGGTTCAAGGCTTCCCCTACTCATGCAACTAGCTGTCAACCGTGTGCACAGAATTAATATAAGCAAACAAACTATGCATTAAGCACAAGTCTCAAAGGAAATACTCATAGAATCATGCCCAACCGATACAAAGCGTTTAGCTAGACATGCTAGTAGTAAACATCATAGAAACAGTAAATAATATCTAAAGTATCCAAGAAAACAGTAACAAGCAGGTGCGTGCAGGTTGCAGTGTCTCGGCTGGCGCAGTCGGCTAGCGCAGGTCCTTGCAGTAGGCTCGTGTGTTTTTCTGTTCTGGCTCTCTCTCCTCCGTTTCTGTGTCTTCTGATGTGTGTGTTGTGTCTCTCAAACCCTAGCCTTCCTCTCTTTATATACTGCTCATGAGGCCCAACCTTGGCAACTTCCAAATCTGATGGTGTCAAGATTTGGAAACACCACTATTCTGCGCATGGCGCACTGCACCTTGGTTGGCGCAATCGGTCTGCGCACCGTAGTCGACTCTGCCACTATCTGTTTGTTTGCGCTGCTAGCTCCGCAGGCTGAGTGATGCGCGTCTTAAACGCTGCCTATTAGCGCGTATCCGACTTAGGCCCTCGTTTCGCCCTGAAATACAAAAACACTGTGTTAAGGTATGTGGCATCATTGACAAACTCCTACAAAGTGCACTAGAGCCTGCTACAGCAAGTATGTAAAGAAAACAGCTGATGAAGAGCATTCCAGAGTGAGCAAACTCAGTAAGTGGCGCTCCAGATGAAGACATTAAGTGGCGCTCCAGATGAAGACATTAAGTGGCGCCTGAGCTTAATGTCTTCACCAGGCGCGCCACCTAATGTTGCCTTGGGGCGCTCAGAAATCTGGAAGAGATCATGAAGACATCAGCTTGTGCAATCTGGGCAGAGTGACTATCTCAGTGCTCAAGCAGTGGAGTAGCTGCAAGTGCTACAGTAGACGCTGGTGCCTGGAGCTGCAGCAGAAGTATCGCACACCTTCAGACAGCATGTGCTACAGCAGATGCTGGAGCTAAAATGCTGTAGCAGAAATTCAAAGCTTTCTCGGAGATTGCATTCAAACAACAAATCAGTGGACCTAAGGGCTTCCGGAAAGAGCTAAATATTCAGGAGAATATTTCTGGAGTTTCTCTCAAGAACAAGGGCAGATTTGTTGAGTGAAGATTTGATTGGAAAATCAAAACTCCTATAAATTAGGAGATATGTTCTTTTAGAGATCTTGAAGGATCTTCCTTAAAATTGACGGGATTGTTTCCTAATGCATTTAGGAAATTCCAGCAGCAGCAAACAACTCCAGCACAAGTGAACAAGGAGCAGCTGCAGCAGGGGATGCTATAGCAGCACTGGAATATTTTAAAGTACCGTGGAGAATATTCCAGTGGGATTTCCTAGCTAGAAAAGGAGATTTGTGTTGAAGATCAAAATAAAATCTAATCTCCTAAATTTTAGGAGATAATTGATTCTTTTTGGGACATTGCTTAAACCTGGTCTTGCTTAAAGCTGGTGTTGCTATTTAAGAGGAAGGGGTTTAGAACAGAACGGTTGATCGAAGCAGAGGGATACACGAGTGCATACAAAGAATTCAGAGAGAACAATTTTGGTGTGTGACGGACGAATTCTTCGATCATCACCCGAGAGCAGAGCGTGAGCGCAGAGCTGTGGTGACAGAAGCAGAAGGGAATCCGGACTTGCAGAGTCTGATTCGAGTTTGATCTGGAAGCCAATTCAGAGCAGGTGTGCTTGTTGGTTGATCAAGGGCAGCCGCGGAAGAACTGACGGGTGTGTGGCTCGGTCAAGTGTCTAAGCGGTGGTTCTCGCTAGTGACAGGTGGTCACTGAGTGAGGGGGAGTATTCCAGAGTGTGCAGCGCTCGTGGAATCGTTCGAACGGCTCGGCAGAAGGCTTTGGAGCGACGCGGACAATTGTGCTTCAGCTGTGTGTTACAGTAGTTGCTACAGCAACCCTGCTGAGTGAGTGTAGTTTGGAATAGGCTGAGTCTTGAGTAGTCTGTAGCTATTCTAGATTGACATTTGTAGAGGGTGTGCAGACACAAGTCAGAGCTTGTTCTGATTGTGTCAAGTGATCCACACAAGGTTGAGTAGCATAGGTTGCGTGGAGTTGTAACCGAGTGTACTTGGAGACCTTCGTGTTTAGTGGATTGAGGACTGGAGAATAGTCCTCCCCATACGTAGGCAGTTGGCCGAACTGGGTGAACAAACTTCTGTCTTGTTCATTGTTTGCTGAGACAATTTCCAAGTGAACAAGAGTGTGCTGCAGCAACTGCTTGTTCACATATTTGCCTAACTAAGACGCTGTGAATTTCACACTGGAAACCAGTAATCTTGTACACAAAATAATGCAAACAAGCATAGGGTTAGGATCTAAATAGTGTGTATAAATAGGCTCTATCAAACCCCCCACACTTGCCCCTTGTTCGTCCCAAACAAGCACTCAAGCACGGATACAGTTACCTCTCTGGAGTCTAGCGCATAGTCTTGCACTCTGGCGCAATCAGCACTACTATTCACCTTGCGCTGCTCTATCACCTGCGCGCATCTGCCTTCAACAGTTTAATATAATAATTTCGCAATTCGTTACCTCTCAGCTGGGATGAAGATCATTTCGGATGGCTGGGAGATAGCTCTTTATAGGCTCCGGGTTGTCAGCTTTTACTCCGAGGACGGGTATATGGTTAACAGCGCAAGCTTCTTTCGGTGCGTGATTCTTCTGCGCAGTTTCTGGGAACTCGAGCCTTTTTGATGATTTTCTTGTGAATTTTGCGCAAGCTGGTACGTATTTGTGCGCATGCTGATTCTTTCGTAGCGCATATCATCTGCTGGTGTGTATCTTTTTTGTACAGCTTTATCTATGGTTCCTATGTTCCCAGAGCGGTTCCAATCTCGGCCTCAGGGCAGCAGCTATAGAACAACGCTCCGCTCTCCCTCCTTGGTCTATTTGCGTAGGTCAGCGCACGCGTTTACACCCGCGCTCGCCTTCCCTAGCTCAACTTCCAGAAGAAAGGTGGTCTGTTTTCCCACCTCGCCACGCTTTGGGTAATCGTCTTCGGCATCTGCGTGGCTGAGCGCGCTCTCTTGTTCCGAAGGTCGCGAAGCACCGGCCTCCACTAGCGCTCTCGACCATATACCTCACCTTCGAAGCTCAAACGACTAACCGCCTCTCTAGAGCGTTTCTGTCAACTCCACATCCCCTGTATATCCCAGCTAACAGGAGCAGAAAAAACGAAAAAAATATACCAAAACAGTTGATAGCAGCGCATGCAATATGAATAGCGCAATACAAGCTAAACAGTGTGCGCAACCCGCACACAAGCGCACTACTGCAACTATTTCCTTCAACTAAACTAAGCTACACTACAAAGCTTAAAACGTGAAATGTAAGTGTAACGCTCCCCCCACACTTAAACAGAGACGTGTCCCCACGACTCAAGATCAAGCGCAACGGAGAGCGCACATGCATGCAAGCAAAACAAAGAATATAAGAAAAAAACATATAGTCAGCGCAGCACAATATAGCAAGGGGTCAGAAAATATTCAGCACAATATTCAGCAAAATATAACAACATATAGCAAAAGTTTTCAAAAAGATAAGAAAAGAAACCACCCGAAAGAAATGCACGCCTCACTGCAGCCCTAGATGTCCTCGGAGCTCGACTCAGCCTCGGATCCGTGCACCTCCTCATCTGAAGAATCAGTCACATACTCGGTGCTGGAGGCTGGCGGCACTACAGAAATGGCGGCGGGCTGAGCCACGAGGTCGTCCACTGAGATAGGATCCCATAGTGAATCTGAGCTGGAACTTATGATGGGATCGGCTTCAGGGGATGATAGAGGCTATTTGTACGCATTATTTAGATCATAACTCTATGCTTGTTTGCAATATTTTATGAGCAAGATTACTCGTTTCTAGTATTTTTGTATTACAAGGCAAAACGAGTCTTTGAGTCGGATACGCGCTAACAGGCAGCGTTCTAGGAGTGAAAGATCCGCCTGCGAAGCTAGCAGCACAAACAGGAGAGAAGTTGGCAAGAGTCAGCAGAGGTGCGCTAGCCCATGCGCTAGCCGATGCCGTGCGCCAAGCGCAAAGTCCAGTACTGCCTAATCTTGACGTGACCAGATTTGGAAGTTGCCAAAAGTGAGCTTCCCAAGCAGTAAATAAACAAGAGGAAGGCTAGGGCAAACGAGAGGAGAAACAAGAGACCTTCTGGAGACGCATCAGAGATCACCTAGAGGCACTGCGCAGCAGAACTGGAAAACACACGGACGTGTTGAGAGGATTTGCGCCAGACCGACTGCGCCAGCCGAGAAGACAAGCTGCACGCGCTGTTTGCTTCTGTTTTCTCAGACACATTATTCATTATTTACTATTCTATGATGTTTATCACTAGCATGTCTAGCTAAACTCTTAGTGTTGGTTGGGCATGAATCTATGATGTATTTTCTTTGAGACTTGAGCTTAATGCATAGTTTACTTACTTGTATTAATCCTGTGCATACGGAGACAGCCAGTTGCATGAGTAGGGGAAGCCTTGAACCGCAATCTTACTTGTGTTGCTTGCTTGTCATATGTTAAACTAGTTGATAGCTTTACGGTGACAACTAGGAGTAACGAGCTAGGGTGATCAGTTGCTACTTTGAACGGATTCGCAGTTGTTTTAGTCTATGTTCTAAGGATTAATAGCACATGAACTTTGAACGGAACATGCGCACGTGTTAGAAAGCCTTGACCGGACACTAGCCCAAGTAAACCGAAAACTATAGACGTTTAGAGTCGATGATAAGGAATGCACTCATAGAGGATTGTCTGCCCAATGCTTCTCATAATCATAGTATTTAATCTCTACTGCTTGCGCACGTCTAGTGCAAATTTTCTGCGTTACACTAGTTACTGTTCACTTGCGCATCGCGCATTTCAATCACTCACACACCCCCCCAATCTTCGTAAGTGTAGGTCACTAGCTAGAACTGAACTACTTGCTCCCTGTGGAGATCGACCCTTACTTAACCGCTGTACTGAGTGGAAGAGGAAGGATTATATTTGACGCGCACAACGACGCGCGATCAAATTTTGGCGCCGTTGCCGGGGAGCAACACAGCTAAATTCTAGTTAGTTTACGTTTTTTTTCCTTTTTTAGTAACTAGTTATTTCAGTTTGTTTTGTTTTCGTTGTTGTTTCTGACAGCGCGCAATCACCATTAGCCTGCGCAACCTTGAAACAGTTGCGCTGTGCAGATTCTAGCTGCGCACTGACAGACGCAACAACATTAGTCATCTTTTAATTTCATTTTCTTTGAGATTCAAAACAAGGTATGGAGGATAACAGTGTCGTAGGAGACAACTTGGGGGACAGAACCCCAGAGGAAGCAAGAGCACATAACCGCGCAGCCCTGTTCAGAGAGGAAGTGCAGCGCGAGGTTGAAGCAAGGAGGGCCGCTGAAGTGTATCATGCGCCACCCGTGCAACAAGCCGCGCGACGCATAACAGTGCGAGAGATGTCAGCCCCTATCACTGTTAACCAGCCATGGTGCATCGTGCTTCAACCAGGCGGTCATTTTGAGCTAAGGAGCTCGCTCATCCATCACATGCCCAAGTTCCACGGGATGAACAACGAAAATCCAGTCAAGCATGTGCGAGAGTTCCTAGTCATTTGCGAGAACATGAAGACCGAAGGGGAGAGTGATGAGGCACTTAAAATGAAGGCATTCCCATTTTCATTGTGTGATACAGCCAGACATTGGTTGATGAATTTACCCGCAGGATCCATTCACACATGGGAGCAGCTGCAGAAGAAATTCCTAGATAAATTCTATCCAGCAGCAAAGATTGCGCTGCTCAGAAGGGAACTGGCCGCGCCAAGGCAGAGCGCAGGGGAGTCTCTGTCAGAATATTACGAGCGTTTCAGGGAGCTGGAGGCCAACTGTTACAATCACGGCCTGCCCCAGAATGTGCTGATAGAGAACTTCCTGAATGGGCTGCTTCCCATGGAGCTGCGACTACTGAATGCATGCGCAGGCGGGGACATTTATAACATGTACCCAGAGGATGCGTGGCAGCTGATAGAAGACTCTGATGGGCAGGTATGACATCAACTAACGCTTGAAAATAGTCGTGCTCGTTCTGTGCATCAGGTCGAAACAAGCGCTGAGATCAAGGAAATGAAGGCCATGCTGCAGAAATTGATGAGTGCGCAGAGCGCACAACCAGTTGCGCCAAAGGTATGTGAATTCTGCAGGTCCACCGAGCACAAGACAGATGAATGCCCAACACTTTTTGAAGAATCTGGAGATGTCAATGCTCTTGGAGGATGGGACAACAGAGGGCCGCAGAGGCAGAATCAGCCGCGCTAAATGGATTCAGATTGAGGGAAGAGAACAATTTCCAGAGGCAGTCCACAGATCAGCGCGCGCCACAGCAGACGCAACCAGCTGCGCCCTACAATCCACCGCATCGCCGCAATGACGCACCAGCACTTTACAACCAGCAACCGAGGCGATCTTTAGAAGATATCGTGGGGCAGCTAGCAGACACAGTGCGCAAAAATGACGAGAAATATGTCAAAAGGTTCGAGTCCATCGAAAAGCAGTTATCACAGATCGCAACCACAGTATATGAGCTAAAAAAGAGCGATGGCAACCTGCCTTCGCAAGTGATTCAGAACCCTAAAGGAGGAGTCAATGCAGTGACACTGAGGACTGGGCGCACAGTAGGAACAGAGCAGACCGCGCAGGCGCCCGCGCAACCAGTTGCAAGTCCCGGATCCAGCAGATCAGAATGCGCAACCAGAGCAAGATACGCAACCAGAAGCGCCAGCCACAAACCAGCAGGGCAACATGCCAGGTATGACTCAGTCCAGAAACAAGGACATAAATTGTACTAACATACCTGCACCTTTCCCTGTGCAGGCACCATTAGCTAGAAAGGAAGCGTTGGACAAGGAGCTTTATGAGTTGTTCAGCAAGGTGGAAATCAATATTCCCCTCATTGAAGCTATTCGGCAGATTCCCAGGTATGCAAAGTTTTTAAAAGAGCTGTGCACAAACAAAAGGAGGAAGGGCGAGACCACAGTGAGTAATTGCATGATCGATTTAGGCGCATCCATCAATTTGCTAACTTATTCCCTATATACGACATTGCGCCTTGGACCACTAAAGCCTGCAGGTCTCACCATTCAGCTAGCAGATAGATCGTGCAAACAACCTGCAGGCATGATAGAAGATGTCCTAGTTCGAGTAGGAGAGCTGGTGTTCCCAGCAGATTTTTATGTGCTCGAAATGGAGGGTGAATCAAGCGCCAGCGGTGCGCAGATCCTCCTAGGCAGACCGTTTCTGATGACCGCGCGCACAAAGATAGACGTGTGGAGGGGCACGCTCTCCATGGAGGTAGATGGCGAAGAAATCCATTTCAACATATTCAAGGGGATGCAGCATCCACATGAGGACGCTACAGTGCACGCAATGGACAGCATTGACGATTTAGTCACAGAAGCGCAATGTGCGAGCGCAACCGTAGGACCAGAGCTACTGACACAGGCAGAGCTGGAGGAGCAAGAGGAAGAGCTGAGCAGTGCGGAACCAGCACCCACACAGGTACGTGATATAGTTCATATTTGCACCGCTAACAAAATCTTGCCCTCTATTGAACAGGCACCCAAGATTGAACTGAAGCAACTCCCAGAGCACCTCAAATACATTTTCTTTGGAGATGAGGACACCCTACCAGTGATCATAAAGAAAGGATTAGAAGAGGAGCAGGAGGCACGCTTACAGCAGCTACTGCGCAAGAACCAGCGCGCCATAGGATGGACACTTGCCGATCTGCGCGGAGTGAGCCCAGATGTGTGCATGCATAGGATTCTATTGGAAGATAGTGCCAAACCATCCAGAGAGGCTCAGCGCAGGTTGAATCCAAATATGATGGAGGTAGTGCAAAGGGAAGTCCTGAAATTGCTTGGCGCAGGGGTCATTTACCCAATCTCGGACAGCAAATGGGTCAGTCCGGTGCATGTTGTGCCAAAGAAAGGAGGAATCACAGTGGAAGAAAATGCACAGGGCGAGCTAGTTCCCAAGCGCATACAAACTGGCTGGCGCATGTGCATCGACTACAGGAAGCTTAACGCAGTAACGCGCAAGGACAACTTCCCGCTACCCTTCATGGACCAGATGCTGGATCGCTTAGCAGGAAAACCTTATTTTTGTTTCTTGGACGGATATTCAGGGTACAACCAGATACCCATAGCTGTGGAAGATCAAGAGAAGACCACATTTACATGCCCGTTCGGTACGTTTGCGTTTCGGCGCATGTCTTTTGGGCTGTGCAACGCGCCAAGTACGTTCCAACGCCTTGTCATGAGCATTTTCTCTGATATGATTGGTATATGCATAGAAGTGTTCATGGATGATTTTACCGTATATGGAAGTACCTTTGATGCATGCTTAACACATCTAGATAAAGTCTTAGCGCGCTGCATTTCTAAGAACTTAGTGCTAAATTACGAAAAATGTCATTTCATGGTAACACACGGAGTAGTACTAGGTCATATCATTTCAGAGGAGGGGATCAAGGTAGACAAGGCTAAGATAGATCTTATTTCTAATCTACCTTATGCCACCAACGTGCGCGACGTGAAATCATTCTTAGGGCATGCTGGGTTCTACAGGCGTTTTATCAAAGATTTCTCTAAAATTTGTATACCCCTGTCTAACCTTTTGCAAAAAGATGTGTGCTTCGACTTTACTGATGAGTGCAGGGCTGCGTTTGATAAGCTGAAAGAAGCGCTGACCAGTGCGCCAGTAATGCGCGCACCAGACTGGAACCTGCCGTTTGAGCTGATGTGCGACGCAAGTGATTATGCAGTAGGTGCAGTCTTGGGGCAGCGCGTAGACAAGAAGCCGCATGCCATTTACTATGCATCGCGCACACTGGACTCTGCGCAGAGGAACTACACCACCACGGAGAAAGAGCTTCTGGCAATTGTATTTGCGCTGGAGAAGTTCCGAGCATATGTTCTAGGCGCAAGAGTCATCATCTACACTGACCACGCAGCTATCCGCTACCTCATGTCTAAGAAAGAAACCAAGCCGCGCCTGATGCGCTGGGTGCTCTTACTGCAGGAATTTGACTTGGAGATCAAAGACAAGAAGGGCACGGAGAATCCAGTTGCTGATCACTTGAGCAGGATCGTGAAAGAGGAGGAACCAGGGCAGATCACGGAAAGATTCCCTGACGAGCATCTGATGGCGCTGACAGGTAAGGTACCATGGTATGCGCACATCGCAAATTACCTGGTCACAGGTACGTTTCCTCCGCATTTCAATAAAACTCAGTGCATGCGATTAAAACATGAGTCCAAACATTACCTTTGGGATGATCCTTACATGCTTAGAATAGGACCAGATCAGATATTGAGGCGTTGCGTGCCTGACCACGAAATTAATTCTGTTTTGATGTTTTGTCATGCGCACGCATGCGGAGGACACTTCGGTCCCAAGCGGACAAGCAGAAAGGTCCTGGACTGCGGATTCTATTGGCCGCACCTGTTTAGAGACGCCTATAATCACTGCAGGAATTGTGACAGGTGCCAGCGCACAGGAGGAATATCCGCGCGCAATGAGATGCCGCAAACCCCGATTCTGGTGGATGAAGTGTTCGATGTTTGGGGAATCGACTTCATGGGGCCATTTCCTCCATCTGCAGGTTACGAGTACATATTGGTGGCAGTAGACTATGTCTCTAAATGGGTTGAAGCTAAGGCTACGCGGAAGGATGATGGTAAGACTGTCGCTGATTTTCTTAGAACTAACATATTTTGCAGGTACGGAGTGCCTAAGGCGGTAATCAGCGACCAGGGGACACACTTTTGCAACAGGGTCGTGGCGCAAGTTTTCAAGCACTATGGGGTGCGCCACAAGACGTCCACCGCTTACCATCCGCAGACGAATGGACAGGCCGAAGTTTCTAACAGGGAGATCGAGCGTATCTTAGAAAAGACTGTGAAACCATCGCGAAAAGATTGGAGCCAGCGCCTTGATGATGCGCTATGGGCATACCGCACTGCGCATAAGACGCCCATTGGGACCTCACCATTTTGTCTGGTCTATGGGAAAGCATGCCACCTGCCAGTAGAGCTCGAGCACAAGGCATATTGGGCCTTACGCATTTGCAACGTGAACTTGGATGAGGCAGGAAGGGAGCGCGCATTTGAGCTGAACGAACTAGAAGAGCTGCGCCTGGACGCCTATGAGGGACTGCGCGATTACAAGGAGCGCACCAAGGCCTTTCACGACAAGCATATCCTCAGACGCACTTTTGAACCAGAAGACCAGGTATTACTATTCTCATCACGCCTGAAGCTTATGCCTGGAAAGCTGCGCAGCAAATGGACGGGACCATACACGGTCACCAAGGTTTTCCCCTACGGAACAATCGAGTTAGAAGACGGGCACCGGCATCGTTTTCAGGTTAATGGGCAGAGAGTCAAACGGTACTTAGGAGAACCTTGGGATAGCACAGCACGCAACATTGACTTGGCCGAACCAGAGATAATAGATGCGCAAGCTGCTGCGCCAGACACACCACCGGATGTACCAGAGGGAGAACTGGAACCTATTGCTTATATCTCTTCTTCCTCAGCATTTGCCCTCGTTACGCATAATTTATCACATGCTGACTTCCCATCTTACCCTTTGCGCAGGACCAATGAGATCGCAACACACACACTGGCGCAGGAACACTCAGAAGCAAGAGTGGGGGAGGTCGCAGGCACACATTTTGGCACGTAACGAGGTACAGTCGAGCCAACGACGTTAAACAAAGGCACTTGTCGGGAGGTAACCCGACACACTTTCCTTTTACACGTTTTTCTTTATATTGTTCTTTATTTTGCTTGCATGCATGTGCGCGTTCTCCATGCGCTTGCGCTTGAGTCGTGGGGACACGTCTCTGTTCAAGTGTGGGGGGGGGGGGGGGGGGGGGGGGCGTTACATTCACTTTTCATGTTTTTGAGCATTTTAGTGTAGCTTAGTTTAAGTTAAAGAGAATAGTAGCAGTAGTGCGCTAGAGTATAGGATGCGCATGCGCTCCAGCTTGTTTTGCGCTATCCATATTGCGTGCGCTGCTATCTACTGTTTTAGTATAATTTTTTTCGTTTTTTTCCTGTTAGTTGGGATATGCAGGGGATGTGGAGTTGACAGAAATGCTCCAGAGAGGCGGTTAGTCGCTTTTGCTTCGAAGGCAAGGTATATGGTCGAGAGCGTTAGTGGAGGCCGGTGCTTCGCAGCCTTCGGAACAAAAGAGCGCGCTCAGTCACGCAGATGCCAAAGGCGAAATACCCATAGCGTGGCGAGGTGGGAAAACAGACCACCTTCTCTCTGGAAATCGAGCTAAGGAAGGCAGGCGCGGATGTAAACGCGTGCGCTGACCTGCGCAGACAGGCCAAAGGAGAGAGAGCGGGGCGAGTTCCATAGCTGCTATCCGAAGGCTGAGACTGGAACTGCTCTGGGAATGTGAGAAATTAAAGAGAAAGCTGTACAAAAGAAAAATACCAGCAAATGATACGCGCTACAAAAGAATCAGCATGCGCACAAGCATCAACATGCGCAAAAACCATAAGGAAATCATCAGAAAGCTCAGGTTCCCAGGAAGTGCCCGGACGAATCACGCACTGGAAGAAGCTGCGTTATCCACCATATACCTATCTTCGGAGTAGGAGCTGGCAGCCTGGAGCCTAAGAAGAGCTATCTCCCAGCCATCCAAAAATCTTCATCCCGGCTGAGAGGTAATGAATTTCGAAATTATTATATTAGAACTGTTGAGTGCAGTTGTGCGCAGGTGATAGAGAAGTACGAGTTGAGCAATTGTGCATTTGCATCAGAGTGCAAGACTGTGCGCTAAACTCCAGAAGAGGTAATTGTATCCGCGCTTCAGTGCTTGTTCGGGACGAACAAGGGGCAAGTGTGGGGGGTTTGATAGAGGCTATTTGTACGCATTATTTAGATCATAACCCTATGCTTGTTTGTAATATTTTATGAGCAAGATTACTCGTTTCTAGTGTTTTTGTATTACAGGGCAAAACGAGTCTTTGAGTCGGATACGCGCTAACAGGCAGCGTTCTAGGAGTGAAAGATCCGCCTGCGAAGCTAGCAGCACAAACAGGAGAGAAGTTGGCAAGAGTCAGCAGAGGTGCGCTAGCCCATGCGCTAGCCGATGCCGTGCGCCAAGCGCAAAGTCCAGTACTGCCTAATCTTGACGTGACCAGATTTGGAAGTTGCCAAAAGTGAGTTTCCCAAGCAGTAAATAAACAAGAGGAAGGCTAGGGCAAACGAGAGGAGAAACAAGAGACCTTCTGGAGACGCATCAGAGATCACCTAGAGGCACTGCGCAGCAGAACTGGAAAACACACGGACGTGTTGAGAGGATTTGCGCCAGACCGACTGCGCCAGCCGAGAAGACAAGCTGCACGCGCTGTTTGCTTCTGTTTTCTCAGACACATTAGTCATTATTTACTATTCTATGATGTTTATCACTAGCATGTCTAGCTAAACTCTTAGTGTTGGTTGGGCATGAATCTATGATTTATTTTCTTTGAGACTTGAGCTTAATGCATAGTTTACTTACTTGTATTAATCCTGTGCATACGGAGACAGCCAGTTGCATGAGTAGGGGAAGCCTTGAACCGCAATTTTACTTGTGTTGCTTGCTTGTCATATGTTAAACTAGTTGATAGCTTTACAGTGACAACTAGGAGTAACGAGCTAGGGTGATCAGTTGCTACTTTGAACGGATTCGCAGTTGTTTTAGTCTATGTTCTAAGGATTAATAGCACATGAACTTTGAACGGAACATGCGCACGTGTTAGAAAGCCTTGACCGGACACTAGCCCAAGTAAACCGAAAACTATAGACGTTTAGAGTCGATGATAAGGAATGCACTCATAGAGGATTGTCTGCCCAATGCTTCTCATAATCATAGTATTTAATCTCTACTGCTTGCGCACGTCTAGTGCAAATTTTCTGCGTTACACTAGTTACTGTTCACTTGCGCATCGCGCATTTCAATCACTCACACACCCCCCAATCTTCGTAAGTGTAGGTCACTGGCTAGAACTGAACTACTTGCTCCCTGTGGAGATCGACCCTTACTTAACCGCTGTACTGAGTGGAAGAGGAAGGATTATATTTGACGCGCACAACGACGCGCGATCAGGGGATCTCTGAATTGAAGGCTGTGCAGGGGGAGCTGCAGGTGCTGGTACTGGGTCTGCTGCTGGGGCTGGCTCTGCTGTGCGCACCGGGAACTGGGTAGGAGGGCTGGCTGGCTGGC
This sequence comes from Umbilicus rupestris, assembly GCA_963678935.1. Classification (NCBI taxonomy): domain Eukaryota; kingdom Viridiplantae; phylum Streptophyta; class Magnoliopsida; order Saxifragales; family Crassulaceae; genus Umbilicus; species Umbilicus rupestris. Next base: position 8,498,374 of record OY787621.1, read on the forward strand.
GCGGCTCGCTGGGGGATCCTGGGGGCGGTCCAGGGGAACAGCCGGCACTACTGTGTGCTCGGGCACCTCAGGCTCTCCAAGCAACGCACGCAGCAGGTGCGTTATCATTCCTCCACAAGTCAGCGGCCCCTTCGTGCTGACCCGACTCCAATGGATCACCATGTTCAAGACAAACAGCACCTTCTTCCCATAGTAAAAACCTTTCAAAATCTCCATGTCCAACAAGCTGATCTTCGGCGCACCATTAAAACGCCCAATGATCGCATAGGCGACCATGCGCCAAAGGTAGAACATCCACGGGTCGCGCAGCTCGCGTCCTCGGCTGCGCGCCGCGGCAAAAACTGGGCCGGTCGCTTCACGCACCTTAGCGCACCTCAGTGTCCGCTTCAGCCTCTTAGCCGAGGCAATGTACCAGACTCCTCTGTGCCGGTACCTTATCTCCAGATCAGCCGTCTCTAGCGACTCCAAAAACTCGCAGGTATCCTTTTTATCCGCTGCGTTGTTGATGTCCAACAGCGCCACCCAGCCCGCCAGCGCGAGCTTCTTCACGATGAGGTCCTCCATCCCGACCTCTCGCAGGAACTCCCTGCTGATGTACGGAGTCCCGTACATCTCCAGCCTCAGAAAGGCGTCATACTTGTTGGCGAAAGAAGCTGGGGTCGCTTGATCCTCGGCAGGCTGCATGGTGTGCTAGGGTTCCTCCGGTCAACTAAGGTCAACGCTCACAAATGCTTAAAAATTCAAAACTCTGCCAAATGCCCTGAAATTCTCACCAAATGATCGCCTACTATCCGCCTACAAAACCCCCTAACCAAAACTCCAAATGGTGCACGCTAGCTTGGTGCGATTTCAGACCTAGGGCACTCCTCTTATCGCACAAACCCTAACTCAATCGGCTCAAATTTGAGGGGAAGGGTTACCTGGTGAGTGTGCGACTGTATGTTCCTCAAATCTCTCTAAACGGAAGCTGTGTTGAGTGCCAGACGGTGAGCGGATGCTGAGGGCGGGAGCTTCTTGCAACGGTCGAGTGTGAAAAGTGCTGAAAATTTTCTAAGTACTGCCCTTATATGCCCCCCTGTCTGGCGCATCTGTCCTGCGCACTGACCTGCGCGCTGCTGCGCGACTAAAAAAAACTACCAAGTCCTAAACTAGCTAAAAGACACTAGAAAAATTAAAAGAAAAACATGTAAAAGTAAAACGTGTCGGGTTACCTCCCGACAAGTGCCTTTGTTTAACGTCGTTGGCTCGACTGTACCTCGTTACTTGCGTGAAAGTGTACCAGCGACCTCCCCCACTCTTGCTCCTGAGTGACCCCGCGCTCGTGCGTGTGTTGCGTTCTTCTTGGTCCTGCGCAAAGGATCGGAAGGGTGATCAGGGTGGTTAAAAGTATGTGATAAATCATAAGTAACGAGGTTAGGTAAAGAGGAAGAAGAAATATGAGCAATAGTTCCCAGTTCTCCCTCTGGTGCATCTGGTGGCGACTCTGGCGCCGCAACCTGCGCATCTGCTATCTCTGGCTCTGCCAATTCAACTTCGCGCGCTGTGCCATCCCAAGGTTCTCCTAAATACTTTTTGACTCTCTGCCCATTGACCTGAAAACGATGTCGGTGCTCGTTTTCTAACTCGATTGTTCCGTAGGGGAAAACCTTGGTAACCGTTGTGGTCCCGTCCATTTGCTGCGCAGCTTCCCGGGCATGAGCTTTAGGCGCGAGGAGAATAATAGTACCTGGTCTCCTGGCTCAAAAGTGCGTCGTAGGATATTTTTGTCATGAAATGCCTTTGTGCGCGCCTTGTAATCGCGCAGTCCCTCATATGCATCCAGGCGCAGCTCTTCTAATTCGCTTAGCTCAAATGCGCGCTCCTTACCAGCCTCGTCTAGGTTCAGGTTGCAAACGCGCAATGCCGAGTATGCTTTGTGCTCTAACTCCACTGGCAGGTGGCACGCTTTTCCATAGACCAACCGAAACGGTGAAGTCCCAATTGGTGTCTTATGTGCGGTTCGGTATGCCCACAGCGCATCATCAAGGCGCTGGCTCCAGTCTTTGCGCGACGGTCTCACAGTTTTCTCCAGGATACGCTTGATCTCTCGGTTGGAAACCTCGGCCTGTCGATTCGTCTGAGGGTGGTAAGCGGTGGACGTCTTCTGGCGCACTCCATAATGCTTGAATACCTGCGCCACTATCCTGTTGCAAAAATGCATCCCTTGGTCGCTTATGACTGCCTTAGGCACCCCGTACCTGCAAAATATGTTAGTCCTCAAAAAGTCAGCGACCGTCTTACCATCATCCTTCCGGGTAGCCTTGGCCTCAACCCATTTGGAGACATAATCTACTGCGACCAATATATACTCATATCCGGAAGATGGAGGAAATGACCCCATGAAGTCAATCCCCCAAATATCGAATACTTCATCCACTAGAATTGGCGTCTGCGGCATCTCATTGCGCGCTGATATGCCTCCTGTGCGCTGGCACCTGTCACAGTTCCTACAGTGATTATACGAGTCACTAAAAAAGTGCGGCCAATAAAATCCGCAATCCAGGATCTTTCTGCTCGTGCGCTTTGGACCAAAGTGTCCTCCACATGCGTGCGCATGACAAAACATCAAAACAGAGTTAATTTCATGGTCAGGCACGCAGCGCCTCAAAATCTGATCAGGTCCTATTCTGAGCATGTACGGATCATCCCAAATGTAATGCTTGGACTCATGCTTTAATCTCATGCATTGGGTTTTAGTGAAATGAGGAGGAAACGTACCTGTGACCAGGTAATTCGCAATGTGCGCATATCATGGTACCTTACCTGTCAGCGCCGTCAGATGCTCGTCAGGGAATGTCTCCGTGATTCGCCTTGGCTCCTCTACTTTCACGATCCTGCTCAAGTGGTCCGCGACTGTGTTCTCTGTGCCCTTCTTATCTTTGATTTCCAAGTCGAATTCCTGAAGTAGGAGCACCCAGCGCATCAGGCGCGGCTTAGTCTCCTTCTTGGACATTAGGTAACGGATTACTGCGTGGTCTGTGTAGACGATGACTCTGGCGCCAAGAACATATGCGCGGAACTTCTCCAGCGCAAACACAATTGCCAGAAGTTCCTTCTCCGTGGTGGTGTAGTTCCTCTGCGCAGCGTCCAGTGTGTGCGATGCATAATAAATGGCGTGCGGCTTCTTGTCCACACGCTGTCCCAGGACTGCACCTACTGCATAGTCGCTTGCGTCGCACATCAGTTCAAATGGCAGGTTCCAGTCTGGCGCACGCATCACTGGCGCACTGGTCAGCGCCTCCTTCAGCTTGTCAAATGCGGCCCTGCACTCATCAGTAAATTCGAAACACATATCCTTTTGCAAGAGGTTAGACTGGGGTATACAAATCTTAGAAAAATCTTTTATGAAGCGCCTGTAAAACCCAGCACGCCCAAGGAATGATTTCACATCGTGCACGTTAGTGGAATAAGGCAGATTAGAAATAAGATCAATTTTGGCCTTATCTACCTTGATCCCCTCCTGCGAGATAATGTGTCCTAGTACTACACCATGCGATACCATGAAATGACATTTTTCATAATTGAGCACTAGGTTTTTTGAAATGCAACGCGCTAAGACCTTATCAAGATGAGTTAAGCATGCGTCAAAGGTACCTCCGTATACAATAAAATCATCCATGAACACTTCTATGCATATATCAATCATATCAGAAAAGATGCTCATGACTAAACGTTGGAACGTACCTGGCGCGTTACACAGCCCAAATGACATGCGCCGAAACGCAAACGTACCGAATGGGCAGGTAAACGTGGTCTTCTCTTGATCTTCCGCAGCTATGGGTATCTGATTGTACCCTGAATATCCATCCAAGAAACAAAAGTAGGGCTTCCCCGCTAATCGATCTAGCATCTGGTCCATAAAGGGTAGCGGGAAATGGTCCTTGCGCGTGACTGCTCTAAGCTTTCTGTAGTCGATGCACATGCGCCATCCAGTTTGTATGCGCTTGGGAACTAGCTCGCCCTGCGCATTCTCCTCTACTGTGATTCCTCCTTTCTTCGGCACAACGTGCACTGGACTTACCCATTTGCTGTCCGAAATTGGGTAAATGACTCCTGCGTCAAGCAGCTTCAGGATCTCTTTCTGCACCACCTCCATCATGTTCGGGTTCAATCTGCGCTAAGGCTCCCTGGATTGTTTGGCACCATCTTGCAATAGAATCCTATGCATGCATACGTCCGGGCTCACTCCGTGCAGGTCAGCAAGTGTCCATCCTATAGCGCGCTGGTTCTTGCGCAGCACTTGCTGTAATCGCGCCTCCTGCTCCTCTTCCAATCCTTTCTTTATGATTACTGGCAGGGTGTCCTCATTTCCCAAGAATATGTATTTGAGGTGCTCTGGGAGTTGCTTCAGCTCGACATTGGGTGCCTGTTCAATAGAGGGCAAGATTTTGTTAGCAGTGCAGACATTAACTATATCATGTACCTGTCTGGATGCTGGTTCAGCACTGCTCAGCTCATCCTCTTGCGCCTCCAACTCTGCCTGTGCCAGTGTTTCAGGTTCTTCTGTTGCGCTCGCACACTGCTCGGCGGAAGGCTTTGGAGCTACTCTGACAATACCTGCACCAGTTGTGTGCTACAGCGGGTGCTATAGCAACCCTACGGAGACTCTGTATTAATTAGAATAGGCTGAGTTAGTCGGGTCAGTAGCTATTCTGAATTGATACAAGTGTAGGTGGTTGAGACACAAGTTAGAGCTTGTTTTGATTGTGATCGAATAAGGTTGAGTAGCATAGGTTGCTTGGAGACGAACCTTGTATACAACAGATCTTGAGCTTAGTGGATTAAAAGACTGAGTTTCAGTTTTTCCCAGAGGTAGGCACTTGGCCGAACTGGGTGATCAAATTATTATTCATTGTTTTATCTTTCTGCACAAGATCTGCCTGTACAAGAGTGTGCTATAGAAACTGCTTGTACACAAATATGCATCTCAAAGACGCTGCGAAGATTTCAACTTTTGCTTTAGCACTCTCTGTATCTTTCAGCGAAACTACTCTATTAAGGATAAGAAAGACACAGTACGTTTGTTCACCCAGTTCGGCAACTTGCCTACGTCTGGGGAGGATACTCCGAAATCCCAGTTCGAAGTACAAGGACTCATACCTCTACTTCTCACCTAGCCAAAATCTAAAGCTCAGTCTAATCTCCTTGACTATCAAGCAGTCTGATCACACATACTCTCTTCGTGTACTCTACACATACTCTCAGTAGTAAATAGCTACAGTTCTACCTCTCAAACTCAGCCTATTCTATTACAGTGTATAGCTCATGGAATGCGTAAGCACACTCTTCACCAGAGTTGCTATATCTTCAGTCCACGACACTCCAAGCTCTACTGCCAAGTAGTCGGGCCCTTTGAGTTCTTCACTCAGCCTCGGCTCCCACTCAATCAATGACACACTCTGTCAATATTGACTAGCCTCAATCACTACTCCTCAGACCGCGTCTCTGCCTGTCCGTGGTTGATCACTAAGCTCCTGACTGTTCCACCAACGAGCAGCGCTCCAGTTGAACTCGGAAATAGTCCAAAATAAAACTCCATGAGTTCTGATTCCTCTGCACAACACAAGCCTTTAACTCAGCGTATAAAACTCTACAACCGGTAGTTAATCTCTCCATGTGTTCTTCTCATGCGCTCTGTGTTTTCTATGTGTGATTGCCTCTCGTATTGCTGCCCTCTATACTACTTTTAAAGCACTCACACCACCCAAAAGCACCAAGCATCAATATCAAAATCTTACTCCTAGATTCTAGCAAGTTTGTTGAAGAATCCGTTGCTAAAATTAAACCCCTTGGATCTTTATCTTTTTGAGCACGTGCTGAAAACTTCTGAACTCTTGATCACATCTGCATACCTCGTTGATCTTTCCTAATGATAGCTAAATCACTCCGGAGCCACACCCTGCAACGCTAGAATTCTGCTCTAGCTCTAGATCATCACAGAGTGCTGAAGCAGACTTTGTCTGTTCATACCTGTCTCTTGCCCATTCTTCAAATAATGTCTCAGCTTCAGATCTTCTGGGATAGTTGAGGCATACTCTGGATCTTGGTTGTTGTTGTTTTGTCAATCTTCAGATTTTGCTCCAGCCTCTGATCTTCAGGGAGTGCTTCAGCATTCTCTTGAGCAATTTTTTCAAGGATGCCATATCCTCAACAATCTCCCCCTTGACATTTTGACAAAATAAAAACTACAACTAGCTAGACTACTGATCCAGAAACTCTGGTAACAACTAACAGCTATGCTAGATAATTTTGCTAAATATTACACTTGAGTTTAGAATACCTCAATGCTTGCTAAACATTAAAAGTGTTCTAATAGTTCTACGAGCTGTTCAGGATCAAATGAATAATGTCAAGTCAAGTGAGCATCATAGGCTAAATATCTATTATAATATTTCTCCCCCTTTTTGGCATAAATGCTGAGGGCTTCAATCATCATCAGGCTGGACCGGGGCAGAGCTGCTAGTAGAAGGGTACTCCAAATCTCGTAGAAGGCTGTCAATCTGAGATCTTCGTATTGAGCTCTTCTTGATTACTTCTATCAGATGAGCACGTTCAGTTTTCAGCAAGCTGATCACCCTGGCCCAGAGAGCCGTGTCCACCGTAGGAACAGGAACATTAGAGATTACTTCAGTAACCTCTGGAATTTCTCTGGCTAGTTCCAAGTCAGGCTCTCCTTCTTTAATATCCACACCATGGCGGCCCTTAAAAACCTTGTGGTCTAAAGTGAACAATTGTGAGGCACTCGACATACCTTCAATGGCAGCACCCAAGTCTTCATGTTGGCTGATCATAAGCTGATAAATGAGTGAGGGAAATCCAATGCACAGATTGGACTTCGGCTTGACTGCATGCTGCAATTTGATCGAACACAATTTGCCAAAGATTTATCCTTCTCTTCTCCCCATTGCTGAATAATAACAGCCCCATAGCACGACTCACCTTCCCTTTGTGAGAGCTCGGCAACCAATTAATTACAACAAATGCATTAAGTATAGCATATTTTGTTGTCATATCAGCATCATTCAAACTAAACGAGACCCCGCCTTTGCATAAGCCCTTAGTGAGAACAACAGCTAATCTATCAGCATTAACCTCTTCTAGAGGACTTGCATTCTCATCAATGCCCAGAAATTTGTTTATCACATCCGGTGTGATCACCACCCTCAGCCTTTTAACAAAACTCATCCCATAAAGCAAATTGTTCACTACTTCAAAGTCTCTATCAATATTTACTAAGAACTCCTTAACCAAATGCAAGTTGTAGCGTTTAACAAAAGTTAGAGAGCATAGTAGATTTACCTCGCTTATTAGATATATCACCTCTGGCACCCGAAATCTCCCAATCTCCAATAGCTTTTCAGTCACAATCATCCAGTGGTTGATCACCTCCCAGGACCCGGCAGCCTTTTTAGACACAAACAACACTCCTTGTTGATCACTTCCTATCACAGCTGGTATAGTTGGAGTGGCGGTAGCTCTCTGGGTGGACGCATCTTGACTGGGTTCTAGGGGCTATTCTGAAATTCACAGAATCTGTAGATTCTGCTTCAGCAGTCTCTTCATTACTTGATGAGCTCAGCACCACTAGTTCTTTCCCTTTGCTCACGGGTTCCTTCGGAAGATGCTGCTCCTCCTCCTTGGCCACAGACTCTCCACTGCTGGTGGCAGCTTGTTCAGGCTCACATGGAGGAGTTGGTACTGCAGCCACTTGTTTTTCCTGAGGCTTCTTCGATCTAATCTCAAGTAAGGTGCCCTCAAAGTCAGTGATGGATTTTGATGCTGCTGAGCCGCTCTCTTCACCACTCTGACTATGGCTTTTGCTAGCGGACATCTGAGCCTTATCCATATCGGAAGGCACAATGTCTGCGGAGGGGGACGGGCCAGTTTCACCCTAGTCAGTAGTCGGGATCCAGGTCAGCCGCAAAACGTCTGTGGGTTCATTGATCCGAAGAGAGGAGCTTCTTTTTGCTGGTGGCGAATCACTCACGGGAACGTCATTCCTCTTTCTTTTGCTGCTCACCCCTAAGTTTGTAAAACTTGGCGCCCCTTGTTTTCATCATTTTGGATGATTCGCTGAAGGCAGGAACAGCTGATCGTTGAAGATGTCGGAGAGAAAGCTTGCCAAAGTTTTGCAAATGGAAACTTCCGGTTTTCCCTTTCTCGGCCCCTTTTTCTTTTATTTTAAAAACTCGGACACGTGTTGCTACCTGAGAGGCCATTTTTTTCAACGCTCAAAAAAGGCTACAACTTCAAATCCCCAGAGAGTGCTTTAGCGCTCTGTTCAGCTGTCTTTTCTAAAATAAACTGACTTCTGCTGTGATATTCATTTTCTCAGTTCCTGTTTCAGTGGGGATATTAGCTGGCTATTTTACAACCCAGTGCATTTGAACCTTGTTCCTTTTTACATCCACCCTGCGCACTTGCCATTTTTTCTCCTCAGATTTTCTCCAATTTTGAATAGCAGTAGAAGAATGATGTTTGCTTCGTTTCTTTCTATGTTTTTTTCTCTGAGGGAAGTCTTTTCATCATTCCTGCAAGTATCCTGCACAATAACACGATACCCAAGGTTTACCTGCTTCTCTGTCCAGTGGTTTGCATATGTGCTCGAAGAATCCCTTGCTCTGACTTGTTGGCCATTTGATCTTCTTTGAGTCACCCTGTACCCCGTCAGTGTTGGGCATTTTGTCATAAGATGTCGAGTTTGATTGCATATGTAGCATCTCCTCTGCTTTGATCTGGGTATCCGAGCATGTGACCGATTTAGAGAATGCTTCATCACTCTCTTGGACTTCTTTTTTGGTGCTCTTTCTGAAGTAACTGTGATAGACCCCTTCTGAACACTTCCACACTTGATCAATCACTGAGGCTTTAACAAATGTTGTTATACCAGCTCCTTCCTCACCAGTGTATCCGAGACCTTTAGTCCCTCATCCATACCTTTGGTAAGATAAAATCTCATCTAGAATGGATGATTCTCCTCTGTGTGCTTTAGGAGTGATTCTCTATCCACATCCCTCATCAGTTGTATCAACATCATTTGATTTCTTCTTGGACTGAGAGGTAATGATGCTCTGGAGGTTGTCTCTTTCATCTTCCAGTTCAGACACCTTGACAGTAGTTCTCTGTTGGCTTCAATTACCTCTTGGCATTTTTCTTGTATTCGTTTGAATTTCTCAGCCATAGTTTCTTCTGAGTATTCCTCATCATCATCGCTTTCAGATTCAACAATTCCATAATCAGACTCTAACTTTATTAAATTTGAATCATCATTACGGAATACAGTAGTTAAAGCAAGATTTCCTTTGAAGTTGGTCTCCTCTTCACTGTCATCTTCACTCCAGTTTGCTGTGAGAGACTTATTGTTCTTCTTTTGGTAAGTTGGGCATTCACTCTGCCTATGTCCATATCCCTTCCTAGCATTGAATTCCCTTTGATTTGTCTTTTTCTTCAACATTGACTTTGTCAGCATCTTTGTTCTTTCTCTGAGAATTCTCTCCTATTCGGTTTCTCCCACTGGATGACTGACCTGAATATGAAGATTGCTAAGATATGTGGCATCAATGAGAAACTCTTACAAGGTGCACAAGAATCTGCTACAGCAAGCATGTGAAGACATCAGCTGGTGCAGAGCGTTCCAGAGTGAACAAGCAGAGTGCACAAGGGGTTGCTACAGCAACCTGTGTAGCAGAGAGCTGTAGCATTGACGCGCGTCGTTGTGCGCGCCAAACTTTGAAAAGGCCCCTACACAGCCAGGCTCAGCTCCGTCGCATTCGCCGCACTCGTAGCTCTCGAGAGAGAAGAAGAGAAGACGAAGAATGTGAAATTGTGTTTTGTATGTGGGGTCGAAGTGTAATTATGTAAACATGTAGGGTTGTTTTGTATTTCATTTTTGAGGGAATGTAAAATGTAAAACTGAGAGGATCGATTCTGTACAGATAAAAACAGACTTTGGCTCTCATTTTCATCTTAATAAAAAGAAGCTTTCCTCTCATATCTTCTCTGGCGATTCTCCGATCAAATCTCCAGCGAAGCTTAGTCTGTAAAGTTTCACATGGTATCAGTTTAGGTTCGATCTCTTTCCGCAATCTTGATACAAGCTTGATTCGCTTTTGTCATATATTGTGTTGTTTGCTATGAATTGAAAATGTCATCCTCCGTTCCAATCGCCGACGAGCGCCCTACCGGAAATCGACCTGAATTCGTCAATCAGCAAAGCGATCCTCTGTTCATCAGTAGTCATGAACATGTGACTGTGTCTTTGGTCAGCGAACCATTGATTGGGATCAGCAACTTTGTTTCTTGGAAAAAAGGCCATGGAAATGGCTCTTGGCTTCAAATCCAAACTTGGATTCGTTCGTGGTGACTTTCCTAAGCCTGTTGATCCATATGAGTTGGTGAAATGGGAACGCTGCAATAGTGCAGTTCATACTTGGATCATGCATTCTGTATCCAAGGAAATTGGCTCCACTGTAATCCATTCAAGAGATTGCATTCATGCCTGGCAAGTCCTGCATAGTAGGTTTGGAGGTTCTGTGAGGCCAAGATTGTATGCATTGAGAAAGGAGATAAATCATCTTGTTCAAGGAGAACTTTCAGTCTCTGAGTATCATTGCAGATTCTTGCACTTATGGTCTGAAGAAGAAGCCCTACAGATTCATCAAGCTTGTGATCTTGGAGCTAGTTGTAAAGCTATGAAATGCATGGACCAGACAATGGAGGAATCCAAAATTATGCAGTTCTTGATGGGACTCAATGAAGTTCATGGCCAGGTTAGAACACAGGTTTTGTCCATGAGACCAATGCCAAGTATAGATGAAGTTTACAACATGGTGTTGGAAGATGAAATTGAAAAAGGAATGTCAAAGCCTGTGACAACTGAGATTTCTGCCATGTACATTTCACAAGGGAAAACTCAGACTGGAAATAAACCAACAAATTCCTCTTTCATTTCTCAAAACTCTGGGAACAAGCCAAAGTCTTATGGCAATCCAGTACAAGGTATTACAGATAAAAGAAATCAATACTGCACCTACTGTCAAATACCAGGCCATACAAGAGAAAGTTGTTACAAACTGGTTGGGTATCCTCCTAATTACAAAAAGAATAAAGGCAACAAAAATGGCAAGCCCAATGCTGCGCACAATGTGATCAGTACTTCTCCAAATGCACAGAACAGTTCCAGTGAATCTGCCATTCCTGCAAGTAAAATTCAACTGAGTTCAGTAACTATGAATCAAGATCAGCTCAACAAGTTACTGAATTTCCTCAATGCAAACAGTGCAAACAATGAACATGTAGCAGGTATTACTTGCTTGACTTCTATCAACATATGTTCCTATGATTGGATAATTGATAGTGGTGCTACAGATCATATTACTCCACATAGACATTTGTTGAAGGACATAAAGATACTTCATACACCATACACTGTTTTAATGCCAAATGGACAGGGTGTATTAGTTAGTCATACTGGAACATGTGACTTAACTACTGATATTACACTAAAGGATGTTCTACTTGTGCCTAGCATCAAATTCAACCTATTGAGCATCTCAAAGCTAACAAAAGACTCAGGTTATTCAGTTTTATTCTCTGACAAATTTTGCTGCATTCAGGACCCAGTAAAGCTGACCTCGACTAAGTTTGGTAGTCTCTCTCAAGGGCTGTATCAGTACAAGGAGAATGCAGCTAGTAAAGTTTTCAGTACTATTGGGAATAAAGACCAACTACTGCTATGGCATAAAAGACTTGGTCATATATCATTCAATAAATTTTCAGATACTCTGCAAAATTTAATTCCTGGTTTGAAATGTAAAGATGAACATATTATATGTGACATTTGTCCCTTAGCAAAGCAAACAAGGTTATCTTTTCCTATGCCTACTTCAGTGTCAACAGATTTATTTGAGCTGATTCATGCTGACATTTGGGGGCCTTATAAGGTTCCTACTCCATCTGGTTCCAAATACTTTCTAACCATAGTTGAAGACAAATCTAGATCAACTTGGGTTTTCTTAATGAAGACAAAGGCAGAAGCTCAAGCCAATATGATTCATTTCTATCAGATGGTTGCTACTCAGTTTCAGAGACATATTAAAACAGTGCGCACAGACAATGGATCAGAATTCCTATCTACAACACTATCTGAATTTTTCCTCAGCAAAGGAATCATTCATCAAAGATCTTGCACATATACACCTCAACAAAATGGTGTCGTAGAGAGAAAACATAGACACTTACTTGAGGTAGCTCGATCTTTAAAATTCTAGTCTTCTGTCCCTGATTGTCTTTGGGGAGATTGCATCTTAACTGCGGCCTACATAATCAACAGACAGCCATCAGTCCTCTTACAGAATAAAACTCCATTTGAAGTATTGTTTGGAAAATCTCCCACTTATACTCATATGAAGACTTTTGGTTGTTTATGTTATGCGACCAACATCAGTCCTCACAAAGAAAAGTTTGAGACAAGAGCAAGGCCTTCTATATTTCTGGGATATCCCTTTGGCCAGAAAGGGTATAAAATCCTAGATATAAATTCTCATACTACTTCAGTAAGCAGGGACATTATATTTCATGAGGACATTTTTCCTTTTGCTAAGAAGACACTGGAACATGAATCTGCTACTTTCCCTATTCCTATATGCCAACCTATAGTTGAAAGCAATGATGCTGCATATGTGCCGACAACTACAGATACAACACAGGGTAATGAGACAATAACTGAAAGTATTCCACTAAGAAGATCTCAAAGAATTACTAAACCATCAGTGAGACTTCAAGATTACATCTGCACTCAAGCTACAGTCACAAAATCAAAGTACCCTATAACAAGCTTTGTTAACTACTCGGCTTGCTCAAAGGAATTTCAGGCTATGGCCCTGCAGATATTAGCTGACACAGAACCTACTTCCTACACCCAAGCCAGCAAGGATGACAACTGGGTTCAAGCTATGAAGAAAGAATTAGATGCCTTGCATGAAAATAATACTTGGGAGATTACAAATCTACCAGAAGGCAAAATTCCTATAGGCTGCAAGTGGGTTTACAAAGTAAAACGGCATGCTGATGGTTCCATTGAAAGATATAAAGCAAGACTTGTGGCAAAAGGTTACAAACAACTTGAAGGGTTGGATTACAATGAAACTTTTGCACCAGTGGTCAAAATGAATACAGTCAGGATTTTATTGGCAGTGGCAGTTTCAAAAGGTTGGCCTATATTTCAATTAGACGTAAACAATGCATTTTTACATGGATTCCTAGATGAGGAAGTCTATATGACTTTACCTCCTCGATTCTACAAAACAGACAAATCAAATGGGAAAGTATGCAGGCTTCTTAAGAGTCTATATGGTCTGAAGCAGGCTTCTAGGCAATGGTTTACCAGATTGACTGATGCCTTAACTCAGTTTGGATTCCAGCCTAGCCTCAATGACTACTCACTCTTTACTCTACAGAATTCGGATCATTTTCTAGCACTACTTGTCTATGTTGATGACATAATAATTACTGGAACATCTACTGAGCTGATTACTGAAGTCAAGGAGTTCATTCACTCCAAATTTCAGATAAAAGACCTCGGTCATCTACATTATTTTTTAGGCATTGAAGTGGCTAGATCAAGTTCCGGACTTTTTCTGAATCAGCGCAAATATGCTTTGGATTTAATTCAAGAAGCAGGCCTTCTGGGATGCAAGCCTAGTTCTATACCAATGGATTCAAAACAAAAGCTGGCACTATCCGACAAGGATTTCTTGCTTGATCCTACACCCTACAGGAGATTGGTTGGCAGGCTTATTTACCTAACAGTCACTAGACCTGATTTATCATTTCCAGTGCATATCCTAAGCCAATTCATGTCTACTCCTACACAAGAACATATGACAGCTGCTCAGAAAGTTATTCGTTACCTGAAATCCGCTCCTGCTCAAGGTTTATTTTACTCCAGCAAAAATCCCCTCAATGTCACCGCATTTTGTGATTCCGATTGGGCATCCTGTCCAATAAGCAGAAGGTCAGTCACAGGTTACTGCATTCAACTTGGTCCTGCTCTAATATCATGGAAAACTAAGAAACAAGATGTAGTTTCAAGATCCTCAGCTGAGGCTGAGTATAGAGCAATGGCTTATACCTCTTATGAGATAGCTTGGATTTCCAGACTATTAGCTGATTTGCAGATCCAGGTTGATGGCCCCATTCCTCTTCACTGTGACAACACTTCAGCTATTCATATTGCCAAAAATCCCGTATTTCATGAACGGACTAAGCATGTTGAAATTGATTATCATATTGTAAGACAGTATGTAAACTCAGGCTTACTTGTACCTCGGTTCATCCCTTCACTAGAGCAACCAGCAGATCTATTCACCAAGGCCCTTCCAGGAGAAACCCTAGCCAGCAGGCTCAGCTCCAAGCTCAACGTATGTAATTTTTTACATGCGATGAGCTTGAGGGGGGGTGAAAAGGCCCCTACACAGCCAGGCTCAGCTCCGTCGCATTCGCCGCACTCGTAGCTCTCGAGAGAGAAGAAGAGAAGACGAAGAATGTGAAATTGTGTTTTGTATGTGGGGTCGAAGTGTAATTATGTAAACATGCAGGGTTGTTTTGTATTTCATTTTTGAGGGAATGTAAAATGTAAAACTGAGAGGATCGATTCTGTAATTTGGCCAAAAGTCTGTAACAGATAAAAACAGACTTTGGCTCTCATTTTCATCTTAATAAAAAGAAGCTTTCCTCTCGTATCTTCTCTGGCGATTCTCCGATCAAATCTCCAGCGAAGCTTAGTCTGTAAAGTTTCACAAACTTGTATTTATATCTCCAAGCTTTAGCTAGTGTAGCGGCAAGCAAGGGTCGAACCCAAGAGAACTGACTGTGAAGCGATTCCTTGTCAATACGGAACTAAAGGGGGGTTTTGAGTAAATGTGATGATGTAGTATGGCAGTGTTTGACAAAACCAGCACAAGTGAACAAGCAGCAGCTGCAGCAGGGGATGCTATAGCAGGAGCTTCTTCAAGTGGCTGCATCATCTGACTGAGAAGCAGCAGCGTTCTGGGCTTGTCTAGAAGGGCTGGGATCGCTACGGAGATCATCAGAAGAATTTTTAAATTGCTGTGGAGAATTTTCCAGTGAGGTTTCCTAGCCAGAGAAGGAGATTTGTATTGAAGATAAAGATCAAATCTAATCTCCTAGATTTTAGGAGATAATTGTTCTTTTTGGGACATTGCTTAAACCTGGTCTTGCTTAAAGCTGGTGCTGCTATTTAAGAGGAAGGTGTTGAGAGCAGAAGATCTGATCGAAGCTGAGGGGTACACGAGTGCATACACAGAATTCAGAGAGAGCAATTTTGGTGTGTGACGGACGAATTCTTCGATCATCACCCGAGAGCAGAGCGTGAGCGCAGAGCTGTGGTGACAGAAGCAGAAGGGAATCAGGACTTGCAGAGTCTGATTCGAGCTTGATCTGGAAGCCAATTCAGAGCAGTGGTGCTTGTTGGTTGATCAAGGGCAGCCGCGGAAGAACTGACGGGTGTGTGGCTCGGTCGAGTGTCTAAGAGGTGGTTCTCGCTAGTGGCAGGTGGTCACTGAGTGAGGGGGAGTATTCCAGAGTGTGCAGCGCTCGTGGAATCGTTCGAACGGCTCGACAGAAGGCTTTGGAGTGACGCGGACAATTGTGCTTCAGCTGTGTGTTACAGCAGTTGCTACAGCAACCCTGCTGAGTGAGTGTAGTTTAGAATAGGCTGAGTCTTGAGAAGCCTGTAGCTATTCTAGATTGACATTTGTAGAGGGTGTGCAGACACAAGTCAGAGCCTGTTCTAATTATGTCAAGTGATCCACACAAGGTTGAGTAGCATAGGTTGCGTGTAGTTGTAACCGAGTGTACTTTGAGACCTTCATGGTTAGTGGATTGAGGACTGGAGAATAGTCCTCCCCAGACGTAGGCAGTTGGCCAAACTGGGTGAACAAACTTCTGTCTTGTTCATTGTTTGCTGAGACAATTTCCAAGTGAACAAGAGTGTGCTGCAGCAACTGCTTGTTCACATATCTGCCTATCTGAGACGCTGTGAATTTCAAAATGTTCGCAAGAACGAATGTAATAAAAGTGTGAATGTCAATCGAGAGAAGTATTCAGCTCAGGGAATTCAATAATGACTGTTATCATCGACTTCTAAAGATACGATTCTACTCAAACGTTTGGTCACTCCGACAAAGGTAATAACCCTGAGTATCCCGACAAAGGTGATACTAAGCCTAGATTCTACTACTTGTCTCCACGACAAAGCTTCGACAAGAGTTAATAATCAGAATTGATGAGCGGATAGTTTTACGACAAAGTATACACTGACCGTGCAATACAATTCATGCAATTTAAGATCCAGAACTTACGATTGAATAGAAACATGCATTAAATCAAAGTCTTAAACATATATGTCACCAATTGAAAATCCTAAATTGAAACAGAAATTCAGCTACTCATAGTCATAACTGAAAAATACTTTAATCTGAAAAGAATAACAAAAAGTGTTCGAAATCACTGTTCACGCCTAACTCCAAAAATTCCATCTGGTTCTGTTCCAAAACCTTTGTCGCGTTCGAGCTGTTGTGTCGTTCCGAAAACTCTGCCGTCAAAACTGCTAGAAACCTTAATTGAAATTGGGTTCTAAAAATTGATTTCGGGCCGCGGGCCCGATTGCTGACGTCATCATAAGCTGACCGCGCTCCAAGAAGACATTAGCTTGCGCGCCCGGAGAAGACATTAAATTGCGGCGCGCGGTCGCGGTACACTCTGAGTTGCGCACCCTTTCCTTCGAAGTCATCATAAGCTGACTGCGCCCCAAGAAGACATTAGTGAGCGAGCCATCAAGAGACATTAGTCTCTGGTGCGCGAGCCTAAAGTCGTCTCCAGGCGCGGTACACGCTGAGTTGCACCTCGTTCGTCGAGTTTAGCATTCGGTTCTCTAAAAACACCGTTTTGAGTCGCAAGTCTCTTTCCATGTATTCCGAACACCTGAAATGCAAACAACACTAAGAAGTAACTGTTCACATAAAAACATGTCGAAATAGTTGGGTTTAAATAGTTTAGCGAGTCGTATAAATACGCCCCATCAAGCATCCTAAATAGAAAATTTCAATGTGAAGAAAAAGCTGCCTAGAATTGAAGAGAAGAGCAACAAAAGCATTCTAAATGTAATTTAGAAGATTCCCAAAGTCAATAGTATGCTGATCAACTTGGAGCAGCCCAAAGAATATACGAAGGGTTGCTGGCAGCATCGCAATAGGTCGGTAGAGTATCGTGAAGATTGAAAGCAAGATGATACAGCTGCCCATGTGAAGACAGCAGCTGGTGCAAAACCTGCCAGAGTGTACAAGCTCAGTGAACAAGCAGTTGCTACAGCAGGAGCTGTAGTAGGGAGCTCTAGCAGCTTGGCAGCAGTTTTTGACCGAAGAGGAATCTGCCGAGATATGACGTAGCAGTGCAACAAGAGCTCTGCTCAGTGAAGATTCCATGCCACAAGCTTGAAGATTTGATTGGGAAATCTAATCTCCTAAAAATTAAGAGATAGGATATTATTGAGATCTTTGAGGGCTTCCTAATTTTGACAGCAACAACAAATTAAATCTCAACAAACTTGCGTTCCTAAATTTAATATTGATGGAGCATGAAGTTCCTATTTAAAGGAGTTTGGGTAGAGCCGCAAAGTATCCATCCGAACAGAGAGAGAGCATTCTATCACTGAAGATTAGAAGAGTCGGATCACCACCGTGAGTAGAGCGTGAGCGTAGAGCAGTGTGGTTTCTATATCGACTGACTGCAGACTAGAAGTGTCTGGTCAGTACTTGATCTGAGAGGACCAATTCAGAGCAGGGCGTGCTTGTTAGTTGATCAAGGGAGGCAGCATGAGAGTTGTCGAGTGGAGGAACTCAGAAAATCTGCAGAAGGCCTGTTCTCGCTAGTGACAGGCAGTCACTGAGTGAGGGGGAGCATCCCAACGTGAGGAGCACTCACGACAGAGTTCGAGCGGCTCAGCAGAAGGCTTTGGAGAGAAGCGGACAGATCCTGTACAAGCTAGTTGCACAAGCGTGTGCTATAACAAACCTACTAAGACATTGTATTAGTTAGAATAGGTTGAGTCTGTATAATCAGAGGAGTAGCTATTCTGAATTAACTCGAGTGTGTAGGTGAGTGAGACACAAATCAGATGGTGTTCTGATTGTGTGCTAGTTCAGGTCGGATAGCATAAATTGTCGAGGAGTCGAGTCTGTGTTGTACGGAGTACCTTGAAAACTAGTGGATTGAGGATTGGAGTATAGTCCTCCCCAGACGTAGGCAGATTGGCCGAACTGGGTGAACAAATTATTGTTCACTGTTTTGTTTCTTGTTGCACCAGATCCGGCAGAACAAGAAGTTGCTATAGCAACTGCTTGTACACTATCAGTAACTCAGGGGCGCTGCAAATTTCAATTGGTATCAGAGCGGGAACTCGACAAACAAAGTGAAGATCCTGAGCGCCTTGCTGAGTTCATCAAGCGAAGATGAAAGAGAGACAAAGCACAAGTCGGCCGCCCCTACTGGAAGAAGGAAATTATAGTTGTTGGAAGGCGAGAATGAAGGCCTTCCTAAAGGCGATGAATGAGAAGACTTGGAGAGCAGTAGTCTCTGGGTGGTCACACCCACTGACCATCGATGACAAAGGAGTTGCAGGGGAGAAACCCGAGGAGACATGGATAGCTGAAGAGGAAGTTGTAGCAACTAGTAACTCCAAAGCCTTGAACGCGATATTTGCTGCTGTTGGCGCAAATAATTTCAGGCTGATCTCCGACTGTGAAGTTGCGAAGCTAGCATGAAAGGATCAAAACTCTTGCTGCAAACAGGAGAGACGAAGACAGTGAAGAAGACTCTGAACAAACGAGCAATGTTGCTCTGTCAACTGAAACTGTTTCAACACAGCCGGAAATTGTTTATGGTATTGAGGAGTCAGACATAGTGATGATGAGGAAATCAGTAAGGAGTCCATTATAAGAAACTTTGCCTCGTTGCACGAAAAGTGGCTGCAAGTCATCGAGATCAACAAAGGATTGATTGCCAAAGTATCAGACCTGGAAGAAAAAAAAGAGTAGCTACTGAAGACGATCACTTCTCTTACGTATCAAGCTACCCAGCAAGAAGAGAAGCTTGCTGCAGAGAAGAAAGAGCTCAACCTCTACAGGAAGACAGCAAAGATGCTTAACAGTGGCTCCAGCACTCTTGAAGATATTCTATCTTACCAAAGATATGGAGGGGGCTACTCTAGTCTTGGATACACGGGTGAAGAAAATACTAGGATAATGGTATTTGTCAAACCTTTACAGCCAGAAGATGCTGGGAATGCCATGGAGAAACCGGTCCTGTCCCAGAAACCAGTTTAGAAGAAGGTGCCTAGAAGGGTGAACAAGAGGCTGCTACAGCAATCGCTGTATTAACCACCTGTAGCAGAAAAGAATACCAGGAGCAATGTCGCATATGCTATTTTTGTGATTAGAAGGGACACATTCAGAGGAGATGCGTGACGGCACTCGTTGTATGCGCCAAACTTATATTTATATCTCCTGTTAACACTCAGCAAGCGGTAAGCAGGGTCAAACCCATGAGAGAGCAATCAGTGATAAAGTCCTACTAATAGTTGTCACGATAAGAAGGGGGTTTGCAGGAATAATGTTTTGTTGTCAAATTCAGAGAAAAGACAGTTCAGGGATATGCATTGCAACTGGTAATCATCGATTGTAACATGCATCAACGAGTAAACTACCGTTCCTAGTCTAACAATCCCGCTAGGGTAATGCCGACTCTAGTGTTCTACATAATCTCAACCACTAGGTTCTCGAATAAGGTTAACAATTACTCGATTAACAACACCGATTAGGTTACACCGCTAGGCTTAGCTAATAGGGAAGTCAATCCAATATCACTCAATAGATATCAACTCAGTTTCACCGTTAGGCTAAGCCAACTTGATAATCAGAGCATGCAGTTCAAACGAAGAATAGGAATTTACTAAATTGAATTACGAAACATAAATTTCTCAAACCGTACGTCGCAATACAAAATCCTCAAACTGAAATTAAGGGTTTAGCTACTACGAGTCATCTAAAACAATGAAAATAAACTGAATTTAGGAAAAATACTGAAACGATGAATAGTAATCTGCGATGAAGAGTAACTCCGCTCGTGAATAGTAATTCCGGCCGAGAATAGTACTCTACTTCGAAATATGCGCGTAGTTGCCGCTTCTCTAAATTCGTCTTCTGAATTTTCGTGCTGAAGATTCTCCTCTCCTTGGTGTAGAAAGTCTGTATTTATAGGTAAGGGAGACTTCTAAATCTTGAAAACTTCTAAATCTGATTTTGGGCTGTGGGCCCAATGCTTACGTCATCAATTGCATTCCGCTCCGGATGAAGACATTAGTTGCACGCCTCATGAAGACATTATATTAGCGCGCGAAGAAGACATTAACTCATATAAAGTGTGCTGCCAGCGTGGTAGTGTCTGTAGTGTCAGAAACTCGCTTGTTTGACCCTTTAGACCTCCGAATCTCGTCTGGATGTAAACTAGAGAATTGTAGCCCCTTGAGTTAGCTTTCCAAAAAGGTATAAAATGCTTCAATCGGATCAGAATCATGCGCTCGGCTAGCCTTCGACTACGAATAGGTCAATCTGCCCAGATTTGTTGTATATCCATCCAAATGCGCAAAAAGTTCTAAGCGGTCTTGATACACCTGCGATGTGAAACACTGCAAAGAATTAATCTATCACACGCAAAATGCGATTAAACACTGGAAATAAACAACTTTATCGATCGTATATAAATACGCTCCATCAATGCGCGATCCGGAACAAGTATTGGAGACCTCAGAGACCATCCATAGAAGGACAATGTCGGATGTAGCCAAGGATCAGACGTGGCAGAGAAGCAAAGTATCCATCCGAACAGAGAGAAAAACACAGAGAGAGCGTTCTATCACTAAAGATTAGAAGAGTCGGATCACCACCGTGAGTAGAGCGTGAGCGCAGAGCAGTGTGGTTTTTGTATCGACTGACTGCAGACTAGCAGTGTCTGGTCAGTGCTTGATCAGAGAGGACCAATTCAGAGTAAGGCGTGCTTGTTGGTTCATCAAGTGAGGCAGCAGGAGAGTGGTCGAGTGGAGGAACTCAAAAAATCTGTAGAAGGCCTGTTCTCGCTAGTGACAGGCGGTCATCGAGTGAGGGGGAGCATCCCAACGTGAGGAGCAGTCACAACAGAGTTTGAGCAGCTCAGCAGAAGGCTTTGGAGAGAAGCGGACAGATCCTGTACAAGCTAGTTGCACAAGTGTGTGTTATAGCAAACCTGCTGAGACATTGTGTTAATTAGAAGAGGCTGAGTGTGTGTGATCAGAGGATGTTCTGAATTGTGTGCTATTTGAGGTCGGGTAGCATAGATTGTCGAGGAGTCAAGTCTGTGTTGTACGGAGTACCTTGGAGACTAGTGGATTGAGGACTGAAGTATAGTTCTCCCCAGACGTAGGCAGATTGGCCGAACTGGGTGAACAAATTGTTGTTCACTGTTTAATTTCTTGTTGCACCAGATCCGGCAGAACAATGAGTTGCTATAGCAACTGCTTGTACACTATTAGTAACTCATGGGCACTATAAATTTCAAAGATTTCTGGTGCATTCTCTTCATGAACTTTCCAAGATTTTTGACTAGCAGAGACAGTTGTTGGTTGACATCATTTGAGATAGCCTCTTTCTCTTTTGTTTCTGCTTTCAGCCCAAAGTCTTTTCCAAAGAGTGGTGAAGCAGTCTCTGTAACTTTCATCTTGAACTACCTTAGTGACCCGATCAGTGCCTCCAGCCTCATGTTCTTCACATCTTGTGCTTCCTCGATGGCTGTGACTTTCATATCAAATTTTGAAGTAAGTGATCTGAGTACCTTCCTCACCAGTTTTTCTTCATGAATTGGCTCCCCGAGTGCATGAGCCTCATTTGATATGTCGCAGAGTTTGGCATTAAAATCAACGATGGTCTCTTCTTCCTGCATCTTAAGACTTTCAAATCTGGAGGTAATCATCTGGAGTCTAGAGATCTTTACCTTGTCTGTCCCCTCATGAGCAGTTTCAAGTATCTCCAAAGCTTGTTTGGCATTGTCACAGATGGAGATCAACCTGAAATTGTTAGAAACTACAGCAGCAAATATTGCATTCAAAGCCTTAGAATTTCCTGATACTGCAGCTACCTCATCGTCAGTCCACTTGTTTTCAGGCTGCTTGTGGGTTACTCCTACACTGTCGATGGTCATTGGGGGGACCATTCTGATATGATAGCCCTCCAAGCCCTTTCATCAATAGCTTTGATGAAAGCCTCATTCGAGCTTTCCAGTACCCATAGTTGACTTCCTCGAGCAGTGGAGCCCGACTGGTGTTTTGTCCTTCTTTCATGGTGGCCATATGTATCAGCAACACACCCGGATCACACTCTATATATTGAGCCAACGGCTCTGATACCAATTGAAATTTCTGGTGCTGCTGATGCGGAGATATAGCTTCTGCTTAAGCAGTCTCTGTATCTTTCTACGGAACTACTCTACTGAAGAATAAGAAAGACACAGTACTTTTGTTCACCAGTTCAACAACTTGCCTACATCTAGGGAGGATACTCTGATCCTCAAGATTCTACTATCATAGTTCAAAGTACAATGACTCATACCTCTACTTCTCACCTAGCCAAAATCTAAAGCTCAGTCTAATCTCCTAGACTACCAAGCAGTCTGATCACACAGACTCTCTTCGAACTCTCTGTAATAAATAACTACAGTTATACCTCTCAAACTCAGCCTATTCTATTACAGTGCATAGGTCACGGAATGCTTAAGCACACTCTTCACCAGAGTTGTTATATCTTCAATCCACGACACTCCAAGCTCTCCTGCCAAGTAGTCAGACCCTCTGAGTTCTTCAAATTCAGCCTCGGCTCCCCCTCAATGAATGACACACTCTGTCAATATTAAGTAGCCTCAATCACTACTCCTCATCCCGCATCTCTGCCTGTCCGCGGCTGATCATCGAGCTCCTGACTATTCCACCAACAAGCAACGCTCCAGTTGAACTCGGAACCATACCAGAATCAAACTCCATGAGTTCTGATTCCTCTGCGCAACACAAGCCTTTAACTCATTGTATAAAACCCTGCTACCATGAGTTAATCTCTTCGTGTGTTCTTCTCTTGTGCTCTGTGTTTTCTCTGTGTGATGCTTAGCAGTCTCTGATTCTTCTATAAGAAACTCAACCCAAGCATATCTAGAAAAATTATCAACACTTACCAAGGCATACCTTTTTCCACCAATCCCCTCTACTTGGAATGGTCCAACAAAATCCACATGGAGAAGCTCAAGGATACGCTTCGTGTTTATCTGATTGGTTGCTAAGTGGCTGACTCTAGTCTGCTTCTCAATCTGACATCCTCTGCAAACTCTATTCTCCTCTCCTTTGATAATAGCAAGCCCTCTCACCAGCTTCTTGCTTGACTACTTCTTCAGAGCTTTCAGATTCAAGTGTGAAAAAGGATTACCTCTCCTGTTCCATAGATTCATCTCATATGTCTTAGTAAGTAGACAGTTTGCATTAGAAACAGCTCCTGCAACATCTAACAAATAGCACTTGTAAGTAGAACGACTGGCACATATTACCATCAGCATTGAGAACTCTGCACGAATTTCTGGTAAACTTTACGTCACAAAAATCATCATATATCTGGCTAATACTGATGAGATTTGCTTGCAGACTCTCAACGTAGAGTACGTTTGTCAGACTGGGTAATCCAGGTAGTTCCAGGACACCTGCTCTAACAAATTTTCCTTTTCCACCATCTCCAAAAGTTACTGATCTCCCATCCAGAGGTGTTAGGTGCTTAAGAAAAGATGAATTACCTGTCATATGTGCTGAACAACCACTATCAAAGTACCACATATCTTTGTTCAAGTTGACAGTTAAACTATAGGCAATAAGGCATACCTCCTTTCCATGTCTTTTTGGTCTTCATACTTGCATCATATGTGTCTCAGTACTTCCATACTCAGCTAGGAACTTCCTGCAATCGCTATAACACTCCCTGGTATCTCTAGTCCAGGGAATGTTATAGTGATTGCTGTAGACAACGCTGGAACTTCCCCGTAACGTCTCTCCTCTGACAAACTGTGTCTTGCCTATGCTACATCCAGATGTGTTCCCAATACTAGACCGTCCTACACAATACCTCTGAACACCAAAGATCTCATTCAAATATTTCGTTCCAGAATTCATCATTCTTATTCTCTTTCTCAGATTATCCAGCTCCTGCTTAGTCTCACCATGATCACCAATCTCCTTATTGAGTCTGGTCTTTGCCACAACAAACTCCTTATCCAGTCCTTTCTTCTGCTCCTTTAGTTGCGTGATAGTGACACTAAGTTTTCCATTCGTCTTCACAACTAGCTTCCACTTGGCGTACATATCTCTTAGGTTTCTCCTCAGAGTCTCCTCATTGATCTCCTCACCATCACTAGAGTCTCGCTGTCAGGGTCTGTTTTCTCGGCTCCTTCCTTAGCAATTAGTACGATAACCTCTGTGACATCCTCAGCATCAGAGTAAGCGTTTGTTATAGTTGTTAGTGCAACAAAGTTACTCTGATCTTCTCCAGTATCACTGTTCTCAGACTCATCATCACTGTATGTGGCTATCATGGCTTTCTTCTTCATCAGTGTGTTAGCACAGTGCCTTTGTATGTGACCGTATCCTTGACAGGCTCTGCACTGAATCTCTTCATTTGGATTTTGATCATTCTCCTTACGCTTGCCTTTTTAAAATTTGTCATCTTTCCTCACAGGATATCTTTGGGCACTACGCTCCTTCTACTTCCCTTGGTATCCATGATCACCATGAGCCTTGTTCTTTGATCTTCTATTGTCCATCTTTTTCATGAACCTTCCAAACTGTTTGGTCATCATAGCTATTTGACCATCCTCCATCTCATCATCAGACTCTGTGTCAGCGTTTGTTACAGCGGACTTTAGAGCAATTCCTCTAGTCTTGTTCTCTGTTGTCTTTCTGCTTTTCATCTTCATCTCATAGACTCTGAGAGACCCTATGAGAGAGTCCATCTTCATGTTCTCCAAATCAGCAATTTCCTCAATGGCTATCACCTTGACATCAGACATCTGAGGAAGTGACCTGAGAACCTTTTCAACCTGCTCAACCTTTGACGCAAGTATGCCCATTTCATTCACTATATCCATCAGACGGTTGTTGAAGTCAGCTATGGTCTCATCATCCTTCATCATCAGCTGTTCATAGCTAAGTCTCAGTATCTGCATTCTGGTCTTTTTTACCTTAGCATCTCCTTCAAAATTTGTTTCCAGAATGGTCCACGCGACCTTTGCTATCTCAACACAAGCTATCAACTTATAATTCTGCTTATCCACTATAGAGATAATAGCATACAAAGCTTGACTATTCCCTTGGAACAGTTTCTTCTCCACCTCAATCCAGTCTTTCTGGTTTTGGTGCTTTTACTCCAATAGCATTTGCAGCACCTAATGGCACAGCCCAACCTTCAACAATATCTTTCCACGCATACTCATTTACCGATCTGATGGAAGCTTTCCTCTTTGACTTCTAGTAACCAAACTCATCTTCCTCCAAACTGGGAGGTCTCCCCATGTCTCTTCCACTCAGTCTGAGTTTCCTCCGATCTCACCCTGTGTGTCGGATGCTTGCTCTGATACCACTTGTAGTTCTAGTACGGATGATAGAACTTGTCCCACTGGTTGTTATGACAACTCTTGAGGAAACGCGTTAGGAGTGTTTCAACTGTTTCGAGTGAAAGTAAATACTGAAACGTAAATACGAGACACAGAGATTTGGTAACCCACTTCGGGACAATGTGTCCGTAATGTGGGGGGTTCTCCTAACCCCAACAAGCAGCAATCCACTAATAACGATCAGACCACGTAGTACACGTAGTACAAACTTGCAAGACTCCCTCTTCAAGTCCTTCTACCACTTACTCGTCTAGATGCGCACTAAGCTCCCTTCAGTGTAGAGATCTCTCTCTCTATGACTTGTAACAACAGCTTCGTTCTCCCGAACAGCTGCTCGTCCATTCAGCGTCCTCCCGGATAGCTAGACTGATCTGTTTTGCAACAGGATTTGTGAAACGTATAGCTTCAGTAGATACTCTCGGTTCTCATGCTTGAGTGAAACTTTGCTCCGATCTCCGATAGGTGCACTCAATCACTTAACCTCGACTTCTCTTGTATAATTCTATAATGCAAGAGAGCTGCATGAATGTCCGCGTTCTTCAACTTCATTCCACCTTCAATTTATGGCCAACGACAATCTCATCAAATATCTCAATCAATATTCAAAAGAATATATTTGAATATTTTTTTATCTTCATCTTGTTGCCAAACCAAGAAATTGCATTCCCAAAATATAGTTGAAGATATTCCCAGTAATCTCAGAGATATGCTCCACGTTTTAGATTCACGGAATCTGTTGAATCCAGAGAATATACACCTTTGGTTTACAGCCAGTGCGAACTCCAGCACTTGCTATAACACCTTGCGTTGCATCTCCTGACTTCAGATTTGGAGATTTATCTTCAGGCTATTCTACGAACATTTCTAACTTACTTGAACAACTCTTTGTACAAAAACATGTCATACAAAATCATGGGACTAACAAAATGTTGCCAAACCCCTGACCGATTCTTTCTTTTTCTTACTTCTTTACCTTGACTCGTAGTGGTTGGGTTGCTTGTCGTAACATTAGAAGGAGGCATGACACTAGTTGGAGTGATCGTTTCACCTTCACTACTACAATTATTTGACTTGTTTACCTATAAATTGATTAAATCCACTGTAAAAATGGAATATAAAAGCTGAATAAATAGTAAGCTAGTGAGTTATATACAAGCCCTATGTCCCAACTAAAGTTTCTTTTATTATACAAGTAAGCAGCAAGTTTGAAATATAAAATTCGAACAAATCAAATACTGATAAAACATTTTTTCTTTTCAAATCAACTGAGTTCATAATTGAATTTAGAACAAAATCAAATATCAAAAAGCAATCAATAGTATAAAATAGAGGATTACCAAAATCTAAGCGTTAAGAACAACAACTTCACATGAAATGAGATCCAACCAAAATCCAATTTATTTTGATAAAAAACTACAAAGTAAAATAATAAATTACCGGTTCCATAATTGAAGAAGGTAACTTCAGCTTCAGGTTTTCCTTGCAATGAATTGAGGGATGTGTGGCTTGTGAAAGATAAAATATGTTTCTAATTTTATTTTGTTTATGTTTTGTTGATATGTGTTTCGATTTGGGCTTTTTCTGGACCTACATAATTTTTTTTTTTTTTTTTTTGTAATAGCTTTAAAATTTTGATATATCAAACTAAGGTTAAGGTATTAAAATTATTTATTTTATTATTTATTATATTTGTGATGTAGTGCGGTTTAAACGGGACGGTTTGAGATATGTAACCGCTTCCGTACCATTATATACGATGGCAGTGCGGTTTTTAAATATTTAGTTTTTGTCCATAATCAGTGCAGTTCCCAATTAAAACTTTTGCGGTGCGGGCAGTTTTCAAATTCGGAGTGGTTTTTTCCCACGCCTATACATTGCTGCATCTCAATCAAAGTGCATTGCATACATTAACAAATTGCTACATTTTTAGAATGAGTTTTGATGAATTTTGTGTTAAAATGAATTGAAATTTGATGAAAATAATATTATGCGTAGTGGCACACATGGCACATGTTTGGATGGAAATAATGAGAGAAAATAAAAATGGGATTGATTAGAGAGAGAAATAGAAAATCAAGATTGGAGAGAGAAAACTGTGGATAAAAAGTAAAATTTACCCTTTGACCAATTTATTATTTAAAGTTAATGTTTAATGATTGACACATGATAAATTGTGAATCATTTGAGAGGAATAACTCATAGTGTGGTTAACATTAATGTAGAGTAGAGACGCAAGGATAGTTGATCTCTATTTTGAAGTTTATACGATTTATTTTCATATTGTATAATTTTTTTGTGTTTATAAAGCTATATAAAGTTAGGCGAAGTAGAAATCCTATAATGTTTATCTATTTGCATTTAATACCTTATTTCCTTGCTTTTCTAAATTTGAACTTGTTTCCATTTAGTATAACCCACTACAAATTCTGTTTTTATTTTGCGATCGACTTCGGCCGCATAGTCATTGGTCAACCGTCGAATAACTAAGAAAAACAATAATTTTTTGTTGGTTTTTCGACGATAAAAATACCGTCGTAAAACCAACCATCGAATAACTTATTCGACAGAAATATGATGATATTTATGATACTATGATGACGGAAATGCGACGGTAAAAACATCATCTGTTGAGGATATGGCATTCCTTGACAAAACTGCTCAAGAGACTGTTGAAGCACTCCCTAAAGATTGGTGGTTGGAGCACAATCTGAAGACTAACAAAAGAACAATAACAAAGAACCAAAGTCTCCTTCAGCAATCCCTGAAGATTTGAAGCTGTGACACTTTTTAAAGAATGGGCGAGAGACAGCTATGAAGAGACAGAGTCTCCTTCAGCACTCCGTGACGATCTAGAGCAAGAGTAGAATTCTCGTTCAACCTGGTGTTCACGGTGAGGTTTCGGCATGATCCGGCTGGCATCGGGGAAGCTCAGAGAGG
Organism: Umbilicus rupestris; assembly: GCA_963678935.1. Classification (NCBI taxonomy): domain Eukaryota; kingdom Viridiplantae; phylum Streptophyta; class Magnoliopsida; order Saxifragales; family Crassulaceae; genus Umbilicus; species Umbilicus rupestris. The sequence continues at coordinate 8,527,153 of OY787621.1, forward strand.
TATGCAGACATCATCAAAAGAGGCATGCAGACGTCATCAAAAGCTCAGCCGAAAGACGTCATCAGCAAATGCCAACATGTGGTCAAAGAAGATAAAGATTCAAGAATCCAAATTTGCCAACAGAATCTTCAACAAACTTGCTAGAATCTAGGAGAAGATTCTGATAATGATTCTTGGTATTTTTGGTGTGCTGGTGCGCTTTAAAAGGAAGGCGGAGACCCAACAGACAAACACACGATCAGAGAGCAAACACTGAGACCACGGAGCGAAAACACAGAGATCAACCATGTAGAAGGGTTAATATATTGAGTTGAAGACTGGTGTTGTGTGCAGAAGGAATCAGAACTCGTGGAGTTTGATTCAGGATTGATCCGAAGTTCAATTGGAGCGCTGCTAGTTGAAGGAAGAATCGGAGCTCGGTGATCAGCCGCGGACAGGCATTGTCACGAGCTGCGAGGCAGAGATAGAAGCTACCCAATATTGACGGAGTGAGTCATTGATTGAGCGGGAGCTTGAGCGGGAGCTGAGCCTGAGTTTGAAAAACATAGAGTGTCCGACTACTTTGTGGGAGAGATTGGAGTGTCGTCGACTGAAGATACAGCAACTCTGGTGAAGAGTGTGCTGAAGCATTCCGTGAGTTACATATTTTAATAGAATAGGCTAAGTCTGAGAGTCAAAGGTGTAGCTATTTATTATTAAAAGTGTGTAGGTTTCACGAAGATGGTCGGTGGGATCAGACTGCTAGCTACTTTAGAAGATTAGACTGAGCATTGATTTCAGCTAGGTGAGAAGTAGAGGTGTGAGTCCTTGTACTTCAAACTGAGATAGTGGAATCTTGAGGATCGGAGCATCCTCCCCAGATGTAGGCAAGTTGCTGAACTGAGTGAATAAATATTGTGTCTTTCTTATTCTGGCAGTAAAGTAATTCCGCAAAAAGATACACAAAGTGCTTAAGCAGAAGCTATAACTCCGCATCAGCAACACAATAGAATTTCACCATCGTAAATGCACCGTAACTGCGTCTGATAGCCGTCGGATATCCATCGCTAAAGATGCGGTGGGTCTCCGACAAAACGAAGCAATGATTTTTGACGGTGATGGGAAAATTCGAGTTATTCTCACACTATCGTTTAACAATCAGAATAATGCAACAAATGATACAAAGCGTGTACGATAGATTTACGATGGAAGCCACTACCGACGTACAATGGTATTTCGATGAAATTCGAGAAAAGGATGCGACCGTTTTTAGATGCTTATTTGACAATTTATAAAATATTTACTAAATTAATAAAAATGTTAATAATTAATTATTAAATAGTGGAAATTGCATATTAATAAAATTGTAATTAAAATCTAAAATATATAGAATAGAACTGTATTGAAATGTTTATGACTAAAACTATCATTACAACCCATGAATATAGCAACAGTACCAATAGCTTGTGGGGCCGCCTGTCATTGCTCTTGTCGTCACGATCATCCCCTCCATTAGATGGCGGATGCCTAGGAATATTGCTCCCAAGACCGTGCAAGGTATTCTGACTTGCTATTACACCACCTCTCCCAGGTTTGTTGTGAATTTTTCAAACATCACAGCTCTGTTTGGTTCACCTGATTGCTAGATCTCCGTGACACTAGGTGGGGATTTGATATTTGGCTGGCTGGAATGTCCCTGGAATTGACTCCCCTAACCATAGTCGACGTAACACCAATGACTATGGGTAGCTTGTGTCTCTGAGAGAGTCCCACTTCAACAGCAAACATCTCCGGATCGTCGCCCTCGTGGATAGGTTCGGATGTAGCGTTATTCTCCATGTGGGTCTTGCGTTTCTTTTTATATTGAGCTTGTATGATAATAGAAATTAAATATTTTAGTTTGAAATGTATTAATTAAGGATTATAATGTAGCATATCACTGTCTGCTGGTCTTGCAGATCTAGGTTGAGTCTGTTCGGCTTCCGCTTATTGCAGTCGTACATCTCTTGGCAATGGGGACTCTTCCTCAACTCTTTCTCATAAAAGATTAAATTTTAATTTATAAAGTCAACAATTTGTATGCATAATATATTTACTATGTTGAAATTTGTATGCTCGCCTCTGCGGATGCTAGGTCCTCTACCCGACATTTCCTCTTATCAATTATTCTTATTCTGTAAAGATTGGCTAGAGAATGTCGGGTCTAATTCCCACTTTACCTTGTTCTTCTTCAAAACCTCAAGAGTACAAAAGGCCGCACCTTTCTTCGAACAGCCTGTACGGTACGAGTATAATATGTTTCGTATAAATTTGCCACACTCTTTTACGAAAGTTATGATGAACCATCTATGTGTGCTCGGGGCCCTTCTTTGTATTTGCTGCATGAACATAAAAAATAAAATGAAAACAAAATGCATAGTGGTAATACTTATAAAAATGATTTGTCCACTTACTCGGAAGCGGTCAAACAACGCTCAAATGTGGCTGCTCAATATCACGTAACCCAGTCTAGCCAGGTCGGTAGTCAGTGTTAATGCAACAACTGGAAATTTGGAGCACAATCGAAGGAGGGGTAAAATTGTAAATAAAAAATAAAGTTAATTTTTTATTTCACTATATATTAAAGAGATACATTTGGTAGGTGGGAACTATTGAGATTCTTTAGTCCTCTTTGGCATCATCTAGAGCACGAGAATGCATGTCATGCAAATCGTTTCCTTAGGGAGATTATTAACTCCTGATGATGACCCCCTAACAAACCCTAGAGAGTCTTTGTCCACAGGATAGGATACGAATATCACACCAAATAGTCACTACCAGGTGTGCGGTCAGTAGGACGCCTCCCAACTCTATTGTAGATCTAATGAACAATGCAGGATGAAAGTGCTCTAAAAGGTGGGTGTCCTGGGATGTCTGACCCAAATCACACTTCGTGTCATCTATGTGAGAATCCCTTCCCCCAGTTGGTGGCACTGAGTCTCGTGATGACTCCCTAATCGTTATCCCAACACCGCGTTAGTAACTCGATTGAGTGCATCCTCGAAAATCTCCCCTTCCTCTAATTGGAGCTTTGCCTGTGTTATGATCAATTCTATGAAACTCATGCACACTCAATTACACGCTGATATTATTACGGAAGATAAATATAATAATATATAAGACTATAGCATTAAACTCATGATGTACGGACAAATGACCATATACTTGTCTGCATTTTCCCTTTACCCAGTTGATCGGAGGCGAAAGCGAGCGAAAATCAGCAAACGACAAGAGTGACTCGCCCAAGCACATTTTGATTCGACCAACTGGGTAACCAAATCAAATATGAATCGACCAACTAGGTGACCGAATCAAATATGACTCGACCAACAGGGTGACCGGATCAAATGAAGGCTTGACCGAATCAAAAGTGATCCGCCCAAGAGAAAGTGATTCGCCCAGCCCGAAACACACTAAGACTTTGATTCGACCACTATGGTCAAATCAACTCACTATGGCTAACCCGAATCAAAAGTGATTCGGGCAAGGCGGGTCAATCGGTAATTTTCGAAGGCTATAAATAGAAAGAGATGGAAATTTTAGATGTGTGCCTATGGCTCCTCCGCGCCTCTCCTGGAAGAAAAACTCTAATTGCAGACTTGGAGAATTGTCGAGGATTCGGAGAAGATATCAACAATTGAAGATTCTACAACATCTTCCTACTAAATTTCTACTCTAAACCCTACTACTCTACTACTTTACTTTTCCTTGTTATTCAATTTCTTTATGTTTTGTTTCAAACTCACCATGAGTGAGTAGTCATTTAGTAGTAGGGATTCTTATAGATCCCTTAGGTTAGATTGTAACGCAAGACATGTAATTTATTATTATGAATGAGGTTTTTTTGATTGAAAATTCTCATGCTTTATTTTCATGTTAATTTCAAGTGTTTGACGAAACACATGAATAAGTATGAATTAATAAAACACCTAAGGATGGAATGAGAATTGAATTTAGGTTGTTTAGAGGATCAAGTATGTTTATTTTAGATAGCGTTTGTGCGCGAGAGTGACATTCGCATTCTATTAGGCTAAATATAGAGCGGACTTGAGTTAACTATCAATAGACCGAGACATTGAGATTAGGAGACTTTTGTTCTACACAGCTCAATAAAGCGAGAGTTTGAGAATTGTGTCCCTTAGGTATCATTCCCATTCTAGAGAAGGAGCGAGAGTTGAATCTAGAGTGCGTGATACTTTAGCCTAGAACTATCAATCGAATTACCTTATGAATGTATTGTTGTTTTATGTTGCTAAGCGCATTACCTAGGGGTGAAATAGGATTCCGACTACGTTTTCTTAATTGCCTTCTTTCAAACAATTCAACCTTGTGTTTAGTACTTACTATAGATACCTCGCCTAGAGGACAAAACCTCCAGCTTTTCTTTAGTAGACTAATTAAGCATTACTAGTTAGCTTTAGACTAATCTAGGCTTTTCTCTTGGGTTCGATCCGAGGTCACTCGGTTATAAATATTGTTTGAGTATCGTGATTGGACTAGTAACTTTACTACCACAATTTCGACAACGTTCAAAATGGCGCCGTTGCCGGAGATTAACCATTAGACTAGTTTACTATTTAGTATTATTTTAATTAGTCTACTTCAGTTTTTGTTGTTGATTGTGATTGCATGTTTGTGTGCTGTTCTTGCTTACTTTGATTTAAGTTCACACTTATTGATGCTTTCTCTGATTGCTTGGTAGGTGTTTGAATGCAAACCAAAGCACGGACGAAAAAGGCACAAGAACAAGCCTCCACATCAACACCAAACCCGGATCAGAAATTGCCAGATTTTGATACTCCACCTCAAATTCGCATTGATTAACCACCAACAGAAATTATGTATCAACCAAACCCGAGGAGGGAAGGAATGCCGCTCTTCCGCAAGATAAAGACGAGAGACCAGAAGCTTGGAGACTTCAAGCTCGACGACTCCAATTGATTTCCACACTATCAACGCTGGCACCTTGAGAAGGGATTCTCGCAAAGGACTTCTTAAGAGTGTTTCTTATGAAGAAGAGAATCAGCTACGTCTTAGCCAAGACGTTAAACTAGGCTGGTGAGTATTTATGTGTTTATTTCCACTTGTTTGTAGTTTAGAATCGTTTTGGAATTTAGGTTGCGTCGTGCACCAAATGTTTGATTAGGTGGTTTTAGGGATTTTTGTATTTGAGTGCACTCAAATTACCCCTTTGGTTTGGTTAGCTATATGTAGAAGTTTTAAGTGTGGGGTAATTCGTTTTGTAGAATCTGTAAATTTTGGGAGAATTTCGTGTAGCGTGCAGGCTGGTAACACACAATAGTTGATTCGCCCAAATCAGTTTTAGGCTTGCACGAATTTTTTTTGATTCGTGTAGCTTGAAAACTCGTATTGGCACTGAGTGTTTGATTCAGGCGAATCACATTTTGGCCACCCCAAATCACTTTTGATTCGAGCAAAGTATGCGAGTCAAATTTATTCGGTCAAATCTGCATGAACCATGGGAGGATTGTGTCCGAATCAGTATTGATTCAGGCAAGAGTTCCACGAATCAAACTTGATTCGACGAGTCCAAAAATTTTTATTACCCACTGAGTGTTTGATTCGGGCAAAGGCCCTTTGCTCACTTCCCCGAATCAATTTCATTCGGGCTTTTAAGCTGACTCGTTCAATTTTTTTTTCTCTCTAACATCTCTGTCGACACCGAACCCTAAACAGCTTCGTCCGTTGCCAGCATTCGTTCCGTCCGTCACCGACCGCAACCAGCACTCACCGCAATCGACTGCATCCAGCCCCCGCATTACACCTAGCTCGCTCCGTCCGACCTAGCCGACTCCACTTCCCCGAGTCACCGAGCACTCTCCCGAGTCGCCTGCCCTACGCGAATTAGTTTTAATTTGGTTGAATCACTCCCTGCCTTACCCAAATCAGGTTAGCCTCCTAGCTGATTTTCAACCAAACATTCCCATGGCTTGCACCAACCTGAACTCAGATGGGAAACCGCGACAGCCACCACCCCGGAGGCTTTCCGCGGCTGATAAGTCCAAAGGAATAGCTAACCCAAACCGAGGCCGAGGCGAGATGCCACTGCTGGCATTGTCATTCGATCATCTCCTCCGTCGTCTCCAATCAGCGAGACATCCTCATCTTCCTCCGAGGACGCAGACCAGTGGGGGAGTCCTCTCGCGTGCAACCTAACTTGTCTATAGCCCCGCAACCGAGAGCAGAAAGGGCAAGGACGCCCTTCCCTTTTAGTGAAGAGATTCAAATAGCTGATGCTCATATGAAGGCTCTCTTGACGCAACACAGAGGGTATGCAGTCCTCTCCCCGAGTTACCCTGATCTTGCCACCCTACGTGAGCTTAATGTCATTGATGAAGTTTGTCGTTATCTATTTCACTATCTTTTGATGGATGATCTGGGTACTTACCAAAGGTTGGTTAAAGAATTTATGGCCTCCTTTTCCGCGACATGGGAGGATGACAATGTTCTGATGCATAAGGGTAAGAAGGAGCGGCATGCTTACTTTTGAAATTTTCGCTCAGGCGGACAGGTTTTTCGATTGGAAACCAATGATGTCGCGACCACAATTGGAGGCACTAAGTATAGTGAGTACCCGAGATTCAGGGGAGGCCATAGGTACGAGTTCTGGAAGCATATTACCGGGGAGGATATTTTCTTCACATCCCCTCAACCAGCATCGATGATTCAATCTCCGGTTTGGCGGCTGATTCATCGTTTTATAGCGACATCCATTCACATCCGCAAGGATGGTGGATGGTATGTAAACACCACATACATGGACCTAATGCTTCAAATTAATTTCGAGGAGCGGGTTTGCATCGTCTACGCCTTGATCGTCCAGTTCGAGTCCTATCAGAATGCCGAATACAAAGGGCGTGCTCTAGGTGGCGGATCATTTATTACGCTTCTCTCGAAGCAATTGGGTTTTACTTTGGATCACGTGATGGAGCGTATTTATACGCTCCATTGAGTTGTTTATTCCCATAGTTTTATTACATTTTGCTTGAATAGATTACTCTTTTGTAGTATTTTTGTATCGCAGGTGTGTTCAAGATCGCATTGGATTTTATCGCATATTCGAAGCATTCATCCAAGATCAAGAAGTCAACAGTAGTCAAAGTCAACAACAGTCAACCGAAGACCTGCTGGTTCAATCAGAAATCAGAACCGGTTCAAGTAGATGTGGTTCACTCTGGTTCAATCCCAAAACCCTAAACTTAAAAGATGGACAAAAGAGGAAAAGGACAACTACTATTCACGAGCTACAGTGACGGCAGTGTGGAGAAGGCTGAAGCTAGAGAGAGAAGCTGCTGGAAAGTCGCAGGAATTTACTATTCACGGCTGGGTACTGTTCATTTTTACTATTCACAATTACTGTTCATCGCTACTATTTACTGTTCACAAAATTAACAATTCCCAACCCAAGAGGGAATAATAGTGCTACTGTTTACTGTTCATTCTCTGAGTTGGGAGGAGCTACTGTTTATTTTTCCAAGATCCAAGACTGAAGCTAGAGAGAGGAGCTACTGTTTATTGTTCATTCTCCGAGTTGAAGAATGAAAAGGATAAGGGAAAGCTTCCCTCGCAAACAATTCCCAACCCAAGAGGGAATGTTAGTGCAGTGACGTTAAGAAGTGGGAAGAGAATTGCAGAAGAGGCGAGACAAGAAACCGAAACAGAAAGTACCGCGCCCCAAGAGAACCTTAGCTCGGCACGCGGACCACTAACGTCTTCTACTGGCGCGCCCCTAATGTCACCTACTGGCGCGGAATCCCCTACCTCAAATTCTGAATTTCGCCGAACTAACCCTTCACTTCCATTTCCTATGCAGATTTCCAAGGCAAAGAAGAACCCAGCAATGGAACAGGAGCTATTAGAGATATTCAGCAAGGTGGAAATCACGATCCCCCTCCTCGACGCAATCAAGCAGATTCCAAAGTATGCAAAGTTCCTGAAAGATTTGTGCACAACTCGTAGAGGAGGAGTCAGACCGGAGCAAGTGAGTTTCAAGCCAAACATCTCAGCCATTCTTCAAGGAAAGGTTGCACAAAAGTGCAAGGACCCAGGTACCTTTACAATATCTTGCATTATCAATAAGGTTCGGGTGGATAATTGCATGTTAGATTTGGGTGCTTCCATCAATGTTTTACCTTATTCATTGTATCAAGTGTTGCAAATTGGTCCTCTTAGACCCACTGACTTAATCATTCAGTTGGCGGACAGATCATATATCAAGCCTAAAGATATAGTAGTCGATGTGTTAGTGCATGTAGGCAAACTTGTATTCCTTGCAGATTTCTATGTCATGAAGATGGAAGGTGAGGTAGATAACTCTCAAGTCCTACTAGGGAGACCCTTTATGGTGACTGCACGAACAAAGATTGATACACATACGGGTGATCTTTCTATGGAGGTAGATGGGGAAGTAATCAAATTCAATATATATCAGTCTATGCGATTCCCACCTGACCTTGCAGGAACACATCCTTTGGATACCATTGAAGATGCAGCACTAATAAGATATGGAGAGGACATTCCGGAGTTGAACATCGAAGAACTTGGAGCTGCTCAACCAACCTGTGACGCTGCCAGGTTTGAGGTACAAGTAATTGAATTGTGCAATAAAGCTAAACTTGTCCCATTTGTTGTGCAGGCCCCTGAAATTCAATTGAAACCTCTTCCGGAGCACTTGAAGAACATCTTCCTAGGAGACAATGAGACGCTGCCAGTCATTATTCAGAGTGGACTAGAAGAAGATCAAGAAGTCAGATTGGTGCGCGTACTAAAAAAGCATAAAACAGCAATCGGTTGGACATTCGCTGACATTCAGGGAATCAATCCAGCTATCTGTATGCATCGGATTCTGTTGGAGGAAGGAGCAAGACCAGTGAGACAACCTCAGCGGCGTTTGAATCCGATCATGATGGAGGTTTTCCAAAAAGAAGCGCAGAAGCTCCTTGATGCTGGTGTCATCTACCCAATTTTGGACAGTCAATGGGTGAGCCCGGTGCATGTAGTGCCGAAGAAGACTGGGATAACTGTGGAGTTAAATGGCAAAGGATAGGCAGTGCCATTGATAGAGCCTATTTATACACATTGTTTGGATCATATCCCCGTGCTTGTTTGCATTATTTTATGTACAAGATTACTGGTTTCCAGTGTTTTTGTATTTCAGGGCAGAACAAGGGCCTAAGTCGGATACGCGCTAACAGGCAGCATTTAGGACGCGCAGCACACAGCCTGCGGAGCTAGCGGCGCAAACAGAAGAAATGGTGAGAGACAGCAGAGTTGCGCCGAACAATGCGCTAAGCAGTATGCCGTGCGCCAGGCGCAGAGTCCACTATTTCCTAATCCTGACATGACCAGATTTGGAAGTTGCCAAGGATGGACCTCTCGAGCAGTATATAAAGGGGAGGAAGTCTAGGGTTTGAGACAACAATCAGGAGACACACAGAGAGGCAACACCCCACATCAGAGGGCCACGAGAGAGCGAGAGAGCGGCAATCTGGAAAACACACGGACTTGTTGAGAGGACTTGCGCCAGCCAACTGCGCCAGCCGAGAGACATACTGCACGCACTGTTTGCTACTTGTTTCTCAGATACATTAGACCTTATTTTACTATTCTATGATGTTTATCACTAGCATGTCTAGCTAAACGCTTAGTATCGGTTGGACATGAATCTATGAGTATTTCCTTTGAGACTTGCACTTAATGCATAACTTGCTTGCTTATATTAATTCTGTGCACATTACTGGCAGCTTATTGCATGAGTAGGGGAAGCCTTGAACCGCAATCTTACTCTTGTTGCTTGTTGTTGTTTGTTAAACTAGTTGAATAGCCTGACGGTGCCAACTAGGAGTAACGCGCTAGGATAGGCAATTACTACCTTGATCGGATTCGTAGTTGTTTAAGTCTAGTGTAAGAATTAATAGCACATGAACTTTGATCGGAACATGCGCACATGTTAGGAAGCCTTGATCGGACACTAACATTAGCAACTCGAGCTATAGACATTTAGAGTCAATGATAAGGAATACACTCATAGAGGATTGTTTGCGCCGATACTTCTCATAGTCATAGTACTTAATCTCTACTGCCTGCGCACGTCTAGTGCAAGTTCCTGCGTTACGATACCACTGTTTACTCGCGCACTGCGCAACCCACTCACTCACCCCCCCAATCTTCGTAAGTGTAGGTCACTGGCTAGAACTAAACTACTTGCTCCTGTGGAGATCGACCCTTACTTAACCGCTGTACTAGTGGAAGAGGAAGGAATTAATTTGACGCTCACAACGACGCGCGATCAAATTTTGGCGCCGTTGCCGGGGAGCAACACAGCTAAGTTCTAGTTAGTTTACGTTTTTCCCTTTTAGTAACTAGTTATTTCAGTTTGTTTTGTTTTTGTTGTTGTTTCTGACAGCGCGCAATCACCATCAGCCTGCGCAACCTTGAAACAGTTGCGCTGCGCAGATTCTAGTTGCGCACTGACAGACGCAGCAGCATTTGTTATCTTTTAATTTCGTTTCCTTTGAGATTTAGAACAGGTCATGGAGGATAACAGTGTCGTTGGGGAAAACTTGGGAGACAGAACCCCGGAAGAAGCAACGGCACATAACCGCGCAGTCCTATTCAGAGAAGAAGTGCAGCGCGAGGTTGAAGCAAGGATGGCCGCTGAATTGTACAATGTGCCACCCGCGCGAAAAGCTGCGCGACGCAGAACAGTGCGCGAGATGTCAGCCCCTATCACTGTTAACCAGCCATGGTGCATCGTGCTTCCACCAGACGGTCATTTTGAGCTAAGGAGCTCGCTCATTCATCACATGCCCAAATTCCACGGGATGAACAATGAAAATCCAGTCAAGCATGTGCGAGAGTTCCTAGTCATATGCGAGAACATGAAGACCGAAGGGGAGAGCGATGAGGCCCTGAAGATGAAGGCATTCCCATTTTCGTTGTGTGACACAGCCAGACATTGGTTGATGAACTTACCAGCCGGATCAATTCACACATGGGAGCAGCTGCAGAAGAAGTTCCTGGAAAAATTCTATCCCGCAGCAAAGATCGCGCTACTCAGGAGGGAACTGGCCGCGCCAAGGCAGAGCGCAGGAGAGTCTCTGTCAGAGTATTACGAGCGTTTTAGGGAGCTAGAGGCCAACTGCTACAATCATGGCCTACCCCAGAATGTGCTGATAGAGAACTTCCTAAATGGATTGCTGCCCATGGAGCTGAGATTATTGAACGCATGCGCAGAAGGCGACATTTGCAACATGTACCCAGAAGACGCGTGACAGCTGATAGAACACTCTGCTGGTCAGGTACGACATCAGCTAACACTTGAAAATAGTCGTGCTCGTTCTGTGCATCAGGTAGAAACAAGCGCTGAGATCAAGGAAATTGAGGCCATGCTGCAGAAGTTGATGAGTGCGTAGAGCGCACAACCAGTTGCGCCAAAGGTATGTGAATTCTGCAGGTCCACCGAACACAAGACTGATGAATGTCCCACACTATTTGAGGAATCTGGAGATGTCAATGCTCTCGGAGGATGGGACAACAGAGGACCACCAAGGCAGAATCAGCCGCGTTTTGGACTGGCAGCAAATGGATTCAGATGGAAGGAGGAGAACAATTTCCAGAGGCAGCCCACAGATCAGCGCGCGCCACAGCAGACGCAACAAGCTGCGCCCTACAATCCACCGCATCGCCGCACTGACGCACCAGCGCATAACAACCAGCAACCAAGGCGATCTTTGGAAGATATCGTGGGGTAGCTAGCAGACACAGTACGCAAGAATGACGAGAAGTATGACAAGAGATTCGAGTCCATTGAAAAGCAGCTATCACAGATCGCAACCACGGTATATGAGCTGAAAAAGAGCGATGGCAACCTGCCTTCGCAAGTGATTCAGAACCCCAAGGGAGGAGTCAATGCAGTGACACTGAGGACTGGGCGCACAATAGGAGCAGAAGAGACCACGAAGGCGCCCGCGCAACCAGTTGCGCAAGTCCCGGATCCAGCAGAACAGAATGCGCAACCAGAGCAAGAAGCGCAACCAGAAATGCCAGCCACAAGCCAGCAGGGCGAAGCGCCAGGTATAACACAAATAAACGACAAGGGCACGAATCGCATTAATATACCTGCACCTTTTCCTGTGCAGGCACCATCGGCTAGAAAGGAAGCGCTGGACAAGGAGCTATACGAGTTATTCAGCAAGGTGGAAATCAACATTCCCCTTATCGAAGCAGTTCGGCAGATTCCCAGGTACGCCAAGTTTTTAAAGGAGCTGTGCACAAACAAGAGGAGGAAAGGCGAATGCGCGCAGGTAATGCTAAATGCGCAAGCCACAGCCATCGTGCAACATAAGGTACCACCTAAGTGCCGAGACCCAGGTACGTTCACTATCCCTTGCACTTTAGGTAAGACCACAGTGAGCAACTGCATGATTGACTTAGGCGCATTGCGCCTTGCGCCTTGGACCACTAAAGCGACATTGCGCCTTGGACCACTAAAGCCTGCAGGTCTCACCATTCAGCTAGCAGATCGGTCTTGCAAACAACCTGCAGGCATGATAGAGGATGTTCTTGTGCGAGTAGGAGAGCTGGTGTTCCCAGCAGATTTTTATGTGCTAGACATGGAGGAGGAATCAAGCACCAGTAGTGCGCAGATCCTACTGGGCAGACCTTTCCTTATGACCGCGCGCACGAAGATAGACGTGTGGAGGGGCACTCTCTCCATGGAGGTAGATGGCGAAGAGATCCATTTCAATATATTCAAGGGGATGCAGCACCCACACGAGGACGCCACAGTGCACGCGATGGACAGCATTGACGATTTAGTCTCAGATGCGCAATGTGCAAGCGCAGCAATAGAACCAGAGCCACTGGCACAGACAGAGTTGGAGGAGCAGGAAGACGAGGAGCTGAGCAGTGCTGAACCAGAACTCAAACAGGTACATGATATAGTTCATATTTGCACTGCCAATAAAATCTTGCCCTCTATTGAACAGGCACCCAAGGTCGAGCTGAAGCAACTCCCAGAACACCTCAAATACATTTTCCTGGGGAATGAGGACACCCTGCTAGTAATCATAAAGAAAGGATTAGAAGAGGAGCAGGAAGTGCGTTTACAGCAGGTGCTGCGCAGGAACCAGCGCGCTATAGGATGGACACTGGCAGATCTGCGAGGAGTGAGCCCAGACGTGTGCATGCATAGAATACTATTGGAAGATGGTGCCAAACCATCCAGGGAGGCTCAGCGCAGATTGAACCCAAATATGATGGAGGTAGTGCAGAAGGAGATCTTAAAGTTGCTTGACGCAGGAGTCATTTACCCCATCTCGGACAGCAAATGGGTCAGTCCAGTGCACGTTGTGCCTAAGAAGGGAGGAATCACAGTGGAAGAAAATGCGTAGGGCGAGCTTGTTCCCAAGCGCATACAGACTGGATGGCGCATGTGCATCGACTACAGGAAGCTTAACGCAGTCACGCGCAAGGACCATTTCCCACTACCGTTCATAGATCAGATGCTGGATCGATTAGCAGGTAAGCCTTATTTTTGTTTCTTGGACGGATATTCAGGGTACAACCAGATACCCATAGCTGCGGAGGATCAGGAGAAGACCACGTTCACCTGCCCGTTCGGTACATTTGCGTTTCGGCGCATGTCATTTGGGCTGTGCAACGCGCCAGGTACGTTCCAACGGCTTGTCATGAGCATTTTCTCTGATATGATTGGTATATGCATAAAAGTGTTCATGGATGACTTTACTGTATATGGAGGTACCTTTGATGCGTGTTTAACTCATCTAGATAAGGTCTTGGCGCGCTGCATTTCTAAGAACCTAGTGCTTAATTATGAAAAATGTCATTTCATGGTAACACATGGTGTAGTGCTAGGACACATCATCTCAGAGGAGGGGATCAAGGTAGACAAAGCTAAGATAGACCTTATTTCTAATCTACCTTATGCCACTAGCGTGCGCGATGTGAAGTCATTCTTAGGACACGCTGGGTTTTACAGGCGTTTTATCAAAGACTTCTCTAAAATCTGTATTCCCATGTCTAACCTCTTGCAAAAAGATGTGTGCTTCGATTTTACTGATGAGTGCAGGGCCGCATTTGATAAGCTTAAGGAGGCGCTGACCAGTGCGCCAGTGATGCGCGCACCAGACTGGAACCTGCCATTTGAACTGATGTGCGACGCAAGCGATTATGCAGTAGGTGCAGTCCTGGGGCAGCGAGTGGACAAGAAACCGCACGCCATCTATTATGCATCGCGCACACTGGACGCTGCGCAGAGGAACTACACCACCACGGAGAAGGAGCTTCTGGCAAATGTGTTTGCGCTAGAGAAGTTCCGTGCATACGTTCTAGGCGCCAGGGTCATCATATACACAGACCACGCAGCCATCCGTTACCTGATGTCCAAGAAGGAAACTAAGCCGCGCCTGATGCGCTGGGTGCTCCTACTGTAGGAATTCGACCTGGAGATCAAAGACAAGAAGGGCACGGAGAACACGGTTGCGGACCACCTGAGCAGGATCGTGAAGAAGGAGGAGCCAGGGCAGATCACTGAGACATTTCCTGACGAGCATCTGATGGCGCTGACAGGTAAAGTACCATGGTATGCGCACATTGCAAATTACCTGGTCACAGGTACGTTCCCTCCGCATTTCAATAAAACGCAGTGCATGAGATTGAAACATGAGTCCAAGCATTATCCTTGGGATGATCCTTATATGCTCAGAATAGGACCTGATCAGATGTTAAGGCGCTGCGTGCCTGACCATGAATTTAACTCTGTTTTGATGTTTTGTCATGCGCACGCATGTGGGGGACACTTTGGTCCCAAGCGCACCAGCAGGAAGGTCCTGGACTGCGGATTTTATTGGCCGCACCTGTTTAGAGACGCATATGACTATTGCAGGAATTGTGACAGGTGCCAGCGCACAGGAGGCATATCAGCGCGCAACGAGATGCCGCAGACGCCAATTCTAGTGGATGAAGTGTTTGATATATGGGGAATTGACTTCATGGGGCCATTTCCTCCTTCTGCAGGATACGAGTACATATTGGTCGCGGTGGATTACGTCTCCAAATGGGTCGAAGCTAAGGCCACACGGAAGGATGATGGTAAGACGGTCGCTGAGTTTCTGAAAACTAACATCTTTTGCAGGTACGGGGTGCCTAAGGCAATCATCAGCGACCAGGGGACGCACTTTTGCAACAGGATCGTGGCGCAAGTTTTCAAGCATTACGGAGTGCGCCACAAGACGTCCACTGCTTATCATCCTCAGACAAATGGACAGGCCGAGGTCTCCAACCGAGAGATCAAGCGCATTCTGGAGAAGACTGTGAGACCATCGCGCAAGGATTGGAGCCAGCGCCTGGACGATGCGCTGTGGGCATACCGCACTGCACATAAGACGCCAATCGGGACTTCACCGTTTCGGTTGGTCTACGGAAAAGTATGCCACCTGCCAGTAGAGCTAGAGCACAAAGCATATTGGGCCTTACGCATTTGCAACCTGAACCTGGATGAGGCCGGCAAGGAGCGCGCGTTTGAGCTCAGCGAGTTAGAAGAGCTGCGCCTGGATGCCTATGAGGGACTGCGCGATTACAAGGAGCGGACAAAGGCATTTCATGACAAGCATATCCTCAGATGCACTTTTGCGCCAGGAGACCAGGTATTATTATTCTCATCACGCCTGAAGCTTATGCCTGGAAAGCTGCGCAGCAAATGGACTGGACCATACACAGTCACCAAGGTCTTTCCCTATGGAACAATCGAATTAGAAAACGAGCATCGGCATCGTTTTCAGGTGAATGGGCAGAGAGTCAAACGGTATCTCGGAGAACCTTGGGATGGTACAACGCGCGACATTGAGTTGGCAGAACCAGTAATAACAGATGCGCCAACTGCCGCGCCAGAGGCACCACCAGATGCACCAGAGGGAGAACTGGAGACTATTGCTCACATTTCTTCTTCCTCTTCATCTACCCTCGTTACTGCAGACTTCTCACATATTATCCATGCTGACTATCCTTCTCACCCTTTGCGCAGGACCAAGAAGAACACAACACATGCACAAGCGCAGGGTCACTCAAGAGCAAGAGTGGGGGAGGTCACTGGCACGCATTTTGGCACGTAACGAGGTACAGTCGAGCCAACGACATTAAACAAAGGCACTTGTCGGGAGGTAACCCGACTCGTTTTTACATGTTTTTCTTTTAGTTTTTTTAGTGTCTTTTAGTTAGTTTAGGACTTGTAGTTTTTAGTCGAGCAGCAGTGCGCAGGTCCGTGCGCACTACAGTGCACAGGACAGCTGCGCCAGCCAGAGGGGTATATAAGGGCAGGACTTAGAAATTTTCAGCACTTTTTCTCATTCGACCGTTGCCAGCAGCTCCCGTCTTCGCGCCTCCACCAGCTGTCCGGCGCTCAGTCCAGCATCAGTTTAGAGAGATTCGGGTACCACACGGTCGCACTACCCCCAGGTAACCTTTCCCCCAGATCTGAGCACGATTCCAGTAGGGTTTTGTACGGAGGAGTGCTCTAGGGTTTTGAAATCGCACCAGGATAGAGTGCGCCGATTGGAGTGGTGTTTAGAGGGTTTTGTAGGCGGGCAGTAGGCGCTCCTTTGGTGAAAGTTTCAGTGCATTCGGAGGAGTTTGGATTTTTGGACGTGTTTGTGGAGTGTTGACCAGCGTTGACCCGAGCACCCCAGCCACAATGCAGCCTGCCGCGGACCAAGAGACCCCAGCTGTTTTCGCCAGCAAGAACGTAGCATTTCTGAGGCAGGACATGTACGGGACTCCGTACATTAGCAGGGACTTCCTGCGCGAGGTCGGTCTGGAGGACCTCGTTGTGGAGAGGCTGGCGTTAGCAGGCTGGGAGGCGCTGTTGGAACTCAACAGCGCATCAGACAAGGAGGATACGTGCGAATTTTTAGCGTCGCTAGAGGCGGACAACCGAGAGATCAGGTACAGAAATAGGGGCGTCTGGTACATTGCCTCAACTAAGAGGCTGAAGCGCACACTGAGGTGCGCGAAGGTGCGCGAGGAGGACTTGGACACGCACACCAATCAGGAGGCTTGGCGCGAGACGGCGACCAAGCCAGTCTTTTCCGCGGGGCGCAGCAGGGGACGCGAGCTGCGTGACCCATGGATGTTTTACCTGTGGCGCCTGGTCGCTTATGTAGTCATCGGGCGATTTAATGGTGCGCCAAAGATCAACCTCCTGGACTTGGACATCTTGAAGGGGCTATATTACGGAAGGAGGGTGCCATTTGTTTCGGACATGGTGGTCCACTGGAGCCGGGTCAGCGCGAGGGGACGGCTGACCTGCTGAGGGATAATTACGCACCTGCTGCGGGCGTTACATGGAGAGCCCGAGGTGCCAGAGCACACAATGGTACCGGCTGTCCCGCTGGACCGCGCCCACATGCTGCAGATCAGGGCGGTAGCTGTGAAGGATGATGGCACATTGGAATGGTGCTACCGTCTGCAGCCGACCAGAGTGCCGCGGCCAAGAGCAAAAAGCAGTGCGCAGGGCGCAGCGGCCGCGCAGGAGATGGAGGAGGACGAGGCCCCAGAGCCAGTTGTGCCTCCAGTCCGGCGCGCGAGGACCCGCGCGCAGACTGGAGCGCACCAGAGGGCCCGTGCACCACAAGGGGAGCCAGTCACCATTTCCATCGAGGATTCTCCCCCTCGTGCACCCGGAAAGCGCCCAAGGACCGAGGCTGAGGAGGCGCCTGAGGAAGCATCAGCCGAGCAGCGCATGATGTTTAACGTCATGCGTGTGCTCGAATACTTAGCGCCCGAGGGGGCGGATTAGAGTATGAGTCCACCATCCGAGTGCAGATTTGGAGACGCGATTCCCCCTCTCCTCAGCCTGCACCGGCCACCTCCAGGTTCCCCCAGTGAGCCACATCAGCCAGACAGCCCTCCTCAGCCCCCAGTATATCCAGCTGCACCCTCCCCAGTACCAGTACCAGCACCAGCCCCAGCGCCAACCACAGAGTCAGTACCTGCACCATCAGCCCCAGCACCAGCACCAGTAGCACCCACCCCCGAACCAGAACAAGTACCCGCACCTTCCCCTGCCCAGCCGTCCATTCCAAGGTCCCCTATAGCCGAACCCATCATTAGCACCAGCTCAGAATCGCTATGGGACCGCGTTTCAGAGGATGACGGTGAGGCGCAGCCTGTCGCTCTATCAGTTGTACCGCCTTCCTCCAGCTCTGAATATATGACGGATTCTTCAGAGGAGGAGGCGCATAGTTCAGCGGCTGCGTCCAGCTCAGATGACCTCTAGAGCTGCGGGGGGGAGCGCATTATTTCCTTCGGGTGGTGTCCATTTTCCTTTATATGCTGAACTTTATTTTGATATTCTGTTGCTATATTTGTGTGCTGAACTCTTGTGCTACATATTTTGTGCCCTATGCTATATTTGCGCTGCTTTGACTATCTGTTCTTTTTTTTTATGTTCTTTATTTTGCTTGCATGCGTGTGCGCTTCCTCCGTCCGCTTGAGCTTGAGTCGTGGGGACACGTCTCGGTTTAAGTGTGGGGGGGGGGGGGGGAGGGGAGCGCTACACTTACATTTCGCGTTCTTTGAGCTTTATAGTGTAGCTTAGTTTTATTGAAGGAAATAGTAGCAGTAGTGCGCTTGTGGGCGGGTTGCGCGCACTGTTCAGCTTGTTTGCGCTATCCATATTGCGCCGTGCGCTATCAACTGTTTTTAGTATTTTTTTTTTTGTTTCTTTCTGCTCCTGTTAGTTGGGAAATACAGGGGATGTGGAGTTGACAGAAACGCTCTAGAGAGGCGGTTAGTCGTTCGCGCTTCAGAGGAGAGGTATATGGTCGAGAGCGCAAGTGGAGGCCTGTGCTTCGCGACCTTCGGAACAAGAGAGCGCGCTCAGTCACGCAGATGCCAAAGGCGAAATACCCAAAGCGTGGCGAGGTGGGAAAACAGACCACCTTCCCTCTGGAAATTGAGCTAAGGAAGGCGGGCGCGGGTGTAAACGCGTGCGCCGACTTGCGCAGACAGACCATGAAGGGAGAGCGGGGCGTTGTTCCATAGCTGTTATCCGGAGGCCGAGACTGGAACCGTTCTGGGAAAGATAGGAACCATAGACGAAGCTGTACAAAAGAAAAATGCCAGCAGATGATATGCGCTACAAAAGAATCAGCATGCGCACAATAAGTACCAGCGAGCGCAAAAAAAAAAAACCACAGAAAATCATCAAAAGGCTCAAGTTCCCAGGAAGTGCGCGGAAGAATCACGCTCGGGAAGAAGCTTGCGCTGTTAACCATATACCCGTCCTCAGAGTGAGAGCTGACAACCTGGAGCCTATGAAGAGCTATCTCCCAGCCATCCAAAATTTTCATCCCAGCTGAGAGGTAATGAATTGCGAAATCACTATACTTAAACTGTTGACAGCCGATGTGCGCAGGAGGAAGTGCAGCGCAAGGAGATCAGTAGTGCAGAACGCGCCAGAGTGCAAGACTGTGCGCTAGACTCCAGAGAGGTAATGGTATCCGTGCTTGAGTGCTTGTTCGAGGACGAACAAGGGGCAAGTGCGGGGGGTTTGATAGAGCCTATTTATACGCATTGTTTGGATCATATCCTCGTGCTTGTTTGCATTATTTTATGTACAAGATTACTGGTTTCCAGTGTTTTTGTATTTCAGGGCAGAACAAGGGCCTAAGTCGGATACGCGCTAACAGGCAGCATTTAGGACGCGCAGCACACAGCCTGCGGAGCTAGCGGCGCAAACAGAAGAAATGGCGAGAGACAGCAGAGTTGCGCCGAACAATGCGCTAAGCAGTATGCCGTGCGCCAGGCGCAGAGTCCACTATTTCCTAATCCTGACATGACCAGATTTGGAAGTTGCCAAGGATGGACCTCTCGAGCAGTATATAAAGGGGAGGAAGTCTAGGGTTTGAGACAACAATCAGGAGACACACAGAGAGGCAACACCCCACATCAGAGGGCCACGAGAGAGCGAGAGAGCGGCAATCTGGAAAACACACGGACTTGTTGAGAGGACTTGCGCCAGCCGAGAGACATACTGCACGCACTGTTTGCTACTTGTTTCTCAGATACATTAGACCTTATTTTACTATTCTATGATGTTTATCACTAGCATGTCTAGCTAAACGCTTAGTATCGGTTGGACATGAATCTATGAGTATTTCCTTTGAGACTTGCACTTAATGCATAACTTGCTTGCTTATATTAATTCTGTGCACATTACTGGCAGCTTATTGCATGAGTAGGGGAAGCCTTGAACCGCAATCTTACTCTTGTTGCTTGTTGTTGTTTGTTAAACTAGTTGAATAGCCTGACGGTGCCAACTAGGAGTAACGCGCTAGGATAGGCAATTACTACCTTGATCGGATTCGTAGTTGTTTAAGTCTAGTGTAAGAATTAATAGCACATGAACTTTGATCGGAACATGCGCACATGTTAGGAAGCCTTGATCGGACACTAACATTAGCAACTCGAGCTATAGACATTTAGAGTCAATGATAAGGAATACACTCATAGAGGATTGTTTGCGCCGATACTTCTCATAGTCATAGTACTTAATCTCTACTGCCTGCGCACGTCTAGTGCAAGTTCCTGCGTTACGATACCACTGTTTACTCGCGCACTGCGCAACCCACTCACTCACCCCCCAATCTTCGTAAGTGTAGGTCACTGGCTAGAACTGAACTACTTGCTTCCTGTGGAGATCGACCCTTACTTAACCGCTGTACTAGTGGAAGAGGAAGGAATTAATTTGACGCGCACAACGACGTGCGATCAGCCATTCATCGATCAAATGCTAGATAGACTTGCGGGTAAATCATCCTTTTATTTTCTTGATGGATTTTCAGGTTATAACCAGATTCCTATTGCGACGGAGGATCAAGAAAAGATAACTTTTACTTGCACTTTCGGTACGTTTGCTTTCAGACGCATGTCCTTCGGATTGTGCAACGCGCCAGGTACCTTCCAGCGTGTAGTTATGAGCATATTCTCAGATTTGTTGACTGATTGTCTTGAAGTATTCATGGATGACTTTACTGTTTATGGGAATACTTTGATGAATGCTTGCACAATTTAGATAGAGTGCTCACACGTTGCATTGACATGAACTTGGTACTTAATTATGAGAAATGTCATTTCATGGTCACATGTGGCATTGTTCTTGGACATATTGTTTCTGAGAAAGGCATTCAAGTAGATAGAGCAAAAATTGATATTATTGGTGGATTGCCTTTCCCGACTGACCAGCGTGCTATCAAGTCTTTCCTAAGACATGCAGGTTTTTATCGCAGGTTTGTCAAAGACTTTTCGAAGATTGCGTTGCCATTGTCTCGGCTGCTGCAAAAAGATGTTCCATTTGATTTTAATGATCAATGCAAGAAAGCTTTTGAAGAGCTTAGGGCAGCCTTGACCAGCGCGCCAATTCTGCAAGCTCCAGATTAGACACAACCTTTTGAGATCATGTGTGATGCCAGCGACTATGCTTTGGGTGCGGTGCTTGGACAACGGAGTGAGAAGAAACCAGTGGTCATCCATTATGCGTCTAGGACTTTAGACGTCGCTCAGAGAAATTATTCCACCACTGAAAAGGAGCTTTTAGTAGTTGTCTTTGCACTTGAAAAATTTCGCTCTTATATACTTGGCTCTAAAGTTATTGTGTTTTCTGATCATGTAGCCATTCGGTACTTAATGACAAAGAAAGAGTGCAAACCGCGGCTGATTAGATGGATCCTTCTTCTTCAGGAGTTTGATGTGGAGATCAAGGACAAGAAGAGGATTGAAAACACAGTGGCTGACCACTTCAGCAGATTGCTGCCCATAGTTGAGACATTTCCCGATGAGCACTTATTCGCTATCAGTGACAAAGCACCATGGTATGCTAACATTGTTAACTACCTGGTGGCAGGTAAATTCCCTCCATCCTTCAGTAGATCTCAAAGATTAAAACTCAAGCATGATTCTAAGTATTACATTTGGGATGATCCTTGTTTGTGGAAGATAGGGGCTGATCAGATTGTTAGACGTTGTGTGCCCGATGTTGAGATCCCATCTGTTCTTTATTTTTGTCATGAACATGCTTGCGGTGGACATTTTGGTCCTAAGAGAACTGCTAAGAAATTGCTTGATAGTTGATTCTTTTGGCCCCATTTATTTAGAGATGCGCATAACCATTGTAAGAATTGTGATAGGTGCCAAAGAGTAGGGAACATTTCAGCTAGGAATCAAATGCCCCAAACCCCGATAGTTGTTGATGAGGTGTTTGACATTTGGGGCATAGACTTTATGGGACCATTTCCTTCATCTTTTGGATATCTATATATATTGATTGCGGTTGATTATGTTTCAAAGTGGATAGAGGCTAAGGCCACTAGAGTTGATGATGGAAAGACTGTTGTGGACTTCTTGCGCACTAACATATTTTGCAGATATGGAGTCCCAAAAGCGGTGATAAGTGATCAAGGCTCGCACTTTTGCAACAAATGGGTTGCGGCTGCCTTTAGACATTTTGGAGTGGATCATCGAGTTTCCACAGCCTACCATCCATAGACGAATGGCCAAGCTGAGATATCAAACAGGGAGATTAAGTCCATTCTAGAGAAAAAGGTTAAGCCTTCAAGGAAGGATTGGTCCACGAGGTTAGATGAGGCATTGTGGGCTTACCGGACGGCTTACAAAACACCTATTGGGACCTCTCCTTTCAGACTTGTTTATGGCAAAGCTTGCCACTTGCCGGTTGAGGTAGAGCGTAAGGCCTATTGGGCAATTAAATCATGCAATTTTGACTTGGCTAGTGCAAGTAGTGAACGGAGGCTACAACTGAATGAGTTAGAGGAGCCCAGTCAGATTATAAAGCGCGCACCAAGCTTTACCATGACAAGTTTATTCTGAGACGCTCATTCGACATTGGGCAGAAGGTATTATTATTTTCATCTAGACTTAAACTTATGCCTAGCAAGTTGCGTTCTCGTTGGACAGGTCTCTACACTATTGTCAAAGTTATCAATCATGGAGCTCTTGAGCTTGAAAGCCAAGTACCGGCGAGAGGTTTGTCGTGAATGGGCAGCGTGTCAAGCATTCTCATGGAGAAGAAATCCCAGCTGATGAAGATTTTCAATTGGCCGAACCAGCATGTGCTTGAAATGGGAGGTATCGTCGAGCCAAAGACGTTAAACAAAGGCGCTTGCGGGAGGCAACCCGGTGCTTAATTTTAGAGTTTTAGTGTGAGTCTATTTAGTGTATAAGAGAGTAATGCATGTTAGAAGTCATTAGAGTCTTAGTTGTTTGAATAGCATTCCTTTGTGTTTTCCATCTCAGTGAGTTTGGCGCTCCCAAGCAACATTACCTTCCGCGCCAGCTTAACACTTTAGCAACTTAATGTATGCATGGGGCGCACGGGCTAATGTCTTCTTGGGGCGCCATCCACTCTGACTTTTGTTTTGTTTTTTTTTTTCATTTTAGTCATGTTAGTTGCTTAATTCTTTTGTGAATCTTGCATGAGCTTCCTTGCCCTAGATTATACCATGAGGACACGGTTTGATTCAAGTGTGGGGTGGGAAGTTAGTTTGCGTGCTACGCTCATCATGTTTGCCTCTGTTAGGTTGCATTAGTTAGTAGTAGAGCACGTTAGTTTTTTTTATGAGCTGCTGAGTTTGTGAACATTTGTTGCCATGTTTATGATGATTATGCTGCTGAGTTTGCTGGATTAATGAGACGAAACATTATGCTGCGATGTAAATGCTGATTTTATGAGATGATGTCTATTCTATGAAGTTTTGACATGTATGCTTTGCATTGATTCTGGAATATTGTGATGCTTGCGCTTTAATGTTATATGTTCTTTTAAGCTGAGATATTTCAGGATGTGGAGTTGATAGAAATGTCCTAGAGGGACTTGGCATTCATTTGGAGGTTCAAAGGATTAGTTGCGTAGCGCACTGAATTTGTGGAGGTTGACACTTCGAGTTATGAGGGGAAATATTGACTCCATCATTGCAGTGTTATGCGGTGGTGAGATGGGAAAACAAACCATCCTATCTCTAGTCCGAGTAACCGGGAATGGGTGGGTAATCCTATCCTGCCTCGCTCTGAAAGGGCAATGATGAGAAAGAGCGGGACGCGTTCCTTATGCTGCCATTCGAAGGCTATGATTGGAACGGTTCAAATTGAAGAGCAAAGCTCAAAAGGACAAGCAAACATGTCACATTGAAAGCTCGAAAAAGAAAAATTCAGATTTTACAAGATGTGAAAGAAAAGCAATCGGAAAACGAGCGGAAGTCTAAAAACAAGAAACATGTCCTACAAGAAAAGAAGAAAAGGTTGATCCTCTCATAACTCGAATTCATCACGTGCCAAAGAAAGCAAATTCAGTTGTATGCGCGTGGCTATGAAGTTGAACCAAGAATGGAGTTAGGAGTCTTAAAAGGACTAACTCCTAGTCATCCATTAAATCTCATCTCGGCCTTAAAGGTAACATGTATCGTTCTAGTTCTTATTGATCATTATTAGAGAATGAATGTGAGCATGTATTGATAAACTGATTAGGGATGACTTCTCGAGTAATTTCAATGTTTATGTCATGGAATGATAGGAATACTTTGAGTGCTTGCGTATCTTGTTGTTGTTCGGGGACGAACAAGAATAAGTGTGGGGTAGTTTGATGGAGCGTATTTATACGCTCCATTGAGTTTTTTATTCCCATAGTTTTATTACATTTTGCGTGAATCGATTACTCTTTTGTAGTGTTTTCGTATCGCAGGTGTGTTCAAGATCGCATTGGATTTTATCGCATATTCGAAGCATTCATCCAAGATCAAGAAGTCAACAGCAGTCAAAGTCAACAACAGTCAACCGAAAACCTGCTGGTTCAATCAGAAATCAGAACCGGTTCAAGCAGATGTGGTTTATTCTGGTTCAACCCCAAAACCCTAAACCTAAAAGATGGACAAAAGAGGAAAAGAAGGACAACTACTATTGACGAACTACAGTGACGGCAGTGAGGAGAAGATTGAAGCTAGAGAGAGAAGCTGCTGGAAAGTCGCCGAAATTTATTGTTCACGGTTGGTTACTGTTCATTTTTACTATTCACAATTACTGTTCATCGATGTTGTTACTGTTCACTGTTCACAGCCGGAATTACTATTCACGGTCGTAATCACTATTCACCGAATTTCTATTTTAGCTCAGTTTCGTTTTACTCAGTTTGTAACAACTTAACCCAGTTTCTATTGTGAAATTTCAAGTGTCTCTACTTATGCAGATTTGTGAACTAGCAGTTGCTGCAGCACACTCTTGTTCACTTAAATGTAGGCACAGCAGACAATGAATAGGACACAGATTTGTTCACCCAGTTCGGCCAATCTGCCTACGTCTGGGGAGGACTATTCTCCAGTCCTCAATCCACTCAACCAAAGGTTCAAAGCACACTCGGTTACAACGCACGCAACCTATGCTACTTTAACCCCGTGTGGACCACTCAACACAATCAGAACAAGCTCTGATTTGTGTCAGCACACCCTCTACAATATGTCAGTCTAGAATAGCTACAATCCTCTCAAAGAACTCAGCCTATTCTATACTACACTACTCAGCAGGGTTGCTGCAGCAACAGTTGTAACACAAGCTGAAGCACTCTGTCCGCGTCGCTCCAAGGCCTCCTGCCGAGCCGATCGAACCACTCCAAGAGCGCTGCACACTCTGAGTAACTCCCCCTCACTCAGTGACCACCTGCCACTAGTGAGTTCTTCCGCACGAACCTCGACCGAGCCTTCCACCCGTCAGTTCTCCCGCGGCTGCCTTTGATCAACCAACAAGCTCCACAGCTCTAAATTGGCTTCCAGATCAAAGCACGAATCAGTCTCTGCAAGACCTGATTCTCTTCTGCAATACGCACCACAGCTCTGCGCTCAACGCTCTGCCCGTGTGTGTTGATCGAAGAACAACTCTCGTAGCACACCCAGAAAAATCCTCACTCTGAATTCTGTGTCTACTCTCGTGTATCACTCAGCTTCGATCACCCTCTTCAGCCCTCAAACCTTCTGCTTAAATACCCTCACCACTTTAAGCAATTTTCAGGTTTAGGCCATAGTCCCACAAGATCAATTATCTCCTAAAATCTAGGAGATTAGATTTGATTAATATCTTCAGTGCAAATCTCCTTCTCTGGCTAGCAAACCTTGCTGGAATATGCTCAACGGTATTTTAGAAATTCTTCTAAGCACTTTCACAAAGCTGCTATACCTTCAAAATGCACCCAGCACAAAACTGCTACTCGGACAGTTGAACCAGCACTTGAACCAGCACCTGCTGCAGCATCCCCTGCTGCATCTGCTGCTGGTTTACTTCTGCTGGTTTGCTCGATTGTTTGAGCTGCAGCATCTCCTTGTTCACTCATGCTGGTTTTGTCAAACACTGTCATACTTGCATTATCAATCTCCCCCTTGGCATTTTGACAAAACCTTAAGGCCAATGCACTCTTCCGAAAACCAGAAACGAAATACTCTAAATAAAAAAATAGAGAGTAATAGGAAGATGAGGCCACACTCGGCCATAGCATAATGACCACGCAGGGTCAGAAAAACAATGTCAAACAATTTTCATCAGCAGTAGCAGTTTAGCAACAAAACAACTTCTTCTCCCCCTTTTTGTCAAGATGCTCAAGGGGCCTGCTCCTCATCCTCCAGGAACTCCAAGTCTCTGATGAGGCTCCGAATCTGGCCACGCCTGGCATCCCTCCGTTTGGCCTCAGTATCAAGAAAGAGCAGTTCAGACCTGAGATGGCTCACAATTCTGGCACGAAGAGCTGGCTGAATGGATGCAGCAGGGGGAAGAGAGTCCTCCAGGGAGCTGGAGCTGAAGAGCCAACCATTAGAAGATCCTCATACGCAACATCCACTACATGTTTTCCCTTGAATAGCTTGTGATCTACTGTGAAGACCTGCAGCTCCTCCGATAAGCCTTCAGTAATTGCTCCAAACTCTGGATGCTGAGAGACCATGATCCCATGGATGAGGGAGGGCAGCACAATAGGCTTGCTGGAGGAAGCACTCCCGGCATGAGCAGCAAGCTGGGGAAACATAACACTTCCCAGGCTAATCTTCCTCCTCTTTCCAATAGAATAGAGAAGGTTAGCAAAATCTTTGTTGACCTTCCCTCTGTGAGAACTAGGAATCCAGTTCCTGACACCAAGATGATACAGCAGAGCATACTTGGAGGTTAGCTCAGCCGCACTGAGGGTAGGGCCACCCCAAGACAGGCACACTCCCCCTGTGAGGATCTTCGCCACAAATTCTGGCTTAACATCAGTGGGAGCTCTTGCATTCTCAGAAATTCCAAGAAAAGCATCAATAATTTCAGGAGTAATCACCACTGACTTACCCCGTACCCAGCTTCTCCCATACTCATCAGCTCCTTCTTCTCCAAATTTTTCTTCCATATTCACTATAAATTCTCTAACCAGAATAATATTGAAACGGTGAGGAAAGGTTAGGGACTTGAGCAGATTTACCTCAGTCAGAAGCTCAATCATAGCAGCTGATCTATACTTATCTTGCACCAGTCGCTTCTCATGCACAATGTGTTTCCGCTCAACAGTACTCCAGGTTTGAGAGACGCTTTTGTTCCTGAACCATGTGCCTCCGACTGTGAGAGCAGAGAAATCTTCAGCTGCAGGTCCTTTCTCAGAGGGTCCACCAAGAGAACCTGCTTCTTCTTCTTCACTGGATGAGCTTTCACTACTGGAGCCTGGGATCAGGATAGGAGCTTTTCCCTTGTCTGAAGAAGGAGGATGTGCTGCAGCAGGTTCTTGTTCAGGGGACTCAGCAGCTGTTTCAACCCCTTCACCAATAATACCTGGGGACATGATCAATGATCTGCACTCTTCTACTGCAGGGACTGCTGCAGTAGTCTCTACTGCTAGTTCTTCTTCAGAAGCAACTTCAGCCATATCCGCTTCTGGCAGCGCAGCAGAACTGGAGACAGGTTCTCCCTCACGTACCAGCCGCCTCCTCTTCTGCGAAGCTCCTTCAGAGGGAGAGGGCTCACTGTGCGACACAGGAAGAGGATTTGGTTCCCACACAACCACATCCAGCGGCTGAGCAGGGTCTTCATTTCGTGCCTTGGTCCTTCTTTCAGACCTCCCTTGCCTGTCTGCTGCCAGATTCTTCTTCAACCCGCGTGTCTTCACCATTGCTGCAGAGATGTGGAAGGAAAGAGGAGCGCACAGAGGATGATCGGCAGAGATTTCTGAGAAGCCCTTTTGCTCTTGATCTGTGCCCTAGAAAATATTTACCCGTTATTTTCTTTTTCCTTTTTGAAGTTGTAAGTCACGTGCCTCCCATGTGCAAATATTTTCCTTTCCATCCTCAGCAACCAACACATGTGAACAAGCTAATTCGGACCAGGTTGCTGCAGCACATGTGAGCTTGTTCACCTATTCAATTCAGGCTGCAATTGCTCAGAGGATCCTTGGGAGAATCTGGTGGAGTCTTCTTCACCCATACTTGGAATACACCAGAGCTTTTCTTCTTCTGATCTTCCAGCCTCCTAACTCTTGGTTTGGGTTTCCATATTTGTACCATATGTGCTTTACCCTTGTTTTTAGCAATCCAGTGCTCTTGTGCAGCAACATGAAATGGAGTCTTTGTGCAACATGTGCTGATTCTGGACTTTGCTCCCCCTTTTTCAGCTGAGCAAGTTCTGTGTTGCTGCTTCAGATTGGACTTGATCTTCTGCTTCCCAACACTTGTACCAGTACTCCACTTGTTCTGAGATTTTTGTTTTGTTTGAGAAAAAGGTTGTCCATGATGCTGCAGCATCCTCTTGTTCACATGTCTAGATCCAATTTTCTCTGCCATTTTTGAGGAGGCATCTGAATTCTTCTTCTCGTCTGTCTCACCATCTGAGGCTTTAATGAACACTGTCCCTTTATAGCTTTCTTCACCAGTATATCCAAGCCCTGTTTTCCCTTTTCCAAGTCTTTGGTAAGATAATATTTCGTCCAGAATATTGCTCTGCGGGTCAGCTGTCTTGGCTGCTGCTGGAGTGGATTCAACAGAGGTCTGTCTTTCTGAATCTTCCCTTTTCAGAATAGTAACTTGATTATCAACTGTGGGTAGACATTTTCTTCGTTCTTCTTCCAAGAGATTTACTCTGTCAGTCAAGGTCTGATTGGTCTGAAGAACTGCCTCACATTGTTTGAGTATCTTCCTCAGAAGATCAGCAAAACTGTCAGATGAGTCTTCTTCATCTTCACTCTCAGAGACTTCAATCCCATAGTGAATTTCTACCTTCTTTAGCTCATTGAGGTGGACATCTGAAACACTTGTCAGCACAACACAGTTTTCTTCATCACTTTCATCCGAATCACTCCATTTTGCTGTCATGGATTTGCTGTTCTTTTTCTCAGAATTCTTGAGGGGTTTGCTTGGACAATCAGCCTCAATGTGTCCATATCCTTCACAGTTCCAGCATTGAACTCCCTTTTTCATCTCTTTCTTGTCATCTTCGTCCAGAGCTGGTTCTTTCCCTTTCTTCTTTCTTTCACTGCCCCTTCTGAATTGTCTTCGCGAGGAAGAGCTTCTCTCAGTTCTGGATTCCATGTTTTTCAGAAACTTCCCTAGATTTTTAACAAGCATGCTCAACTGATCGTCTGGAACTGTCTGCTTGGTTTCTGCTTCAGCCTTCAAACCAACATTCTTGTCCTTGGAAGTGGTGTCTTCTTTGACCAGTTTCATCTCAAATTGTTTGAGAGACCCCATCAGCTCTTCCAACCTCATGAATCTGACATTCTGAGCCTCTTCAATGGCTGTCACCTTCATGTCAAACTTTGTGGGCAGCGATCTGAGAACCTTTCTGATAAGCTTTTCTTCTGGGATGGGCTCACCAAGGGAATGAGCTTCATTTGCAAGATCACAGAGTTTAGCATTAAACTCAGTGACTGTTTCCTCATCCAGCATCCTCAGATTTTCAAATTGTGTGGCAATGATCTGGAGCCTTGATAGCTTCACTCTATCAGTTCCTTCATGGGCAGTTTGCAGAATCTCCCATGCTTGCTTGGCCAAATCACAGTTTGATATCAACCTGAAATTGTTAGCATCAACTGCAGCAAAAATTGCATTCAAAGCCTTTGAATTACCAGTTGCTGCAGCACCTTCTTCAGCAGTCCACTGCTCTTCAGGTTTTATTCTTGTCACTCCTTGCTCATCTATGGTGATTGGGGGAGACCACTGAATCACGACAGCTCTCCATGTCTTCTCATCAATAGCCTTGAGAAAAACTTTCATTCTAGCTTTCCAATAACCATAATTGCTCTCTTCCAAAAGTGGAGGTCTACTTGTGCTCTGTCCTTCCTTCATTGTCTTGGCTACTTCAGAGACACTGTAGGACCTTTTTAACTTTGTGTGTCGAGTTCCCGCTCTGATACCAATTGAAATTTCAAGTGTCTCTACTTATGCAGATTTGTGAACTAGCAGTTGCTGCAGCACACTCTTGTTCACTTAAATGTAGGCACAGCAGACAATGAATAGGACACAGATTTGTTCACCCAGTTCGGTCAATCTGCCTACGTCTGGGGAGGACTATTCTCCAGTCCTCAATCCACTCAACCAAAGGTTCAAAGCACACTCGGTTACAATGCACGCAACCTATGCTACTTTAACCCCGTGTGGACCACTCAACACAATCAGAACAAGCTCTGATTTGTGTCAGCACACCCTCTACAATATGTCAGTCTAGAATAGCTACAATCCTCTCAAAGAACTCAGCCTATTCTATACTACACTACTCAGCAGGGTTGCTGCAGCAACAGCTGTAACACCAGCTGAAGCACTCTGTCCGCGTCGCTCCAAGGCCTCCTGCCGAGCCGATCGAACCACTCCAAGAGCGCTGCACACTCTGAGTAACTCCCCCTCACTCAGTGACCACCTGCCACTAGTGAGTTCTTCCGCACGAACCTCGACCGAGCCTTCCACCCGTCAGTTCTCCCGCGGCTGCCTTTGATCAACCAACAAGCTCCACAGCTCTAAATTGGCTTCCAGATCAAAGCACGAATCAGTCTCTGCAAGACCTGATTCTCTTCTGCAATACGCACCACAGCTCTGCGCTCAACGCTCTGCCCGTGTGTGTTGATCGAAGAACAACTCTCGTAGCACACCCAGAAAAATCCTCACTCTGAATTCTGTGTCTACTCTCGTGTATCACTCAGCTTCGATCACCCTCTTCAGCCCTCAAACCTTCTGCTTAAATACCCTCACCACTTTAAGCAATTTCCAGGTTTAGGCCATAGTCCCACAAGATCAATTATCTCCTAAAATCTAGGAGATTAGATTTGATTAATATCTTCAGTGCAAATCTCCTTCTCTGGCTAGCAAACCTTGCTGGAATATGCTCAACGGTATTTTAGAAATTGGTCTAAGCACTTTCACAAAGCTGCTATACCTTCAAAATGCACCCAGCACAAAACTGCTACTCGGACAGTTGAACCAGCACTTGAACCAACACCTGCTGCAGCATCCCCTGCTGCATCTGCTGCTGGTTTACTTCTGCTGGTTTGCTCGATTGTTTGAGCTGCAGCATCTCCTTGTTCACTCATGCTGGTTTTGTCAAACACTGCCATACTTGCATTATCATATTGTATACCATGAATATGATGAGTAGCTAAATCAATATTTCAGTTTGGGGTTTGCATTGCAACAATTGGTTTGAGGTCAATGACAACATGATTTGAGCTATTGATTTGCTGCCCTTGTATGAATGAAACGAATGCTTTGATGACCAATTTAGTGCAGCTTAGCGGTGAGCTAATTTGATATCAATTGTGTTACACTTGACTGGATTGCATTGTTTGGGAAAACCTAGCGGTAGAACCGATTTGTGGTGTAGCTAAGTAACTATTATACTTGTTTGAGAACTTAGCGGTTAAGAACAAGTATGATAATGCAAGTATGGCAGTGTTTGACAAAACCAGCATGAGTGAACAAGGAGCTGCTGCAGCTCAATCAAGGAGGCCAGCAGAAGTAAACCAGCAACAGATGCAGCAGGGGATGCTGCAGCAGGTGCTGGTTCAAGAGCTAGTTCAACTGTCCGAATAACAGTTTTGTGCTGGGTGCGTTTTGAAGGTTTGGCAGCTTTGTGAAAGTGCTTTGAAGAATTTCTAAAATGCTGCTGAGCATATTTCAGCAAGGATTATCAGTCAGAGAAGGAGATATGCTTCAAGATATTAATCAAATCTAATCTCCTAGATTTTAGGAGATAATTGATCTTGTGGGTCAATGGCCTAAACCTGGAAATTGCTTAAAGTGGTGAGGGTATTTAAGCAGAAGGTTTGAGGGCTGAAGAGGTTGATCGAAGCTGAGTGATACACGAGGGTAGACACGAAATTCAGAGAGAGGACTTTCTGGGTGTGCTACGGAAGTTGTTCTTCGATCAACACACACGGGCAGAGCGCAGAGCTGTGGTGCGTATTGCAGAAGAGAGTCAGGTCTTGCAGAGACTGATTCGTGCTTTGATCTGGAAGCCAATTTAGAGCTGTGGAGCTTGTTGGTTGATCAAAGGCAGCCGCGGGAGAGCTGACGGGTGGAAGGCTCGGTCGAGGTTCGTGCGGAAGAACTCACTAGTGGCAGGTGGTCACTGAGTGAGGGGGAGTTACTCAGAGTGTGCAGCGCTCTTGGAGTGGTTCGATCGGCTCGGCAGGAGGCCTTGGAGCGACGCGGACAGAGTGCTTCAGCTGGTGTTACAGCTGTTGCTGCAGCAACCCTGCTGAGTAGTGTAGGCTAGAATAGGCTGAGTTCTTGAAGAGGATTGTAGCTATTCTAGACTGACATATTGTAGAGGGTGTGCTGGCACAAATCAGAGCTTGTTCTGATTGTGTTGAGTAGTCCACACGGGGTTAAAGTAGCATAGGTTGCGTGCGTTGTAACCTAGTGTGATCTGAACCTTTGGTTGAGTGGATTGAGGACTGGAGAATAGTCCTCCCCAGACGTAGGCAGATTGGCCGAACTGGGTGAACAAATCTGTGTCCTATTCATTGTCTGCTGTGCATACATTTAAGTGAACAAGAGTGTGCTGCAGCAACTGCTAGTTCACAAATCTGCATAAGTAGATACACTTGAAATTTCAATTGGTATCAGAGCGGGGACTCGACACACAGAGTTTAAAAGGTCCTACAGTGTCTCCGAAGTTGCTAAGACAATGAAGGAAGGACAGAGCACGAGTAGACCTCCACTCCTGGAAGAGAGCAACTATGGTTATTGGAAAGCTAGAATGAAAGCTTTTCTCAAAGCTATTGATGAGAAGACATGGAGAGCTGTTGTGGTTCAGTGGTCTCCCCCAATCACCATGGATCAGCAAGGAGTGACAAGAATTAAACCTGAAGAGGAATGGACTGCTGAAGAAGGTGCTGCAGCAACTGGTAATTCAAAGGCTCTGAATGCAATTTTTGCTGCAGTTGATGCTAATAACTTCAGGTTGATCTCAAACTGTGACATGGCCAAGCAAGCATGGGAGATTCTGCAAACTGCCCATGAGGGAACTGATAGAGTAAAGCTGTCAAGACTCCAGATTATTGCCACACAATTTGAGAATCTGAGGATGCTTGATGAAGAAACCATCACTGAGTTTAATGCTAAACTCTGTGATCTTGCAAATGAAGCTCATGCCCTTGGTGAGCCCATTCCAGAAGAAAAGCTTATCAGAAAGGTTCTCAGATCGCTGCCCACAAAATTTGACATGAAGGTGACAGCCATTGAAGAAGCTCAGAATGTCAGATTCATGAGGTTGGAAGAGCTGATGGGGTCTCTCAAACAATTTGAGATGAAACTGGTCAAAGAAGACACCACTTCCAAGGACAAGAATGTTGGTTTGAAGGCTGAAGCAGAAATCAAGCAGACAGTTCCAGACGATCAGTTGAGCATGCTGGTTAAAAATCTAGGAAAGTTTCTGAAAAACATGGAATCTAGAACTGAGAGAAGCTCTTCCTCGCGAAGACAATTCAGACGGGGCAGTGAAAGAAAGAAGAAAGGGAAAGAACCAGCACTGGACGATGATGACAAGAAAGAGATGAAAAAGGGAGTTCAATGCTGGAACTGTGAAGGGTACGGACACATTGAGGCTGATTGTCCAAGCAAACCCTTCAAGAATTCTGAGAAAAAGAACAGCAAATCCTTGACAGCAAAATGGAGTGATTCGGATGAGAGTGATGAAGAAAACTGTGTTGTGCTGACAAGTGTTTCAGATGTCCACCTCAATGAGCTAAAGAAGGTAGAAATTCACTATGGGATTGAAGTCTCTGAGAGTGAAGATGACGATGACTCATCTGACAGTTTTGCTGATCTTCTGAGGAAGATACTCAAACAATGTGAGGCAGTTCTTCAGACCAATCAGACCTTGACTGACAGAATAAATCTCTTGGAAGAAGAACGAAGGAGATGTCTACCCTCAGTTGATAATCAAGTTACTATTCTGAAAAGAGAAGATTCAGAAAGACAGACCTCTGTTGAATCCACTCCAGCAGCAGCCAAGACAGCTGACCCGCAGAGCAATATTCTGGACGAAATATTATCTTACCAAAGACTTGGAAAAGGGAAAACAGGGCTTGGATATACTGGTGAAGAAAGCTCTAAAGGGACAGTGTTCATTAAAGCCTCAGACGGTGAGACAGACGAGAAGAAGAATTCAGATGCCTTCTCAAAAATGGCAGAGAAAATTGGATCTAGACATGTGTACAAGAGGATGCTGCAGCATCATGGACAACATTTTTCTCAAACAAAACAAAAGTCTCAGGACAAGTGGAGTACTGGTACAAGTGTTGGGAAGCAGAAGATCAACTTCAATCTGAAGCAGCAACACAGAACTTGCTCAGCTGAAAAAGGGGGAGCAAAGTCCAGAATCAGCACATGTTGCACAAAGACTCCATTTCATGTTGCTGCACAAGGGCACTGGATTACTAAAAACAAGGGTAAATCAAAGATGGTACAAATATGGAAACCCAAACAAAGGGTTAGGAGGCTGGAAGATCAGAAGAAGAAAAGCTCTGGTGTATCCCAAGTATGGGTGAAGAAGGCTCCACCAGAATCTCTCAAGGATCCTCTGAGCAAAAATTGCAGCCTGAAGTGAATAGGTGAACAAGCTCACATGTGCTGCAGCAACCTGGTCCGAATTAGCTTGTTCACATGTGTTGGTTGCTAAAGATGGAAAGGAAAATATTTGCACATGAGAGGCACGTGTCTTACACTTCAAAGGAAAAGAAAATAACGGGTAAATATTTTCTAGGGCACAGATCAAGAGCAAAGGGCGTCTCAGAAATCTCTACCGATCATCCTCTGTGCGCTCCTCCTTCCTTCCACATCTCTGCAGCAATGGTGAAGACACGCGGACTGAAGAAGAATCTGGCAGCTGACAGGCAAAGTAGGTCTGAGAGAAGGACCAAGGCACGCAACGAAGACCCTGCTCAGCCGCTGGAGGTGGTTGTGTGGGAACCAAACCCTCTCCCTGTGTCGCACAGTGAGCCCTCTCCCTCTGAAGAAGCTTCGCAGAAGAGGAGGCGGCTGGTACGTGATGGAGAACCTGTCTCCGGTTCTGCTGTGCTGCCAGAAGCGGATATGACTGAAGCTGCTTCAGAGGAAGAACAAGCAGCAGAGACTGCTGCAGCAGTTCCTGCAGGAGAAGAGTGCCGATCACTGGCCATGTCTCCAGGTATTATTGGTGAAGGGGTTGAAACAGCTGCTGAGTCCCCTGAACTAGAACCTGCTGCAGCACATCCCCCTTCTTCAGACAAGGGCAAAGCTCCTATCCTGATCCCAGGCTCCAGTAGTGAAAGCTCATCCAGTGAAGAAGTGGAAGCAGGATCTCTTGGTGGACCCTCTGAGAAAGGTCCTGCAGCTGATGATTTCTCTGCTCTCACTATCGGAGGCACATGGTTCAGGAACAAAAGCGTCTCTCAATCCTGGAGTGCTGTTGAGAGGAAACACATTGTGCATGAGAAGCGTCTGGTGCAAGACAAGTATAGATCAGCTGCTATGATTGAGCTCCTGACTGAGGTAAAACTGCTCAAGTCCCTAACCTTTCCTCACCGTTTCAATATTATTCTGGTTAGAGAATTTATAGTGAATATGGAAGAAAAATTTGGAGACGAAGGAGCTGATGAGTATGGGAGAAGCTGGGTAAGGGGTAAACAAGTGGTTATTACTCCGGAAATTATTGATGCATTTCTTGGGATTTCTGAGAATGCAAGGGCTCCCACTGATGTGAAGCCTGAATTATTGGCGAAGACCCTTACAGCGGGAGTGTGCCTGTCTTGGGGCGGCCCGAATCTCAGTGCAGCTGAGCTAACCTCCAAGTATGCTCTGCTGTATCATCTTGGTGCAAGGAACTGGATTCCTAGTTCTCACAGAGGGAAGGTCAACAAAGACTTTGCTAACCTTCTTTATTCTATTGGAAAGAGGAGGAAGATCAGCCTGGGAAGTGTGATGTTTCCTTAGCTTGCTACACATGCCGGGAGTGCCTCCTCCAGCAAGCCTATTGTGCTGCCCTCCCTCATCCATGGGATCATGGTATCTCAGCACCCAGAGTTCGGAGCGATTACTGAAGGCTTATCTGAGGAGCTGCAGGTCTTTACTGTTGATCACAAATTATTCAAGGGAAAAAATGCAGTGGATGTTGCCTATGAGGATCTTCTCATGGGTGGTTCTTCAGCTCCAGCTCCCTTGGAGGAATCTCTTCCCCCTGCTGCCACAATCCAGTCTGCTCTTCGTGCCAGGATTGTGTGTCACCTCCGGTCTGAGCTGGCTATTCTTGATGCTGAAGCCAAGAGGAGAGATGCCAGGCGTGGACAGATCAGGAGCCTCATCAGAGACTTGGAGTTCCTGGAGGATGAGGAGCAGGCCCCTTGAGCATCTATGACAAAAAGGGGGAGAGAAGATTTATATGCTGCTGAATATTGACACTGCTGAATATTGAAACACATTTTTTTTGACCCTGCGTGGTCAGTATGCTATGGCCGAGTGTGGCCTCATCTACTTACTCTCTATTAATTTTATTTAGAGTATTTCGTTTCTGGTTTTCGGAAGAGTGCATTGGCCTTAAGGTTTTGTCAAAATGCCAAGGGGGAGATTGATAATGCAAGTATGGCAGTGTTTGACAAAACCAGCATGAGTGAACAAGGAGCTGCTGCAGCTCAATCAAGGAGGCCAGCAGAAGTAAACCAACAACAGATGCAGCAGGGGATGCTGCAGCAGGTGCTGGTTCAAGAGCTAGTTCAACTGTCCGAATAACAGTTTTGTGCTGGGTGCGTTTTGAAGGTTTGGCAGCTTTGTGAAAGTGCTTTGAAGAATTTCTAAAATGCTGCTGAGCATATTTCAGCAAGGATTATCAGTCAGAGAAGGAGATATGCTTCAAGATATTAATCAAATCTAATCTCCTAGATTTTAGGAGATAATTGATCTTGTGGGTCAATGGCCTAAACCTGGAAATTGCTTAAAGTGGTGAGGGTATTTAAGCAGAAGGTTTGAGGGCTGAAGAGGTTGATCGAAGCTGAGTGATACACGAGGGTAGACACGAAATTCAGAGAGAGGACTTTCTGGGTGTGCTACGGAAGTTGTTCTTCGATCAACACACACGGGCAGAGCGTTGAGCGCAGAGCTGTGGTGCGTATTGCAGAAGAGAGTCAGGTCTTGCAGAGACTGATTCGTGCTTTGATCTGGAAGCCAATTTAGAGCTGTGGAGCTTGTTGGTTGATCAAAGGCAGCCGCGGGAGAGCTGACGGGTGGAAGGCTCGGTCGAGGTTCGTGCGGAAGAACTCACTAGTGGCAGGTGGTCACTGAGTGAGGGGGAGTTACTCAGAGTGTGCAGCGCTCTTGGAGTGGTTCGATCGGCTCGGCAGGAGGCCTTGGAGCGACGCGGACAGAGTGCTTCAGCTGGTGTTACAGCTGTTGCTGCAGCAACCCTGCTGAGTAGTGTAGGCTAGAATAGGCTGAGTTCTTGAAGAGGATTGTAGCTATTCTAGACTGACATATTGTAGAGGGTGTGCTGGCACAAATCAGAGCTTGTTCTGATTGTGTTGAGTAGTCCACACGGGGTTAAAGTAGCATAGGTTGCGTGCGTTGTAACCTAGTGTGATCTGAACCTTTGGTTGAGTGGATTGAGGACTGGAGAATAGTCCTCCCCAGACGTAGGCAGATTGGCCGAACTGGGTGAACAAATCTGTGTCCTATTCATTGTCTGCTGTGCATACATTTAAGTGAACAAGAGTGTGCTGCAGCAACTGCTAGTTCACAAATCTGCATAAGTAGAGACACTTGAAATTTCAAAGTAGAATTTGGAGTGCAGTATTCATTAGCTTATATTCGTTGTTTGGTCTATGATAACTAGTTGCATTGCATTCCCCGAACTGATTTTCTCTGAATTGATATCCTCAGTTTTGTTCTTTTTTTCTGTGACTCTCATTAGAACTCTATCCTACTTGCTCTCTTTGGGTTCGACCCTGCTTACCGCTTGCTAGTGTGTTAACAGGAGTTATAAATACAAATTTGAGGCGCACGATGACGCGTTGTCACCACGGCACGCCTCTGCCAAAGAAGGTACTCAATTGGACAGTGATGATGCAGTATGGCAGTGTTTGACAAAACCAGCACAAGTGAACAAGGAGTCGCTACAGCAGAGGATGCTATAGCAGGAGCTTGTTCAAGTTGCTGCAGCATCTGTCCGAGTAGCAGCAGCAGCAACCTGGGCGATTGGCTGGCGATTGGCTAGAAGGTGCGGAGAGCATCCGAAGAATTTTTTTAAATGCTGCGGAGAATATTCCAGTGGGGAATTCCTAGCTAGAGAAGGAGATTTGTTTTGGACTTCAAAACAAATCTAATCTCCTAAAAATTAGGAGATAATTGTTTCTTTGTGGGACATTGCTAAATTCTGTTCTTGATTAAAGCAGGCGTTGCTACTTAAGGGAGAACAGGTCAGAGCAGAAAGTTTGATCGAAGCTGAGGGATACACGAGTGCATACGCGGAATTCAGAGAGAGTAATTTTGGTGTGCGATGAGTTCTTCGATCATCACCCGAAAGCAGAGCGTGAGCGCAGAGCTGTGGTGACAGAAGCAGAAGGAGATCAGGACTTGCGTAGTCTGATCCCAGCTTGATCTGGAAGCCAGTTCAAAGCAGTGGTGCTTGTTGGTTGATCAAGGAAGGCCGCGGAAGAACTGACGGATGTGTGGCTCGGTCGAGTGTCTAAGCGGTGGTTCTCACTAGTGGCAGGAGGTCACTGAGCAAGGGGGAGTATTCCAGAGTGTGCAGCGCTCGTGGAATCGTTCGATCGGCTCGGCAGAAGGCCTTGGAGCGACGCAGACAATTGTGCATCAGCTGTGTGCTACAGCAGATGATGCAGCAACCCTGCAGAGTTGAGTGTAGTTTAGAATAGGCTGAGTTTCGAGGAGACAGTAGCTATTCTAGATTGACATTTGTAGAGGGTGTGCAGACACAAGTCAGAGCCTGTTCTGATTGTGTCTAGTGATCCACACAAGGTTGAGTAGCATAGGTTGCGTGGAGTTGTAACCGAGTGTACTTGGAGACCTCTGTGATTAGTGGATTGAGGACTGGAGAATAGTCCTCCCCAGACGTAGGCAGTTGGCCGAACTGGGTGAACAAACTTCTGTCTTGTTCATTGTTTGCTGAGACAATTTCCGAGTGAACAAGAGCGTGTTGCAGCAACTGCTTGTTCACAAATCTGTCTGTCAGCGATGCTGTGAATTTCAATTGGTATCAGAGCGGGAGCTCAACACACAGAGTAAAAGATCCTACAGTGTCTTTGAAGAAGCCAAGACAATGAAGGAAGAACAGAGCACAAGCAGACCTCCATTGTTGGAAGAAAGCAACTATGGATATTGGAAGACTAGGATGAAAGCCTTTCTCAAGGCCATTGATGAGAAGACCTGGAGAGCTATCGTGGTCCAGTGGTCTCCCCCAATCACCATGGATGAACAGGGAGTCGCACGGATAAAGCCTGAAGAACAATGGACTGCTGAAGAGGGAGCTTCAGCAACTGGTAATTCAAAGGCTCTGAATGCGATTTTTGCTGCAGTTGATGCTAACAATTTCAGGTTGATATCAAATTGTGATATGGCCAAACAAGCTTGGGAAATTCTGCAAACTGCACCTGAAGGAACTGATAGAGTAAAGATGTCAAGATTACAGATTAATGCCACGCAGTTTGAGAATCTGAAAATGCTGGAAGAGGAGACTGTCACTGAGTTTAATGCAAAAGTTTGTGATCTGGCAAATGAAGCCCATGCTCTTGGTGAACCTATCCCTGAAGAGAAGCTGATCAGAAAGGTCCTCAGATCGTTACCCACAAGATTTGACATGAAAGTGACGGCCATTGAAGAAGCCCAAAATGTCAGACTCATGAGGCTGGAAGAGTTAATGGGATCCCTCAAACAATTTGAGATGAAACTGGTTAAAGAAGATCTCACTCCTAAGGATAAGAATATTGGACTGAAGGCTGAAATAGAAGCTAAGAAGCCAGCTCCAGATGATCAGCTGAGTATGCTAGTCAAGAACCTTGGGAAGCTCCTGAAGAACATGGACTCAAGAACTAGGCAAGGAGAGGGAAGGAACCTGCCCAGAATGAAGATGAGAAGAAAGAAATGAGAAAGAACGTGCAATGTTGGAACTGTGCAGGGTATGGCCATCGACAAATCAACTGCACCAGCAAACTGATGAAAAAGAGGGCTCTCTCTACCAGTGGAAGTGAAGACGAGACAGATCTGAGTGAGGATGAATGCAACTTGGCCAGATACATATCAGCCAGGAGAGGCAGAAAAACACAAGAAAGAGTGAACCAGCTCCTGCTACAGCAACCTCTGTATCACCGTGACAAGAAAATCTCAAAGTATAAAAGATGTTATAGCTGCGGGCACAAAGGTCACATAAAGAGGAACTGTTCTTCAACATACACCGAAAAAGGTTCAGCTAGGAAACCAATCAAGCAGAAATATGCGCGGACTCAACTTCTCGCATTTGTCAGCACAGCAAGCACCTCGGATAAGATAAGCTGGTATTTTGACAGTGGTTGTTCAGGGCACACGACAGGAGAAAGATCCTTCTTGAAAAACATAACACCCTGCCTGGAACAACGGGTGAAGTTTGGAAACGGCTTGAGAGGAAGAGTTCTAGGAAAGGGAACTTTAGCAGTTGAAGGAATACCCAACCTGAGCAATGTCTTGCTAGTGGAAGGACTAAAGGCGAACCTCATAAGCATCAGTCAGCTGTGTGATGGAACTAAACAGGTGAAATTTACGAAAGACTCGTGCAAAGTTTTCGACAAAACTGGAGAATGTATAATGGAAGGAGCCAGATCAAAAAGCAACTGTTATCTTCTCAATGTGAGTTCAAACTCACTGTCTCCGAAATGTATGCTGACAAAGGCTGAGGAAATGATTCTATGGCACAGAAGGATGGGTCATGTTAACCTGAGGACTCTGAAGAGAATTGCAACAGATGGGCTAGTCAGAGGAATACCAATGATAAAAGGGGAGACAAACTCTATCTGTGGAGATTGTCAGATTGGGAAACAAAAGAAGGCTTCACACCCAAGAGTCAAAGATGCAAGTACTACCAGACCTCTACAGTTGATACACATGGACCTGATGGGTCCGATGGAAGTTGAGAGTCTGGGCAGAAAAAGGTATGCCTTCGTCTGTGTTGATGACTACTCCAGATTCACCTGGATTGATTTTATCAGAGAAAAATCAGATACTGTGAAAGTTATAGTGGCACTGGTGTCCCGTCTAGAGCAAGAGAAAATTTTCAGAATCATCAGCATTCGCAGTGATCATGGTAGGGAATTTGAAAACGAAGCTATGGATGATTTCTGTCGTCAAAGGGGTATCTCACATCAGTATTCTTCTCCCATCACCCCTCAGCAGAATGGAGTAGTGGAACGAAAGAATCGGACAATTCAAGAAATGGCCAGAGTCATGATTCATGCTAAGAGGGTTCCCCTGAGATTTTGGGCAGAGGCCATGAACACCGCATGTTACATCATTAACAGAGTCACCTTACGGAGAGGAACAACCAGACCTGCTATGAGCTCTGGAATCAGAAGAAGCCCACAGTTAAATGTTTCCACATCTTTGGAAGTGACTGCTTCATTTTGAGAGATCGGGAGTATAGGAAGAAGCTTGACCCAAAGAGTGATCCTGGAGTGTTCTTGGGTTATTCGATGAACAGCAGGGCTTATCGAGTCTATAACCAGCGGACAAATATAGTAATGGAATCCATAAATGTAGTAGTCAATGATGCTGAAGAAGTCCCTGCCACTGATACTGATGATGAAGACTCTGACTCTGAAGAGGTGCCTGCCAGTCAGAGCAGAAGTGGACAAGCTGTGGCTCCAGAAGTTGCTACAGCAAGTGCTGAAGCAGAAAATCCAGATGAACAATTAGAAAGCCTGTCTGAAGATCTGAATAATGAGGCTCCTGATCCACCATCAAAGAAGCCTCCGGAGAAGATTCAGAAGAATCATCCCCTGACCAATGTGATTGGAGACACGGCAGAAAGAAGAAGAACCAGAAGTAATGCTTATCTCAATACCTGCTTTCTGTCCAGTATGGAGCCTAAGAGCTTCAAGGAAGCCATGAGTGATGAATTCTGGATGATAGCTATGCAGGAAGAACTTGCAGAGTTCGAAACACACGATGTTTGGGACCTGGTGGACAGACCCAATGAAGTGAATATTATAGGCACCAAGTGGATCTTCAAAAACAAAACTGATGAAAAGGGAAACATCATAAGAAATAAAGCTAGACTGGTTGCTCAAGGATACTCTCAAATTGAGGGACTAGATTTCGAAGAAACGTTTGCTCTAGTTGCTCGTTTGGAGGCCATCAGACTCCTTCTAGCTATGT
Source organism: Umbilicus rupestris (assembly GCA_963678935.1). Lineage (NCBI taxonomy): Eukaryota > Viridiplantae > Streptophyta > Magnoliopsida > Saxifragales > Crassulaceae > Umbilicus > Umbilicus rupestris. Next base: position 8,570,097 of record OY787621.1, read on the forward strand.
CTTGTTTCCTAGGGTTTAAACTGTATCAAATGAATGTCAAAAGTGCGTTCCTGAACGGAGACCTCTCTGAAGAAGTATATGTTACTCAGCCAAAAGGTTTTGAAGATCCTCATCACCCAGAGCATGTATACAAGTTGAAGAAAGCCCTATACGGACTTAAACAGGCTCCTCGGGCATGGTATGAGAGGCTGATAGTATTTCTGGAAAAACATGGCTACAAACGAGGGGGAGCTGACAAAACTCTATTTGTAAAAAGAACCAAGTCAGATGTGATCATTGCACAAATTTATGTGGATGACATTGTCTTCGGATCGAAGTCTCAGCACCTGGCGAAGCAGTTTGTGGACCACATGCAGCAGGAATTCCAAATGAGCATGGTCGGAGAACTGTCCTATTTCCTTGGTCTGGAGATTACCCAGAAAGAAGATGGCATCTTTATTGCACAAAGCAAATACAGCAAGAATCTTGTGCAGAAATTTCAGCTAGATAAGGCCAGTCACAAACAAACCCCTGTTGCCACTCATGTCAATGCCATCAAAAATGAACATGGAGTGGAAGTGAGTCAGACAATCTACAGAAGCATGATTGGGAGCTTACTGTACCTGACTGCCAGCCGTCCCGACATTTCCTTTGCAGTAGGAGTCTGTGCCAGATTTCAAGCCTGTCCCAAAGATAGTCACTTGCAGTTGGTCAAGCGAATCATTCGATATGTTGGAGGAACTGTGAACTATGGCTTATGGTATACTAAGGACACAAATGCTAATCTGGTGGGATATAGTGATGCGGACTGGGCAGGATGCTCAGAGGACAGGAAGAGCACTTCTGAAGGATGCTTCTTCCTAGGAAATAACCTAGTGTCCTGGTTCAGCAGAAAGCAAAACAGCATTTCGTTATCCACAGCCGAGGGTGAATACATAGCTGCCGGGAGCTGCTGTGCTCAAATGTTGTGGATGAAGCAAATGCTGAGTGAGTATGGTCTTGATCAAGATGAAATGACTCTCTACTGTGACAACATGAGTGCCATCAGCATCTCTAAGAATCCGATTCAGCACAGCAGAACCAAGCACATTGACATTCGTCATCACTTCATCCGTGATCTAGTGGAAAAGAATATCATTGCGCTACAGCATGTGGTTTCGGCCAAACAGCTTGCTGATATCTTCACAAAAGCTCTAGATGCAGTCCGGTTCGATGACCTGAGAGCCTCTCTGGGGCTCTGTGTATTGCCTCCCTAGGGCAGCCAGGACACCCCCTTGTCATTTATTCCAAAAAGGGGGAGGAGAAGAAGGGGAGGTTACCGGAAAAAAAATAATCTGTATTGAAATCCTTCCTAGGGTTTTGTCAAAATGCCAAGGGGGAGATTGATAATGCAGTATGGCAGTGTTTGACAAAACCAGCACAAGTGAACAAGGAGCAGCTATAGCAGGGGATGCTATAGCAGGAGCTTGTTCAAGTTGCTGCAGCATCTGTCCGAGTAGCAGCAGCAACCTGGGCGATTGGCTGGCGATTGGCTAGAAGGTGCGGAGAGCATCAGAAGAATTTTTTTAAGTGCTGCGGAGAATATTCCAGTGGGGAATTCCTAGCTAGAGAAGGAGATTTGTTTTGGACTTCAAAACAAATCTAATCTCCTAAAAATTAGGAGATAATTGTTTCTTTGTGGGACATTGCTAAATTCTGTTCTTGATTAAAGCGGGCGTTGCTACTTAAGGGAGAACAGGTCAGAGCAGAAAGTTTGATCGAAGTTGAGGGATACACGAGTGCATACGCAGAATTCAGAGAGAGTAATTTTGGTGTGCGACGAGTTCTTTGATCATCACCCGAAAGCAGAGCGTGAGCGCAGAGCTGTGGTGACAGAAGCAGAAGGAGATCAGGACTTGCGTAGTTTGATCCGAGCTTGATCTGGAAGCCAATTCAGAGCAGTGGTGCTTGTTGGTTGATCAAGGAAGGCCGCGGAAGAACTGACGGGTGTGTGGCTCGGTCGAGTGTCTAAGCGGCAGTTCTCGCTAGTGGCAGGAGGTCACTGAGCAAGGGGAAGTATTCAATAGTGTGCAGTGCTCGTGGAATCGTTCGATCGGCTCGGCAGAATGCCTTGGGGCGACGCGGACAATTGTGCATCAGCTGTGTGCTACAGCAGATGCTGCAGCAACCCTGCAGAGTTGAGTGTAGTTTAGAATAGGCTGAGTTTCGAGGAGACAGTAGCTATTCTAGATTGACATTTGTAGAGGGTGTGCAGACACAAGTCAGAGCCTGTCTGATTGTGTCCAGTGATCCACACAAGGTTGAGTAGCATAGGTTGCGTGGAGTTGTAACCGAGTGTACTTGGAGACCTCTGTGATTAGTGGATTGAGGACTGGAGAATAGTCCTCCCCAAACGTAGGCAGTTGGCCGAACTGGGTGAACAAACTTCTGTCTTGTTCATTGTTTGTTGAGACAATTTCCGAGTGAACAAGAGCGTGCTGCAGCAACTACTTGTTCACAAATCTGTCTGTCAGAGACGGTGCAAATTTCAAAGAGTCTTCGCAAGATGCATATGATAGACGCAAAGACTCGTGAATGGATTGTTTGAAATGATGTGCCGAAGAAATTAAAGAAGCGGATTACAAACAGCGAATAGAGCATGGGGTTTCTCGGCTAGCAACACTGCCAGACCGGCTTGCGAGCAACCCTTGACACCAAAAAATGCTCCTGCACCTACCCACGCTTCAGAACAAAGTCTAGATTTCAGACCATCTTCCACCGCTCCCTCTCCTGTTGAGCCCGAGATAGGTGTACGCAAGGACCTGAGGTTGATGAGCGCGCGTTTGGATTTCCTCTCGGATTCTCACATGACACTCATTCGCTCCCACGAGGTATTATCCACCCTTGTCCATGATTTTGTCGCATGGCAAGGAGGTGTCATGGCGCGTATGGAAGCACATTTGGGTATTGTAGACATCCCACCTCCGCCGGCGCCATATGCTCAGCCACCGCCTCAGCTGACTATGCCATCTTCAGACGCGGATTACGACTCCATTTCAGCAATGGTCAAAGGTGGGGTTGGTGACACCATTGCCTCGACCGAAGGGAGTGACAGCGAGGAGGACACCGGGAGTGGCAACGAGAGCAGCAGTGGAGATTATACAGAGGGGGAAGACGAAGCAACCGACGTGGCTGTCCAAGATGACGATGACTCGATGCACGAGACCCGCAAGAAAAATAGAAATGATGTTTAGGTTGCTTCTATGTTTGTCATGACTTGTGTTGGTATTCTGTAATGTAATTTGCTTGACTAGTCCATTTTATTTGCCAGTTTTTCCCTTAGAACATTGATTCGACCAAGGCTATTTCCCCACTGCCAGTTTGATTCGGACTACCTGGCCTAGTCACTTTTTTTGCCTTGCCCGAATCACATTTGATTCGGGGAAGCTCATGCTATCCGAACTGCTTTGGTTCGGCCAGGCTGTGGTCGGATCACTTTATATGCACCCCGAATCAATTCTGATTCGGGCAGTTTTGAGCAGAACTATTTTCGGTTGACTTTGGGAATTTTTCAACTTTACTCGCATTTGTTCGAACCCTTTTTCAAGCACTATAATACACTACTTCATGACTTTTGATTTACACGAGCATATCTAAGTAAACTCATCGTTTGAATCATCGCACATTTGTTTTCCAATCTTTTGCCTCGCTATATGCTTTGCATTAATATATATGTCATAGCTAGCTGTTTAAATCTGTGAATTCAAGTGTTGTGCTAACCTTTTTTTCGAGTTTCAGATTTATTGCATTTGACTAGAGCATCATTCACGGGAATAGGCGGATGCGCATTTGGCTGCCTCCACACGAGAGAAGTTCCTTCAAAACTTTCTCTTCAATTCTTTTACTTTATATTGCTTAGGGACTAAGTAAATTTTTAAGTGTGGGGTATTTTGCGCTTATGCTAATATTTGTTTAACAACATGATTATATGCTAAATATTTATTTTAAGCGCATTATACTCGCATGATTGTTTTCATCCTAGCTTTAAGTATTGATCACACGAAGTAATGTTTGCTAAGCAATTAAGTAGTATCAAAAAGAAAAACAAATTGGGATGAGTTGTGCTTTGCATTCATGAATCGTATCTTTAAGTTGAATTTACATTCTTTGTGATGATTTTATTCGCATGATTCGGTATTTTGGCTAGCTTAGTTTGATTTATTTTTAAGCTTTTTCCGTGCATGAAAAATGAAGTTAAGTTTATCGAGCACAGAAAAAAATATAGTTTTCATATAAAAACCTCGTATTTTCTTTTGTTTTCTTTTAGGTGACTTTAGCATTCCTATTTAGCCTTTGCATTTGTTGAGCACACTTCATGCTCCATTACATATCACTTAGGCACATTGTCAAGTATTAAGTGTGAGGTCAAATAAAGTATTTGCGAAAAGAAAAAAAGGGTGCAAAGAGAAAAAAAATTATATGTTTAAGGTTTTACAAATGCCGAGGGTTAGGAAGGTAAGTTCCCCCTTGAAAGCATTTGTATAAACGCAAAAAAAAAAAAAAAAAACCCACTTAATTCTTGACTTTATGCCTTTTCTGCAAGTTCTTTCGCATGTGTGTGAGTAACGCATTTGCATTTTGCTTTTAGGAAACGTCTAAGGTATGACCCTAGTAATTTAATACTTAAGCATCAAGATTTGTACAAGTGAATTTTAAGATTTTAAATGTCGAAACTTCTCTTCTCTTACAGATTATGACGTATAGTCTAAAACTTGAGAATGAGTTTGTTGTCGTGAGTTTATGGACTTGCCCTAAGCAAGCATATGTGATTGACTCGACAAATGTTTTTGTGTAAGCAACGCTTTTCTTCATACTACTTGCATAGGAAATTGAGCGGTAATTTGAATTTGATGAATGCTAGATTTGATATCGATTCTATGAATATTTGTTGTCGCAAGATTTGAATGATTCTTAGCGTTTGCGTGAAGTGAATGATTTGCACAACTTTATTATTGTGGGATGATAAAGAACTACTTTTTTTGCAAACTATATATGGATTTTGAACTCTTATGGATGATTGCGAGTAGGATTTGTGAGTATTCCTATTCTGAAAACTCTCACGAGACTATAACTCGTCCACTAGGGTAGCCTAGGGATTTAAAGGCTTGATGCATGCCCTAGATGCATCCGTGATTCCTACGACAGTGAGTTAAGAGTAGATTTATTTTCGTTGTTTAGTTATTTTTATGTTATGTTATACTAGTAGGAGGTTGATGTATTTTATGTGTGTAAGATTTGCTACATGCTTTGATATTGTCATATATGATTTAGCATCTTACTCTCTGCTTGACTTGTGCATATACTTGTTCATGACAAACAAGACTTAAGTGTGGGGTGTTTTGATGTACGAACAAATGACCATATATTTGTCCACATTTTCCCTTTACTTCTTGTTTGTTCCGTTATTTTATAAAGTTGTTTGATGCTTTCTTCGTCCATTTAAGGTTGAAAACGCGTATTACAAGATATGAAATGGCCCGAAGAAAATATTGATGAATTCCAGTTGATCGGAGGCGAAAGCGAGCGAAATCAGCAAGCTGCAAGAGTGACTCGCCCAGGCACATTTTGATTCGACCAACTGGGTGACCAAATCAAATATGACTCGGCCAACTGGGTGACTGAATCAAATATGACTCGACCAACTGGGTATCGGATCAAATGAAGGCTTGACCAAAACAAAAGTGATCCGCTGAAGACAAAGTGATTAGCCTAGCCCCGAAACACACTGAGACTTTGATTCGATCACTCTGGTCGAATCAACTCACTAAGGCTACTCCGAATCAAAAGTGATTCGGGCAAGGCGGGTCAACCAGTAATTTTCGAAGGGTACAAATAGAAAGAGATGGAAAATTTAGATGTGTGCCTTCGGCGCCTCCGCGCCTCTCCCGGAAGACAAACCCTAATTGCAGACTTGGAGAACTGTCGAAGATTCGGAGAAGACACTAACAATTGAAGATTCTACAACATCATCCCACTCAATTTCTACTCTAAACCCTACTACTATACTTCTTTACTTTTCCTTGTTATTCAATTTCTTTATGTTTTGTTTCAAACTCAGTATGAGTGAGTAGTCATTTGATAGTAGGGATCCTTATAGATCCCTTAGGTTAGATTGTAACGCAAGACATGCAATTTATTATTATGAATGAGGTTTTTTTGATTGAAAATTCCCATGCTTTATTTTCATGTTAATTTTATGTACACCAAGTGTTTGACGAAACGCATGAATGAGTATTAATTAATAAAACACCTAAGGATAGAATGAGAATTGAACTTAGGTTGTTTAGAGGATCAAGCATATTTATTTTAGATAGTGTTTGTGCGGGAGAGTTACATTCGCATTCTATTAGGCTAAGTATACAGCGGACTTGAGTTAACTATCAATAGAACAAGAGGTTGAGATTAGGAGACTTTTGTTCTACACGGTTCAATAGAGCGAGAGTTTGAGAATTGTGTCTCTTAGGTATCATTCCCATTCTAGAGAATGAGCAAGAGTTGAATCTAGAGTGCGTGATACTTTAGCCTAGAATTATCAATCGAATTACCTTATGCATGTGTTACTGTTTTGTGTTGCTAATCGCATTACCTAGGGGTGAAATAGGATTTCGACTACGTTTTATTAATTGCTTTCTTTCAAACAATTCAACCTTGTCTTTAGTACTTCCTAGAGATACCTCGCCTAGAGGACAATATGAAGACACATTAAGCATTACTAGCTAGCTTTAGACTAATCTAGGCTTTTCTCTTGGGTTCGACCCGAAATCACTGATGGAGCGTATATACGCTCCTTTGAGTTGTTATTCCCATAGTCTTATTACATTTTGCGTTAAATCGATTACTCTTTTGTAGTGTTTTCGTATCGTAGGTGTGTTCAAGATCACATTGGATTTTATTACATATCGGAGCATTGTCACTCATTCATTCAAGATAAAGAAGAGCCAGGCCAAGAGCAGCTGAACCGAAGACCTGCTGGTTCAACCAGTATCGGTTCAAGCAGATTTGGTTTAATCGGTTCAAGTCCCTAAGCCTAAAATGAAGACAAACACATTAGACATCAGACACTAGAAGGACACGGACTGTAGCGGCGGCTTAGAGAGAGAAAAGAGGAGAAGTCGCAACGGTCGTCGGAATTACTGTTCATCACGGGGTACTATTCATCTGTTTACTATTCACTGCACTGTTCATCTGTTACTGTTCATTGCCGGAAAACACTATTCATGCTGTTTTTCGAATTAGTTCAGTTTCGTGTTCTTAACTCATTGTAGTAGACTAAACTCAGTTTTATTAACATTCGATGGATGTTATGAGTGGCTAAACCTTTTATCAGTTTGGGATTTGCATTGCAACATTTGGTTTGAGATCAATGAACACTTGATTTGAGTTAGTGATTTATTGTCCTTGTATGAACTGAATACTTGATTATCAATTTAGTGTAGCTTAGCAGTGAATCTAGGTTGATATCAACTGTATTATACTAGACTAAATTGCATTATGAGCTAAGCCTAGCGATAGAACTAATTAGTGGAGTCAGTCGAGTAACTATTGCACCTATTCGAAAACTTAGCGGTTAAGAATAGGTAGAATATCGCAGTCGACATATCTTTAGCGAGAATGTTGGACTGGGGTAGTATTCATTAGTTGATACATGTTGTTTGATCAATAATAACTGGTTGTAGTGTATTCCCTAAACTGATTTCTTTCCCACTGATAAACACTAACAATTGTTCTTCTGATTTTTCCAAACTATTTAGCAGAATTCTAGCTCACTTGCTCTCTTTGGGTTCGACCCTGCTTACCGCTTAATAAGTAAATACAATTTGAGGCGCACAACTACGCGCTGTCAATCACTCGGATTATAAATATTGTTTACGTACCGTGATTGGACTATTAACTTTACTACTTCAATTTCGACAACGTTCAACTCATCAACATTATTAAATTTCATTACTAACTTGGCAAATTAAACAACTTAGACCACTAAATTATTTTGAAGTCCTTTGATCCAATGACATATTTTGGATTGCTAGTTGGAAGTAAGTGCCTGTGAAATTCTGCTTCGTTGCTGATGCGGAGATATAGCTTCTGCTTAAGCACTCTCTGTATCTTTCTGCGAAACTACTCTACTGAAAAATAAGAAAGACACAGTGTGTTTGTGCACCTAGTTCGGCAACTGGCCTACGCCTGGGGTGGATGCTCCGATCCTCAAGATTTCACTATCACAGTTTAAAGTTCAAGGACTCACACCTCTACTTCTCACCTAGCTGAAATCTAATGCTCGGTCTACCCTCCTAGACTAGCTAGCAATCTGAACTCTTAGATTCTCTTCGTGCAGCCTATACTCACACAGTAATAAATAGCTACGAACCTGACCCACAGACCTAGTCTATTCTATTACAAGATATAGCTCACGGAATGCTTCAGCACACTCTTCGCCAGAGTTGTTGTATCTTCTATCCACACCACTCCAAGCTCTCCTGCCAAGTAGTCGGACCCTGTGAGTTATTCAAACTCAGTCTCAGCTCCCCATCAATCAATGACTCACTCCGTCACTATTGGGAATCTTTGAACACTGCCTCGTAGCCCGCGACAGTCCCTGTCCGCGGCTGATCACCGAGCTCTGACTGTTCCTTTAACGAGCAGCACTCCAGTTTAACTTCGAATCAGTCCTGAATAAAACTCCACGAGTTCTAATTCCTTCAGCACACCACACCAGTCTTCAACTCTAAGAATATCCCCTGTTACCGTGGTTGATCTCTGTGTGTACGCTCGTGCACTTTGGTTTTTTTGTCGTGTGTTATGTGTTGCTGTGCTGCTTTCCTTTTCAAGCTCTTCAGCACACCAAAAACGCCAAGGATCATTGTCAGAATCTTCTCCTAGATTCTAGCAAGTTTGCTGAAGATTCCGTTTCCAAATTTGGACTCTTGGATCTTTATCTTCTTAGACTACGTGCTGGCGATTGCTGAGCTCTTAATGACGTCTGCACACCTCTCTGAGCTTCCCCGATGCCAGTCGTATCACACCGGAGCCTTACCGTGCAACACAAGAATTCTGCTCTAGCTCTGGATCATCACCGAGTGGTGAAGCAGACTATATCTCCTCAAAGTTGTCACTTGCCCAGTCTTCAAGTAGCAACTCAGCTTTAGATCTTTAGGGAGTGCTTCAGCAGTCTCTTGAGTAGTTTTGTCAAGGATGTCATATCCTCAACAGCCTTCATAGCTTTTACTCCGATAACTTACCTTGAAGGTTGCAGTAAAGACCAATATCTTTTCTACACTTAGTTCCATTGTTCTTCGTTTTCCATTGGACGTTCACCATGGTGTTAAAGAGATTTTTTGAACACATTTTTCACAATGTGCACGACATCAAGATTGTGCCTTAATTTCATATCCTCACAATAAGGCACCTTCCAAAATATGTTTTTCTTTGACGTCCCCTTGTGATAGTTACAAAGGTCTGTAGTTTCTCATTTGCGTCCAGTTCAAATACCATCTTCATAAGGCAGACTTTGTAGTAGACTGCGTGACCATTGCGAATATCTACTAGAGAATCGTGTTCTAACCGTCTCCAAAAGAATCTTTAACAAATCTCGTCCTCTCCATAGTAGATCATATAATTCTTTACACATACATCAATTCTGAGTATCGCCCATGCGCATTCCACTCATCATTTTCTTTGTTTGACGAAAAGTACTAGGCATCTGGCTGTCGCACTCAAGCAAATTTTTTATTGTCCCACAAATTGAGTCATATGCAATCCATGGTCTGCCTTGGTTTGAATCCCTTTCATGGTAATAAATAGTTATGTCTCAGTAGTGCAACCTTCAAATACAGGTTCGTCGCTTGATTTAAACATATTATATAACTGTGATGTTGCTTCATTAGGTTCCTCTAGTTGTTTCCTCATACATATGATGGGAACCACTGCTAGGCCCAGTATATCACTTACCATATTTCAAAATCTATTATCATTCCATCAAATGTTGATCGTACTTGTGGATCATAAGAATCATTAAAACTATGCTCATTAATGCATCCAGTATATATCATTTCTGCTACTGTCTTTCCATGAAGAGTCTAATTATAATAATCCTTAAGGAATCCGTAGGTAAACAAATGATTTTTAGTAACCCCAACTTCACAAAATAACCTATTCTTATACTTACTGCATGGACAACACGTCTTGTTTTCATCAAACACTTGCCCATTCGTAGAGACCACTTCAAGAAACCTCCCGACACCGTCCATAAATATTTTTATTATTATACGGTTCATCAGAATTACGTTGTTTGCACATCCAAAAATATTCTAGAACCATTTCTTTCATAAAAAAATGTTAGACATATCTGAACAACTCTTGTTTTTCAAATAAGCTCCAAACGCAACAAATAAACCTACATAATCTATAAGAGGATTCAACAAATAATAGTTGGAAGAATAGTACCTAATTAGTTGTTGAATCCGAACACTCCAAACGCAACAAATAAACCTACATAATCTATAAGAGGATTCAACAAATAATAAATTTGAAGAATAGTACCTAATTAGTTGTTGAATCCGAACCGTGTTTACGAAAAAAACACGCGCGTCATGAATCTACCGTATCGTACGACGATATTATGACGAAGCTTACCGTCGTTAATGTACTATTGCCACTTCGTCGCAAATACATTGTATAAACCGCCGAAACAATAACAGACGGTTAAATCGTGGCAAACAGCTGGAAAACGGCCGCATAAATATAAAATCAAAATTTGTAGTGACCAATATTCCTTAAGTAGCTACTTTAACCGTAACTTGTTTACCCAATTAGCTCATTGGATCGGCACTATGAACCTACCTGATGACAAAATCGTATATTTTATAACTTGATTCATCTTTTTACTATAACTTGTTTTGGAAATTCATGATTCTGTTAATTGTTGCAGACAAATAATCTAATTTATTGGATGGAATAACAAAGTGGATCACATAATAAAGCTAAAAATTAAAATCTATCTGGGAGAATTATATGCCTCGAATGGTTTACGCTATCTTTTCTCTCATCAATAATTAATAATTTGACCAATCTGTAAGTTTATGTTGAATCATTGCCGCACAATTTATTATTATGATTAATCTAATTTGGACCGAAAGTATAATTAAGTAATTGTATATATTTTATCATTATGATAAGCTCTAATAACGTGATCTAATCCTTTTGCAAGTTTATCAAGTATAATTTTAGTCGTGGAATATATTGTGTAGATACCTAGAGACCGCTTCGCATCGGTTCTGTGTTGCCCTGCTGCGCCCGATACCAATCGCTTGGATCCGACATCGCCTCACCTCGGTTCTGCGTTGCCCTGTCGCGCCCGCTCGCGTCGCATGGATCCGCCTCGGTCGCTACCTCGTGTCGCGCTCGCTTGGCGTCGCTAGGATCTCGGCCTCGCGCGCTCGCTCTTGGTTGATCGCGTCTCGCACTGTCGTCTCGCCTCAGCCTTGCACACGGTCTATGGCGCGTCGCTTGGGCCTACGCTCCTTGTCCGAATTTGCTTTGCTCGACGCCTTCCTCGCTCGTTGTCCTTGTCACGCCGCTGCTTGGAGTTTCCACGTTGGAGCAGCTGCGGTTGTTCCATGAAGAGGACGAATACAGAGGAGCTGTGCTTCGGTTCGGGAGGAAGAAGATGAACGAGTTACTTTTTCGGCGTTGGATTGAAAACAAATATGTTCGGTTCGGTCCATTTTTTATTTTCGGTCCAATTTTGTTGCTGTCCAATTTCCAAATCGGTCCTATCCGATTTGGTCAAAATTTCAGTTCGGTTCAATTTTTGAATTGGTTCAATTCTGATTTTGGGTCAGAATTTGAATGTCGCTTCAATTAGTTTTTCTGATTTGTTCTATGGTTTATTTAACCATAATTTTTGGAAACCAACATTATTAAATATGTACTTGCAAGATTGACATTCAATTTGAGCTAACATTAAAATATGTTAACTGAAACGGAATTACACGTACACCTAAGTGGCGTATCCGCGTAAATTGACTTATTTGATTTGTTAGGATGGATGTGTGTAGTTCATATGAATATCTAATTAGTCCTAAGGTAAATTAATATTCAATATGGCTGCATACATATCTGTGGTGATAAACATGTGACGTTTCTTCTACATCTTGGTGTGAATAATAAATACATCCTAACATGCTTTATAATTTGACACATCTTCTAGTCAATGTTTTGATCACTACAACAACATATTCACTCACGGTTAATACCACTATCCTAAGACTTGTATATATGTTATCATTGTGATAAGCTCTAATAACGTGATCTAATCCTTTTGCAAGCTTATCAGGTATAATTTTAGTCGTGAAATATATTGTCTAGATACCTAGAGATAATTATGGAAATTTTTGAGAGACGGAATCCATGATTATCTAGATTTTATCTTCTCGTGTAGAAGATATAAATATGAGTTATTGCCTCCGTCTATCATATCGTTCTAATTGACCCAAGAGACATACGGTTAGACTGGAAGCACCAACTCAAGCTTTTGTGCTGCAGGTTATTTTCAGTCAATGGATTCAGGTACGTTTTATTTTACAGCAATTAAGTATGCTTAATTATTCTTGTATGATTTTTAATCCTGTTAATTCATTTTCGTTGTATAATTTTGATCCAACAATATGTGGCTAGATAAAAAGATTGATTTTTGATAAGAAGAGGATTATTAGAAGGTTTATAATATATAAAGCTCGTCATTTTAATTCCAAGATACATTTTTCTCCTCATCACTGCATTTTCCGCAATCCAAACTTCAAAAATATAACCCCCAAAAAATAAAATAAACAAAAGGCACTAAAAGATATTCTTCTGATCTGTTTTCGAGTCAAGTTTCCAAAATATTTTTCTTCACCGACTCTTCCCACGTGCACCGCACGTGATCACCATTGCCTCTCTTCATCTTCATCGATCTTTGTACAGTCACGAGGACGACGACGACGACGATGATGATGTCACGGGCTCGCCGAGCCTTAACACACACACATCCCCGCCTGCTAACAACACATCTGAAATGGGATGGATAACGAGAACCCCTTCACCGACCACGACGCAAGAGAGACCAGCCAAGAAGACCATCAACGCTGCACCCCCGAATCCCACCTTCTCCGGCAACCACACCACCGACAATGCCATGAATGCGACCTGAGAAATGACTGCCGCCACCGTCGTCGACCCCAGCGTGTAAATCCTGATCCTCAGCCTCTTATTGATCACCACGGAGATGACCTTCCAGCAAGATAGCACGAACCCCAGAAGGAAGGAGAAGGCAAAGACGGCGAAGACGATGGTGCTGAGAAGCGGGTAGGCGCAGACGGCGGACTCGTCTCCGGAGGGTAGGTGTCGGTGAATGACGTAGTCCCTCCGAAAGAAATCGGGAAGGATGTCGGGAGTGGCGGGGGCGTAGAAGACGACGAATACCTGGAAGAGGAGGACGGGGAGGCAGACGATGAGGATGTGGGCGATGTTGGTGAAGGTCCTTGCAGGGTCGCGCTTCTGGATGGAGAGGTTGAGGAGGAAGAGGAGGGTGGTGAGGAAGGTGGGCTGGAAGAGGCCGAGGGTGAGGACGACGTGGAGCTTGCAGAGAAAGATGCCCTGAGGGAGGGTGAAGAAGCGGAGGCGCTGGAGGAAGAGGGAGGAGCGGAGGAGGTAGGAGACGGACCAGAGGATGACGGAGAGGACGAGGAGGAGGCGGAGGGACCAGAGGGTGTTGAAGTTGTGGAGGTGAGGGGAGGCGCGGATTTTGAAGCGCAGGTGGAAGATGAAGGCGAGGGAGAGGAGGGAGAGTATGAGGATGGCTGCGATGAGGAGGACGGTGATGAGGTCGAAGAGGGTGTCCAGGAAAAAGGGTGAGGAGGAGGATGGCGGCGGTGCCAGGGACATGATCACCCGCCGTGCATCGGCATGCGCAGAGCAGGAGAAGGTTGGCTGTGGTAATATTCTTTACATGGCTGTTTTTGGAGACAGGGAATGGTAAAAGGATGATCGATCCCTTCCCCTTTCCCTCCCGATTGGGATTATTTTCCAGTCAGACACAAAACAACAAATGGAGAGAGAAAAAGGCTTTCTTTTCTTCTTCTTCTTTTTTTTTGGGGAGAGAAGATGAATGAATTCCGGAGGCACCATTTCTTCATCTCGTTTTTGTTATTTTTGGAGCTGGATGGAGTGACGCTTGCTAGATGGAGTGACGCTTGCTAATTATTATAATTTTGGCTCCCACCAAATCCAATCCACACGCCTGGAATTTGTTTTTTCAATCCGACATATTTTAGCAAACCATGTTGGAAGTATCTGTTTGTGGTTGTTTTTTAAGATTTAAAATGCTGGTTGACCGATGATTTGACGCTAACATGTACATTAAATTACAAATCGCTACTACGAGTAGCGATTTGACCTATCTTTGGTCAAACCGCTATTCGTAGTCATGGTTTGTGCTCGTTCAAAAATCCAGTGGTTTTCATACTTCGATTTCACGTTAAACCGTTATTCGTAGTAGCGATTTATTGTAAACATAATTTTAAAATCAGCTTTCTTCCTCATTTACTCTGCAACGCTAACACCGCAGCTTCACGCTGTCCTCCGCACACCGTTTTCGTCGCTAGCCAATGTCGCGCTGTCTCGCTCCTCCAACGCTTCGATCCGGAGGTAAGTTCATTTATATGGCTGAATAACTTTAGGTTTTACGAGAGGTTATGAAATTAGGTGATTTGGTGTCTTTAATGAGTTCGATTACAGTTCAAATGGGTGTATTGCTTAGGGTTTAATTTAGGTAAAATCTGTTATATTAGTGTTGAAATTGTGTGTTTCTTAGTTTAGGCTTAGTGCAAATATGATTTTTATAATAGTTTTTCATTGATGATCATTTATGTATATTTTGTACGAAGGTAAATATCATACAGGTATTTGTCAAATGGATAATGAAGTGATGAAATGATTATGTCCACGTTGTATCTGTTTGACTTAACCATTTTCGATGAATACATTCGGGAAAATCTTGAAAGGTTAAATGTGATAGGAGATGATGATAGTCGACAATCATGAACGTCGGCTCATGTTGAGGATGGGGTTATTGTTTTTAATAATATGTTATGGGATTTTTTTTGGATTTAATAATGCGTCGCATTGGATGGGCAATATGGACGTAGATGAACATATGATGAGGAATAATGGATTTTCTATTAACTCACTTCACAAAGGGATGTTATTTGGATCAAAGGAAGATGTCATACATACATGTCAGAGATATTCAATCTCAAATAAGATTGAATATCACACGGATAAGTGCATAAGTCAAACGTTTCTAGACTTATCCTACATTACAGAGATGGAGCTAATAAATGTGTGTGGCACATTCGAGCAGTTAGAAAATTCAAAGCAGCTATGTGGGAGATTACTAGATATAGAGAAGCACACTCTTGCGAGAAAGACATTATTCCTAAGGATAACATTCATTTCAACAAGTCCTTCAAAATTAGCGGCCTTATTCGAGAGAAATTGAGGCTTACTCCAAGGGTCATCAAACAACTGATGTTCAAAAAATTGGGTTTGACAATTCCATAAGTGAAGCATGGAAAGCGAGGCAAAAGACTCTTGAATATTTATTTGGAGATTGGAAGACATCATTTGTAAAGTTGCCAAATTTTATGAACATAGTGAAGTATACAAATCCTAGGAGCGCTGTATTTTGGCAAACAACACAGTACAAAGCGGTAAACTTAGTGTGGATGGGTGTTCTGGGCATTTTCACCGGCTAATCCAGCTTTCGTACATTGTCGACCCGTAATTTGTATCTATGGGACTCATCTTTTTGGCAAATGCAAAGGGGTGTTATTGGTTGCTATGAGTGTAGGTGCAAATAATCATATTCTTCCACTTGCTTATGCTCTGGTTGAAAGTGAAAACAATGACAGCTAGTGTTGGTTCATGAAATGTATGAGGGCTATGGTAACACAACAGAAAGAGCTTTGCATTATTTCAGA
Source organism: Umbilicus rupestris (assembly GCA_963678935.1). Lineage (NCBI taxonomy): Eukaryota > Viridiplantae > Streptophyta > Magnoliopsida > Saxifragales > Crassulaceae > Umbilicus > Umbilicus rupestris. The sequence goes on from OY787621.1 coordinate 8,586,131, forward strand.
TAGACATATTGAAATCATAAATGCAAAAAGATCCAGATTGGGCACTGCCAAGGGCATATCAGTGTGTTCATGACATCTTGCAAGTAATTTTAATATGGGGGTGAAGAATAGGCAGTTCAAAAATTTTCTTGCACGTATTGCGCATCAAAATCAGAAAGAAATTTATTAAGATGTTCTCTGATTTGAGGAAGAGATTGAAAGATAACGCTGATTTATTGAAATGGATTGACGAGCTTCCAAATGAAAAAATGGGTATTGACATGCGATGATAAAGGACGAAGGTGGGGTCCCATGATGACAAATGCATCTGGATGTTTCAACAACATTCTAAAGGGAGAACGTGACTTGTCATTACAGCTCTTGTACATTACACTTTTAAACAAGTGAATTAATATTTTACACAGAGACATGAGCAGTACCAAAAAAACTGGAAGCATTCATGCTCCCAACATTGAAAGAAAAATCAATCATCTCAATGGAAATGCATCGATCATGACGTGAATATGTATGATCGAATAAAGGGAGTTGCTTCCAGCACCACTGCATATAAACATAATGTCAAAGTTGTGAACATAAATGATGGCACATGTACATGTGGAAAATGGGAGGCATTCCAGTCCATGCAATCACGTATTGGTTGTATGGACGAGAGAGCATATGAGCGTACATTCATTTGTGGCCCCCAGAATTTTACATGAAAGCGTATAATAAAATATGGTACCCAAAGTTCAACCTACATTTCGAACACGTGTCGAACCTACATTTCAAAAGAACCAAGAGAGGTCGAGAACTCACGAGAAGGCGTAATGAGATGGACTTCGGGAAAAGTGGTGGACCTAGTGATTCAAGAACATCTAAAGCTGCTAGATCGATGCAAAGTTCTAAATGCAGTAGGGTTGGCCATAAAAAGAAGACGTGTGACATGCCGACGTAGTAGTGTCAGTGTTATTACTAGGTAAATATTTGGCATTACTTGCTGACCACTGAATATTTCTACATGTTAATGTTATTTTGGATTACTTCTTATATTATTAAATTACATTTTGCTACAGTATGTCCCATAATCGCCACATTCCATCATCGTCAACGACCCATGGGAGCCCTCAAAATGACTCTTAGTATGACGACTTCTCTTCATTGGTCCATCCAGGTCCACTAGACGATTCGTTATTGAAGTGGCAAGCTACGCACATATCAACTACAGTTTGGGGAATTGGGGTATTTTGAATTAAACGTGTATGATGGTTGTATGGATCGTATTTTGAAATTACTAAATTATTTGCAAAATTGCGAGGTGTTAGATGTACGTTGACATAACATGAGGGACTTGGATACCAGGATTGTAGAGTCCATTATACGGACGGGTTTCTACCCATGAACATGAAAATGGATCATGGTTTTCTATCTGCATTAGTAGAGAGATGGAGACGGGATACGCATATGTTTCATCTTAGACCCGGTGAGATGACTTACACCTTACAGGACATTGATGTCATTAGGGCATTACGTGTGGACGGTATGGGAGTCTACGGGACTGAGAATGTCATGAATTGGGATCAATTATGTCTTAATACGCTTGAGACAATTCCACCTCGAGGAAAGACTTGAACTATATAATTCACCATACCTAGTTTAAGAATCATACGAGTGTAGTTCCGCCAGAGGCTACTGAAGAGGATTTACGGAGATATGCCCGAGCATACGTGCTATATATGCTTGGAACATCACTTCTTCCAGATGGATCAGGAAGTAATGTTTCCCTTCACTATCTACAGTGCTTGGTTGACTTGAACTAAGTCAGCTCGTATAGTTGGGGCAGCGCCGTCTTAGCTTTTTTATATAGGAAACTCTACAGTGCTTGAGAAAACCAGCATAAGCAATTGACCGCTTGCACCGTATTGGTCCAGTTATGAGCATGGGAGCACATGTATATTGAACGTCCAAAACGACTTGTTAGACCTCTAGTAATGGGTATCACCACATTAGGCTACAACAAATGAGACGGTCCGAATACGCACCGTGACACTCCTCATCATGTATTATTATTGTATCGAGACCAACTTGACCGTCAACAGAAGATTGATGTCATATAGATGCCCTACACATAGGATATTCTTGCATCACTTAATCTGAAGTGTGTTCAGGGATGTGATATTTGGATGGTTGAAGTACCTTAGATTTGCTTCAATATACAAGCATGACATTATCCATCTCGAGTCATACCACAGTTTGTACATAAACAATCGATCCCGCACATGCCACATTCAAGTCACAAAGAATTGCATGTGATGACAAGGAAAATCAAAGAAGAATTTGAGTAGAGAGTTAGAAGCGTATGTGACATTGTGGAACAATAGAGCAGATAGTGTTGTCATCAGTGAATTTGAGTGATGGAGATGGTGGTTATTTAGATCAGTACTACGCATGGTATAATTCGGTAACCCGTAGATTTATTTAGTCACATATGGCCCAAGATAAGTCAATTTCTTATCGACAGACTTCACACGAATTGCCATCACATGTAAGTTTTTTATTTGATTATAAATAAAATATACTAACACGTGCTTTTCATATTTTTTAGATAATGGCAGTGTAGTAGTTGAAATGTTTTGCAGATGATGTTCCAGAGAAATCAAATAGGTTGGCTTATGATTTATTCCATGCTTGTTATGCAGATTTGGCAAATCTTGGAGATGAGAGCACTTTGAGAATTGCTCTGGACTTTATCCAATTTCCAGATGATACTCGCATCACACACTCTTTCATTAAAGGTTTCTATATTTTTTAGGTAACTTCTTTTTCACATTCGCACAGATGATGTGGATCCTTCTCAAGGAGCTATGCTGTAACTGAATATGTAAATTTTGATGAACAAGGTCCTTCACAAATTACTCAAGTACATATTCAGGGTGAGGCTGAATAGGGACTTTGAAGGAGCACCAGGCCTATAAAACTAGTTAGAAGATCGACAAGTCCAATAATTCGATAGACTTCAGTCTTCATTGCATGTTTTCATACTATTATGTATCTTAGTGATAATGATGATTTTTTCTAATTTGAACCGAACACCAAACTAGCTATATTCGATGAGAATTTGCACTTTTAGTGGAGTGTAGAGTCAACTGAAGTTTAGAGAAAGAAAGTTAGATGCTGAAATTATATTTACAACAAACCGCTACTACGAGTAGCGGTTTGACGTGAAATTGAAGTATAGAAGATACTGAGTTTTTAAACGAGCACAAACCGTGAATACGAGTAGCGGTTTGACCAAAAATAGGTCAAATCGCTACTTGTAGTAGCGGTTTGTAAATTAATATGCATGTTAGTGCTAAATCATCGCCCAATCAGCATTTAAATTTAAAAATATCCACAAATCGCTACTCCCATTAGTGGGTTGATGAAAAAAATTGTATTTTTGAAAATAACTTCAAAATCATGACATTTTAAAAACCAAGTTTCCAAATTGTGACAGATCGAATTTTTTTTCACACGCTTGCTCTTCCTGAGGCTTATTAGCAATAATATAGAAGTATCTATGTTTTGATAGACGTTCAGCGCTTACCAGGTTTTAACATGCCCCAACCGTGCGAACATGCAGTAGAGAACAGAGGCCTACCGTACAAGAACTTGGTCTATTAGCGCTGTCTTTAATTGAATCAATGTCAAAACAATAATGTTTACGCCAGCTTGTAACAAAGCACGGGTTGGACAACACTATTTAACTTGAAAAGAGACACGATTTTAATAACCATCCATTCATATAATAAGCTGTCCACGGTGTATATAATTTGGTATCATAGGAACAATAAATAATAGTAAATATACAATCCGGGTATAAAAGCAACCTAGAACTAAAGCTTTAACGCCCTGCCACTAGGTGCGGAACGTAGTGAACTAGGCGGGCACTTTGGTTCAAAATTCGGATCCGAATATAGCGGAAGATATATACTACGGTTATGTGTTATTCCACAATTACGTTTCAAGCAATGTGGGGTATAAGCATTTAACTTTTTTCTACACCATAAGGTTATATGTTCCACTCCCATTGGACTCCGTTTTTCACAATTTCCATGTTTAGCATTCACTCTTTGAACTTCAATTCTAATTCATCACAACTTTAATTTTGACACATGAATAACTTTTGGATTCCTAAAGTTTTGATGAATACAAATACTTAACTAATAAATTCAATTAGTGTGCATTAAAGAGATGTTTAAGTTGCATTAAATGTAAGAAGACAAATATCAAGAAGGAAAAATTATCTAGCAGAATATTCAGATGAATTATCGAAGATATTTAAAGAAGATCCGAAAGATATTAATGACAACTTTATGAGAAGTTGTTATCAAATCCAGAATATATTAAGGGATATATTATGAATAACAACGAATATATCTCTTTGTTGATTTGGAAACGAATCTAATTTAATTATATAAGTTTCCCTATTTAAACAAGAGATAATCAAATATTCGGTTGTTGGAGATATTTGATCTTGATTTGGAAGTCAAAATTAAATTACTGAAAAATCTCAATCAAATATATTCTTGGCGGTCAAGCTAAGATATCCATGAATTTGCAAAACATATAATAGGCAAGCTAGAGCGTCGGAAAAGAACACGCCTTTTGAGAGAGAAAAGAAGAGAGCATGCTAAGAGAAGGAGAAGCGTTTTGGTGAACTCCTAAATGATCGGACGGTCAAGTTCGAGAGTGAAACAAAACTACTCGAGGGTTGGGTTGAGCTGATAGTATCAAAGATAAGTTAGACTTTGTATTAAGTGTACTGGTGAGTAACTTAGTCGCTTGTACTTTGCAACCATATCATAAATACAAAATCAGATATTTTCACAAATCATTTTAGGGGATACTGGAAGATAGTAGTTTTACTTAGTTACTTGATTAAATACTGAGGTTTCTACTCTAAATCGCTGAGTAAGCGTTTTATTTTTTTTGCATTTAATGTTCTGCTACTGCTATACCTGCCGGGTAACACACAACTCTATTATCTCAAAGGGACAGCTAACTAACGATCCAATAATAACCGATTATATAAACAAAAATCATGACTCAACTAACAAGTTGATAGTTTATACAATCAATATTTGTCAAGAAACCCTAACCTCTCCTCCTCAACCAAGACAATGGTGCGAACCAGAGGCGCAAAGAGTGCTCAGAGAAGTTCCGACAAGGCCGTCGAAAAGAGGAAGTTGAGGGGTCGATCAGTCGCCGCTTCACCGAAGCCCCATTAAGATGTGGCCCGCGAAACACATCCATCGTCTGCTGTCTGAATCGAAGAAGGGGCTTCATTGGATACTGCAATTGCGAGGTTGCCGACCACTATACTAAGGGCGGGACAATCAGCAGTCCCCAAATGAAGCCTAGTGGATAGGTGAAGAAAAAGAGAATGATCATGTGGTCGGATGGAAGAATGAAGCAGACCGTATCAATCGGAGACTATATGGCTGCAATGACTGAGCATGAAGCAGTCGGAGGTGATGAGGTTAGTGATTTAGAGGAAGAAGTTGCTGAAGAAACTGCATCAGAAACCAACAATGGTGGTGCAGATAATCCGCAAGCCGCTGGAATCAATGGGATAGGGGTAGTGTCCAAGAAATTGAAGAGAGGGCAGGTACGGATGTGAAGGGAAGGAAGAATTTGGTAATTATTTTGTGAGAGGAAAAAGGGCAGTGATCACTTCAGGAGTGATAAATAGTTTTCTAGAAATAGGAAGGGAGGTCTATGCACTGCTTGGGTCACGCACAACCTGGCGGCAGCAGACTTGACCACCAATTACTCTCTCTTATACAATCTCGCAGTGAGAAATTGGATGCCAAGTTCTCACCAGGGAAAGGTCTGCAAAGCCTTGGGACAACTACTGTATGCCATATGTTAAAGGATGAAGGTTGATCTTGGTAAGATCATCTTTCCACAAATTGCATCACATGTTGGCTCCTCCAAGGCAAATCAAGGCATAGTGTTTCCCTTACTCATCTACGAGAAGATTATCACTCAACACCCGGAGCTAAAGGTGTAGGCTGATGGGCTCTCTGAGGAGCCTCAGGTGTTTGTGGTTGATCAAAAACTATTTAATGGAAAACACATCGTGGATGTGGCTGAAGAAGATCCCCTAATGTCGCGAGCAGCTCCATCCTTGAATGAAGCAGAAGCAGCAGAAGAGCCACACACATAAGCAATCCATGCAATTCTCAGTGCGCGCATCACCGGCCATCTGAAGTCCGAATTGGGGCACTTGACTGCGGAGTCCAAAAAGAATGCTGCCCGCCGCACCCAGATTGTGAGCCTCCTATGGGATCTAGAGTATCCAGCTGCTGAGATGCCCCTTTCCAGCTCGTGAAGAAGTCTAAGAACATACCAGCCTCCTTGACAAAAAGGGGGAGAAGAAAAACATATGACCGTTTTTAACTCAAACATTATGCTTGTTTTGTTTTGATTTGAGGTCATATGTGGGCCGAGATGATACTCTATGTACTATTTTCACATTAGAATTTAGAATAGCTAGTGTGTGTTGAATTCTTTTGCAATTAGCAGTAGCCATAATCTTGCATGTGTTATTTGAGTGGTTGGCCACGAGGATGCTGAGTGACTAAGGATCCGAAGAGGAAGACGAGTCCGCGGGTTTGGGTTTTGTCAAAAATACCAAGGGGGAGATTATTAAGGTTTGTGGCATCCTTGAAAAACCTACCACAAATTGATCTGGCGCGTTGCTATAGCAACCTATGAAGATAGTAGCTAGAGCAACCTGGAGAGAGTCACCCCGCAGATTCCAACTAGTGGCCAAAAGTTCTGATTGGAGTTCGGAGGAGTAAGTTTCATGGTTTTAGGAAATTACCTCAGCAAAAGAATAACCAACAACCGACAAAGATTGAGTAGAAGATTTGGTTCCTAAAAAGCTTTAGGAAGAAGGTTGTTCCAACCTGTTGAGGTATGGCATACCTAGACAAAACTGCACAAGATTCTGCTTCAGCACTCCCAGAAGATTTGAAGCTGGAGCACAATCTGAAGTGAAATTTCACAGCGTCTCAATTAGGCAGACTTGTGAACAAGCAGTTGCTGCAGCACACTCTTGTTCACTCGGAAATTGTCTCAGCAAACAATGAACAAGACAGAAATTTGTTCACCCAGTTCGGCCAACTGCCTACGTCTGGGGAGGACTATTCTCCAGTCCTCAATCCACTAACCACGAAGGTCTCCAAGTACACTCGGTTACAACTCCACGCAACCTATGCTACTCAACCTTTGTGTGGATCACTTGACACAATCAGAACAAGCTCTGACTTGTGTCTGCACACCCTCTACAAATGTCAATCTAGAATAGCTACAGACTTCTCAAGACTCAGCCTATTCTAAACTACACTAACTCAGCAGGGTTGCTGTAGCAACTGCTGTAACACACAGCTGAAGCACAATTTGTCCGCGTCGCTCCAAAGCCTTCTGCCGAGCCGTTCGAACGATTCCACTAGCGCTGCACACTCTGGAATACTCCCCCTCACTCAGTGACCACCTGCCACTAGCGAGAATCACCGCTTAGACACTTGACCGAGCCACACACCCCTCAGTTCTTCCGCGGCTGCCCTTGATCAACCAACAAGCACCAAGCTCTGAATTGGCTTCCAGATCAAGCTCGAATCAGACTCTGCAAGTCCTGATTCCCTTCTGCTTCTATCACCACAGCTCTGCGCTTGCGCTCTGCTCTCGGGTGATGATCGAAGAATTCGTCCGTCACACACCAAAATTGTTCTCTCTGAATTCCGTGTATGCACTCGTGTTTCCCTCTGCTTCGATCAATCGTTCTGCTCTAAACCCCTTTCTTCTTAAATAGCAACACCAGCTTTAAGCAATGTCCAGGTTTAGGCAATGTCCCAAAAAGAACAATTATCTCCTAAAATCTAGGAGATTAGATTTGACTTTTATCTACAATGCAAATCTCCTTCTCTGACTAGTAAACCTCACTGGAATATACTCCACAGCATATTAGAAATTCTTCAGATGCTCTCCGTAGAGATTGCAGCCCTTCTAGACACGCCCAGGTTGCTGCTGCTTCTCGGACAGATGATGCAGGCAGTTGAACAAGCTCCTGCTATAGCATCCCCTGCTACAGCTGCTGCTAGTTCACTTCTGCTGGACTGCTTGTTTACCTGTGCTGTAGCAACTCCTTGTTCACTTGTGCTGGTTTTGTCAAACACTGCCATACTACATTATCATGAAGAATGGGCGAGATACAGCAACCAAGCACAAGGATCTGCTATAGCACTCTGTGGACCACAAAAGCTGAGTCAAACTAGGCAAAAGAGGGATTCTGCTTCAGCAATCTCTGAAGATTTGAAGCTAAAGCAGAAAAACTGAGAAAGCATGAAGATGTACGGGATCAGAGGTCCAAATTACATTGCAAACGTCATCGAGTGTTCAGCAGAGGTCATCACTCGGGCGGAGAAAAGCTCTAAAAGATAAATGATAATGCAAATGGCATTCAATTGACAAAACCTGCCAGAGTGTACAAACTAATTGTACAAGCAGGTGCTGTAGTAGAGAGGTGTAGCAGCAGAACAACAGTGTTTGGCCCGAAGAGAATTCTGCCCAGATATGAAGTAGCAGTGCAACGGGAGGCTTCCAAATATTCTAAGAATATCTCCAGTGAAGATTTTGTGCCACAAGCTTGAAGATTTGATTGGGAAATCAAATCTCCTAAAAAGTAAGAGATATGATCTTGTTGAGATCTTTGAGGGGCTTTCTAATTTTAACTGCCGCAGAGTTTCTATAGAAGGGGGTACGCGCGCAGAGCAGCAATCATCCAAAGATAGAGAAAAAGCACAGTGAGAGAATCCAAGCACCTGAGATTGCAAAGAGATATTCAGAGAGTCGTGCGGAGATTGGGATCACCACCGTGAGCAGAGCGTGAGCGCAGAGCAGAGTGGTTGGAGCAACGACTGATCGTAGACTTGTAGAGTTTGGTCAGTGCTTGATAGAAGAAGGCCAATTTAGAGCAGGGCTTTCATGTTGGTCGATCAAAGGAAGGCGGCAGGAGAGTTGTCGAGTGGAGGAACTCGAACAATCTGCAGAAGGCTTATTCCCGCTAGTGAAAGGTTTCACTGAGTGAGGGGGAGCATCTCGGAGTGAGGAGCACTCACGATAGAGAGTTCGAGCGGCTCAGCAGAAAGCTTTGAAGCGACGTGGACAGAAACTGCACAAGGGTGTGCTATAGCAAACCTATTGAGACATTATGTTAATTAGAATAGGCTGAGTCAGTAGGATCAGAAGAGTAGCTATTCTGAATTAATCCGAGTGTTTAGGTGAGTGAGACACAAATCAGAGGGTGTTATGATTGTGTGCAAGCTGCTAGTTGAGGTCGGGTAGCATAGATTATCGCGGAGTCGAGTCTGTGTTGTACGGAGTACCTTGGAGACTAGTGGATTGAGGACTGAAGTATAGTCCTCCCTAAACGTAGGCAGATTGGCCGAACTGGGTGAACAAATCTTTATTCTTTGTTTTACCTTGTTGCACAAGATCCGATTGAAAAAGGAGTTGCTATAGTAGCTGCTTGTACATAATCGGTATCTCAGAGGTGCTGTAAATTTTAATTGGTATCAGAGCGGAAACTCGACACACAGAGTAAAGATCTTGAGCGCCTAGCTAAGACGAGCAAGAAACAATGAAGGAAGGTCAGATTACAAGCCGGCCACCTCTACTGGAGGAAAGGAACTATGGATATTGGAAGGCCAGAATGAAAGCATTTCTCCAGACTATTGGTGAGAAGACCTAGAAAGCTGTTGTGGTTGAATGGACTCCTCCTTTGACAATAGATGAGAAGGGAGTCACCAGGAAGAAACTAGAGGAGGAATGGACTGATGAAGAGGAAGCTACAACAACTGGTAACTCACAAGCTCTAAACGTTATTTTTGCTATTGTAGATGCTAACAACTTCAGGTTAATTTCCAACTGCGACATTGCAAAACGAGCGTGGCAGATTCTGCAAACAGCTCATGAAGGAACTGACAAAGTAAAGACATCAAGGATGTAGATTATTACTTCTCAGTTTGAGAGCCTAAAGATGCAAGAAGAGGAGTCCATCATTGAGTTCAATGCCAAGCTATTGGATTTATCGAATGAAGCTCATGCCCTCAGAGAACTAATTTCAGAAGAGAAGCTGATAGGAAAAGTTCTCAGATCATTACCCACCAGATTTGACATGAAGGTGACAGCCATTGAAGAAGCCCAAAATGTCAAACATATGAGACTAGAGGAACTAATAGGATCTCTCAAGCAATTTGAAAAGAAACTAAGCAAGAATGACTCTCTAGCCAAAGTAAAAAATGTAGGTTTGAATCCTGAGACTGAAGAAGAGAAAATCTCAAAGGAAGATCAGATTGGCTTGATGATCAAGAATCTTGACAGATTTCTAAAAAAATGAACTTTGGATCTGATTCATCAAATTAAATCAGAAGAGGCAGAGGCAGTCAAAGGAAAGAAAAGGAACATGTTCCAGAAGATGATAAAAAGAAGATAAGGAAGAAAGGGCCACAATGCTGGAGCTGTGGAAAATATGGACATCGAAAGGTGAACTGTTCAGATTGACAAAAAGGGAAGATGAATGCAACATTGTCAGATCCAGAACAATCAGAAAATTGGTTAATCACAATAAAAGAGGAGTATACGGAAAGTTGATCAAGAAGCTGCTATAGCAACCCCTGTACCACCATCAGAATTCTAAAAAACATCCGAGAAAAAGAATTTGAAGATACTATGCATGTGGTCACAAGGGACACACTAAAAGGGTCTGCCCGCTATCATCGGATTCCTAAAAAAATCTACAGTCCCCGGATCGCAGAGACAAGAAAGAGTTATGCACTATGCTCTTGTCAGCACCTCAAGGTCATTAAGCGAAGAAAGCTGGTATTTTGATAATGGTTGCTCAAAGCATATGACTGGAGAGAGATCATTTCTGAAGAACATAACATCTTTCTCAGAACAACTGGTAAAGTTCAGAGACGGTTTGAAGGGAAGAGTTCTGGGAAAAAGAACTCTGGCAGTCAAAGGGGTACCCAAGTTAAAATATTTAATGCTAGTAGATGGATCGAAAGCAAATCTCATAAGCATCAGCCATCTCTGTGACGGTACACATCAGGTAAAATTCACTCAAGACTCTTGTCAGGTTTTTTACGAGACTGGAATGTGCATAATGCAGGGAACCAGATCAAAGAACAACTGCTATCTTCTCGAGGTTGGTACATCAACCCCTTCACCAACGTGCATCTTAACCAACACGGAAGAAATGAATCTCTGGCACAGAAGAATGGGCCACATCAACTTAAGAACTCTGAAGAAGATTGCAGTTGAAGGATTAACCAGAGGAGTTCCTGTGATCAAAGGCGAGCTGAGCACCATTTGCGGAGAATGCCGGATAGGAAAATAGAAAAAGGCCTCTCACCCCAGAATTGGCAACATCAAAACAATCAAACCTCTACAACTGTTACATATGGACTTGATGGGACCAATGGAAGTGGAAAGCTGTGGAAGAAAGAGGTACGCATTTGTGTGTGTTGATGATTATACTAGATATACATGGGTGATCGCGCGTCGTTGTGCGCGTCAAATATAATTCCTTCCTCTCCCACTAGTACAGCGGTTAAGTAAGGGTCGATCTCCACAGGGAGCAAGCAGTGAGTCTCAGCTAGTAACCTACACTTAAGAAAACGGGGGTTGCGTGAGTGATTGGGGGTTTTGCGCGATGCGCGAATAACAGCGAATATCGTAACTCAGGGAATTTCACTAGACGTGCGCAAGCAGTAGAGATGAAGTACTATATTTATGAGAAATATTGGGCAGACAATCCTCTATGAATGCATTCCTTATCATCGACTCTAAACATCTATAGCTTGTGGTTTACTTGGGTTAGTGTCCGGTAAAGGCTTCCTAACACGTGCGCATGTTCCGTTCAAAGTTCATGTGCTATTAATCCTTAGAACTAGACTAAACAGCTGCGAATCCTGTCACAGTAGCAGCTGCCTACCCTAACTCGTTACTCCTAGTTGTCACGGTAAGTTTGCGGTTCAAGGCTTCCCCTACGCGTGCAACCAGTTTAACATGCGACAAGCGAGCTACACAAGTAAGTTTGCGGTTCAAGGCTTCCCCTACTCATGCAACTAACTGTCTCAGTACGCGCAGGATTAATACAAATAAATAAACTATGCATTAAGCTCAAGTCTCAAAGGTCATACATCATAGATTCATGCCCGACCAACACTAAGTGTTTAGCTAGACATGCTAGTGGTAAACATCATAAAATAGTAAGTAACAAACTACTGTATCCAAGAAAACGGTAGCAAACAGTGCGTGCAGGGTGTCTTCTCGGCTGGCGCAGTCGGCTGGCGCAACTCTCCTTGACAGGTCCGTGTGTTTTTCAGTTCTGCCGCACAGTGCCGCTGGAATGTCACTGAGTGATGGTGTCCGCCTCGCTGTGTTCTCTCCTTGAAACCCTAGACTTTCTTTGTTTAAATAGTGCCCCAGGAAGTTCATCTTTTGGCAACTTCCAAGTCTGGTCACTGGGACTTTGCGCCTGGCGCACAGCATTGATTGGCGCAATCGGGTGGCGCACCTCTGCTGTCCTTCGCCATTTCTTCTTTTGTTTGCACCGCTAGCTCCACAGGCTGATCTTTCACTCCTAGAACGCTGCCTGTTAGCGCGTATCCGACTTAAGGACTCGTTCTGACCTGATATACAAAAATAGTGGAAACGAGTAATCTTGCCCATAAAATATTGCAAACAAGCATGGGTTTATGATCTAAATAACATGTATAACTAGGCTCTATCAAACCCCCCACACTTACCCCTTGTTCGTCCCGAACAAGTACTGAAACGCGGATACAATTACCTTTTCTGGAGACTAGCGCACAGCCCTTGCATTCTAGCGCAAGATGCACAGTTGCTTCAACTTGTGCTGCTCTATCACCTGCGCACAACTGCACTCAATAGTTCTAATATAATAATCCCGAAATTTCGTTACCTCTCAGCCGGGATGAAGGTCTTTGGATGACTGGGAGATAGCTCTTCTTAGGCTCCTGGTTGTCAGCTCCCGCTCCGAAGATAGGTATATGGTTTCTTGCGCGAGCTTCTTCCAGTGCGTGATTCGTTCGCACACTTCCTGGGAACCTGAGCCTTTGATGATATCCTTGTGGTCTTGCGCACGCCGGTACTAGGTAGTGCGCATGCTGATTCTTTGTAACGCACATCATCTGCTTCTGTTGGTATTTTCTTTTGTACAGCTTCCTTTCCAATATTTTTTTTTTTATTCCCAGAACAGTTCCAATCTCAGCCTTCGGATAGCAGCTATGGAACTCGTTCCGCTCTCCCTCCTTGGTTTGTCTGCGCCGGTCAGCGCACGCGTTTACATCCGCGCCCGCTTTCCTTAGCTTGACATCCAGAGAGAAGGTGGTCTGTTTTCCCACCTCGCCACGCTTTGGGTATTTTGCCTTTTGCATCCGCGTGACTGAGCGCGCTCTTTTGTTCCGAAGGTTGCGAAGCACCGGCCTCTACTAGCGCAATCGACCATATACCTCGCCTTCGAAGCAGAGGCGACTAACCGCCTCTCTGGAGCATTTCTATCAACTCCACATCCCCTGTATATCCCAACTAACAGGAGCAGAAAAAAACGAAAAAATTATGCTAAAACAGTAGATAGCAGTGCACACAATACGGATAGCGCAAAACAAGCTGGAGCGCATGCGCATCCTGCACCTTAGCGCACTACTGCTACTAGTTTCCTTCAACTTAACTAAGCTATACTAAAAATGCTAAAAAACATGAAATGTAAGAGTAACGCCCCCCCCCCCCCCCCCCCACACTTGAACAGAGACGTGTCCCCACGACTCAAGCTCAAGCGCACGGAGGCTACGCACATGCATGCAATGCAACGAAAATAAAGAATATAAGAGTGAACACCAATAGTCACACAAAATATAGCAAGGGAGTCACAGAATGTAGGGCACAAATATTCAGCACACCTAATAGTCAAATAGACGCAGCAAAATAAAAGACAACACCCTAAAGAAAATCACTGCGCCTGCCCTCGGCCTTAGAAGTTCCCCGAGCTAGACGCTGCTGCTGACCCATGCGCCTCATCCTCTGAAGAATCAGTCATGGAGTCGGTGCTGGAGGATGGTGGCACAATGGTGAGGGGGTCAGGCTGCTCGTCCTCGGAAAGTGACTCCCATATGGAATCGGAGTCGACGCTGGGAAAGTTAATTGGGGACTCCGGAACAGAAGGCCGGGCAGGGGCAACTACTGGTGGTGGTACCGGTGCTGGTTCAGGTGCAGGGGTGGGCTCTGCTGCTGGGGCTGCTGGTTCTGGTGCGGGCGCTGCTGGGGCTGGGGCTGGAGAGGGTGCTGGAGCTGGAGCTGCTGAAGTTTCTGGGGTTCGGGTAGGAGGTGGATGGTGCAGGCTGAGGAGAGGGGGAATTGCGTCTCCAAATTTCCACCCGGATGGTGGACTCATACTTAAATCCGCCCCCTCTGGCGCTAAGTATTCGAGCACGCGCATGACGTTGAACAGCATGCGCTGCTCGGCAGTGGCCTCCTCAGGCGCCGCCTCAGTCTCAGTCCTTGGGCGCTTGGCAGGGGCACGCGGGGGAGAGTCCTCTATGGAAATGGTCACTGGCTCCCCCAATGGTGCGCGGGCCCTCTGTTGCGCTCCAGTCTGCGCCCGAGTCCTTGGGCGCCTGACTAGAGGCACCTCTGGTTCTAGGGCCTCCTCCATCTCTTCGTCTGCTGCGGCGGCTGCTGCTGCGCCTGCAGCTGCGCCCTGCGCACTGCTCTCGGCCCTGGCCCGCGCACTGCTCTCTCCTCTGGCCCTCGGTGGTCTGGCTGGCTGCAGGTGGTAGCACCACTCTAGTGTGCCATCGTCCCGAACGGCTACCGCCCTGATTTGCAGCATGTGGGCGCGGTCCAGAGGTATAGGCTGCACCAAGGTGTGCTCTGGCACCTCGGGCTCTCCATGTAAACTCCGCAGCAAGTGCGTGATAAGCCCTCCACACGTCAGCGGCCCTCTCATGCTGACTCGGCTCCAATGGTGCACCATGTTCAGGATGAACAGCACCTTCCGCTCATAATAAAGCCCCGTCAAAATCTCCATATCCAGGAGGCTGATCTTTGGAGCGCCGTTGAAACGGCCAATGATTGCGTAGGCCACGATGCGCCACAAGTAGAACAGCCACGGGTCGCGCAGCTCTCGGCCCCTGCTGCGCCCCGCGGCGAATGCTGGCCCTGTTGCCATGTCCCTCCAAGCCTCCTGGTTATTGTGCGTGTCTAACTCCTCCTCACGCACCTTGGCGCACCCGAATGCGCGCCTCAGCCTCCTTTCCGAGGCTATGAACCAGACACCCCTGTGCCTATATCTGATCTCCCTGTCCCCCGCCTCCATAGACGCCAGGAACTCACACGTATCCTCCTGGTCTGTTGCGCTGCAGAGGTCCATTAGCGCCTCCCAACCGGCAATCGCTAGCCTCTGCGCCACGAGGTCCTCTAACCCTACCTCGCGCAGGAAATCCCGACAGATGTACGGTGTCCCGTACATGTCCAGGCTAATGAATGCTGCGTACTTGGTAGCGAAAGCCGCTGGGGTTACTTGGTCTGCGGCGGGTCTCATCTTGCGCTGGCTCCGGTCAATCGCGGTCTATGCTCCCCAAAACCCTAAAAATCGAAACTGCCCAGAATCCTCTGAAATTTGCACCGAACGAGCGCCTACTGGTCGCCTACACAACGCACAAAACAGCACTACAAGCCGCGCACTCTAGCCTGGTGCGATTTCAAAACCCTAAAAACTGTCTTCTCCGCGCAAACCCTAACAGAAGCGGCTCAAAGCGGGATCGGGGGTTACCTGGGTGCTGTGTGGTCGTGTTGTCCGTGAATCTCTCTAGACGGACGGTGGGATGGGCGCTGGGCGACGGCAGAGGTCTGAGGGCGGGAGCTTGTGTGTAACGGTCGAGTGAAAAAGTGCTGGGAATTTTCCTAAGTCTGGCCTTATATACCCCCTAAGGCTAGCGCAACTGACCTGCGCATTGATAGGCGCACGGTCCGGCGCATTTGTGTGACTACAAAAAAAAACTACCGAACCCTATTCTAACTAAAAACACGCAAAAAAACGAAACAAGCAGAATAAAATGTGCCAAAATAAAATGTGTCGGGTTACCTCCCGACAAGTGCCTTTGTTTAACGTCGTTGGCTCGACGGTACCTCGTTACGTGCCAAGTAGTGCGTCTGCAGCCTCCCCCACTCTTGCTCCTGAGTGTCCCTGCGCCAGTGCTTGTGTGACGATCTCAGTGGTCCTGCGCAAAGGATAAAAGGAGAGGTCAGCATGTGATACATTATTCGTAAGGAGGGCAGATGCAGAGGAAGAGGAGATATAGGCGATGGGTGCTAGGTCTCCCTCTGAAACATCTGGTGGTGCGTCTGGCGCAACAGCTTGCTCGTCTACTATCTCTGGCTCGGCCAAGTCAATGTTGCGTGCTGCGCCATCCCAAGGTTCGCCCAAGTACCGTTTGACTCTCTGCCCGTTAACCTGAAAACGATGCTGGTGCCCGTCTTCTAATTCAATTGTGCCGTAGGGGAAAACCTTGGTGACGGTGTATGGTCCCGTCCACTTGCTGCGCAGCTTCCCAGGCATGAGCTTCAGGCGTGATGAAAATAATAATACCTGATCGCCTGGTTCAAATGTGCGCCGGAGGATGTGCTTGTCATGAAACGCCTTGGTGCGCGCTTTGTAATCGCGCAGTCCCTCATAGGCGTCCAGGCGCAGCTCTTCTAGTTCGCTCAGTTCAAATGCGCGTTCTTGTCCTGCCTCCTCCAAGTTCAAGTTGCAAATACGTAGAGCCCAATATGCCTTGTGCTCGAGCTCCACTGGCAGGTGGCATGCCTTCCCATAGACCAGCCGGAATGGTGAGGTTCCAATGGGTGTCTTGTGTGCAGTGCGGTACGCCCATAGCGCATCATCCAAGCGCTGGCTCCAATCCTTGCGCGACGGCCTCACAGTCTTTTCCAAGATGCGCTTGATCTCTCTGTTAGAAACTTCGGCCTGTCCATTCGTCTGCGGATGGTAAGCGGTGGACGTCTTGTGGCGCACCCCATAGTGCTTGAAGACTTGCGCCACAACCCTGTTGCAGAAGTGCGTCCCCTGGTCGCTGATAACTGCCTTAGGCACGCCGTACCTGCAAAATATGTTAGTTCTGAGAAAATCAGCGACAGTCTTACCATCATCCTTGCGCGTGGCCTTAGCTTCGACCCATTTGGATACGTAATCCACGGCCACCAGTATGTACTCGTAGCCGGCAGATGGGGGAAATGGACCCATGAAGTCGATTCCCCAAACATCGAACACTTCATCCACCAGAATCGGGGTCTGCGGCATCTCGTTGCGCGCGGATATTCCTCCAGTGCGCTGGCACCTGTCACACTTCCTGCAGTGGTCATAGGCATCTCTGAATAGGTGCGGCCAGTAGAATCCACAGTCCAAGATCTTCCTGCTCGTGCGCTTGGGACCGAAATGTCCTCCACAGGCGTGCGCATGACAAAACATCAATACAGAGTTAATCTCATGGTCAGGCACGCAACGTCTTAATATCCGATCTGGACCTATTCTAAGCATGTAAGGATCATCCCAAAGATAATGCTTGGACTCATGTTTCAATCGCATGCACTGAGTTTTATTGAAATGAGGAGGGAACGCACCTGTGACCAGGTAATTTGCGATATGCGCATACCATGGTACCTTACCTGTTAGCGCCATTAGATGCTTGTCAGGGAATGTCTCCTTGATCTGCCCTGGCTCCTCCTCCTTTATGATCCTGCTCAGATGATCAGCGACGGTATTTTCTGTGCCCTTCTTATCTTTGATCTCTAAATCGAATTCCTGAAGCAGAAGTACCCAACGCATCAGGCGCGGCTTGGTCTCTTTCTTGGATATGAGGTAGCGGATAGCTGCGTGGTCCGTGTAGATGATGACTCTGGCGCCTAGAACATATGCTCGGAACTTCTCCAGCGCAAATACAATTGCCAGAAGCTCCTTCTCCGTGGTGGTGTAGTTCTTCTGCGCGGAGTCCAGTGTGCGCGATGCATAGTAGATGGCATGCGGCTTCTTGTCCTCGCGCTGCCCCAAGACTGCTCCTACTGCGTAGTCACTTGCGTCACACATCAGCTCGAATGGCAGGTTCCAGTCTGGTGCGCGCATCACTGGCGCACTGGTCAGCGCTTCTTTCAGCTTATCGAACGCCGCCCTGCACTCATCAGTAAAATCGAAGCACACGTCTTTTTGCAATAGGTTAGACAGGGGTATGCAAATCTTAGAGAAATCCTTAATAAAACGCCTGTAAAACCCAGCATGCCCTAAGAACGATTTCACGTCGCGCACGTTGGTGGCATAAGGCAGATTAGAAATAATATCTATCTTAGCTTTGTCTACCTTAATACCCTCCTCTGAAATGATATGACCCAATACTACTCCGTGCGTAACCATGAAATGACACTTCTCGTAGTTTAGCACTAGGTTCTTAGAGATGCAGCGTGCTAAGACTTTATCTAGATGTGTTAAGCATGCATCAAAGGTACTCCCATATACAGTGAAGTCATCCATGAACACTTCTATACATATACCAATCATATCAGAGAAAATGCTCATGACGAGGCGTTGGAACGTACCTGGCGCGTTGCACAGCCCAAAAGACATACGCCGAAACGCAAATGTTCCGAAGGGGCATGTGAACGTGGTCTTCTCTTGATCCTCCGCAGCTATGGGTATCTGATTGTAACCTGAATATCCGTCCAAAAAACAAAAGTAAGGTTTACCTGCCAAGCGATCCAGCATCTGGTCCATGAAGGGTAGCGGGAAGTGGTCCTTGCGCGTTACAGCGTTCAGCTTCCTGTAGTCGATGCACATGCGCCAGCCAGTCTGTATGCGCTTGGGAACTAGCTCGCCCTGCGCATTCTCCTCCACCGTGATTCCTCCTTTCTTTGGCACAACGTGCACCGGGCTGACCCATCTGCTGTCTGAGATTGGGTAAATGACCCCTGCGTCAAGCAACTTCAGAACTTCCTTTTGCACTACCTCCATCATATTTGGGTTTAACCTGCGCTGAGCCTCTCTGGATGGTTTGGCGCCGTCTTCCAACAGAATTCGGTGCATGCACACGTCCGGGCTCACTCCGCGCAGATCAGCAAGAGTCCATCCAATAGCGCGCTGGTTCCTGCGCAGCACCTGTTGTAAGCGCGCCTCCTGCTCTTTTTCCAACCCCTTCTTGATGATCACTGGCAGGGTGTCCTCATCTCCCAAGAAAATGTACTTGAGATGCTCCGGGAGTTGCTTCAGTTCGATCTTGGGTGCCTGCTCAACAGAGGGCAAGGTTTTGTTAGCGGTGCAAATATGAACTATATCACGTACCTCTGTGGATGCTGGTTCAGCACTGCTTAGCTCCTTCTCTTGCTCCTCCAGTTCTGCCTGTGTCAGTAGCTCTGGTCCTATGGTTGCGCTCGCACACTGCGCTTCTGTGACTAAGTCGTCAAATCTGTCCATTGCGTGCACGGTAGCGTCCTCATGTGGGTGCTGCATCCCTTCGAAGATGTTGAAATGGATTTCTTCGCCATCTACCTCCATGGAGAGCGTGCCCCTCCACACGTCTATCTTCGTGCGCGCAGTCATCAGAAACGGTCTGCCTAGGAGGATCTGCGCACCGCTGGCGCTTGATTCACCCTCCATTTCGAGCACATAAAAGTCTGCTGGGAACACCAGCTCTCCTACTCGAACTAGGACATCTTCTATCATGCCTGCAGGTTGTTTGCACGATCTATCGGCTAGCTGAATTGTGAGACCTGCAGGTTTTAGTGGTCCAAGGCGCAAGGTTGCATAGAGAGAATATGGTAATAAATTGATTGATGCGCCTAAATCGATCATGCAGTTGCTTACCGTGGTTTTACCTAAGGTGCAAGGGATAGTGAATGTACCTGGATCTCGGCACTTAGGTGGTACCTTTTGCTGCACGATTGCTGAGGCCTGCGCATTTAGCATTACCTGTGCGCATTCGCCTGTCCTTCTTTTATTCGTGCACAGCTCTTTTAAAAACTTCGCATACCTGGGAATCTGTCGAATAGCTTCTATGAGAGGTATGTTGATTTCCACTTTGCTGAACAGCTCATACAGTTCCTTGTCCAGTGCTTCTTTTCTCGCCAGTGGTGCCTGCACAGGGAAAGGAGCAGGTATGTTAGTACAATTTTTGTTCTTGTTCTTCGAGTGAGACATACCTGGCGCATTGCCCTGCTGGTTCGTGGTTGGCGCTTCTGATTGCGCCTCTGGCTCTAGTTGCGCACTCTGAGCTGCTGGATCTGGGACTTGCGCAACTGGTTGCGCGGGCGCCTGCGCGGTCTGCTCTGTTCCCACTGTGCGCCCAGTCCTCAGTGTTACTGCGTTAACTCCTCCCTTAGGGTTCTGAATCACTTGCGAAGGCAGGTTGCCATCGCTCTTTTTCAGCTCATACACTGTGGTTGCAATTTGTGATAGGTGTTTTTCTATGGATTCGAACCTCTTGTCATACTTTTCGTCATTCTTGCGCACTGTGTCTGCTAGCTTCCCCATGATATCTTCCAAGGATCGCCGTGGTTGCTGACTGTTCTGCGCTGGTGCGTCTGTGCGGCGATGCGGTGGATTGTAGGGTGCAGCATGTTGCGTCTGCTGTGGTGCGCGCTGATCAGTGGGCTGCCTCTGGAAATTGTTCTCTTCTCTCCATCTGAAACCATTTGCAGCAAGCCCAAAGCGCGGCTGATTCTGCCTCTGCGGTCCTCTGTTGTCCCATCCTCCAAGGGCATTTACATCTCCAGTTTCTTCAAAAAGTGTTGGGCACTCGTCTGTCTTGTGCTCAGTGGACCTGCAGAATTCACATACCTTTGGTGCAACTGGTTGTGCGCTCTGCGCACTCATCAGCTTCTGTAGCATGGCCTTCATTTCTTTGATCTCAGCGCTTGCCTCTACCTGATGCACAGAACGATTACGACTACTTTCAAGTGTCAATTGATGTCTTACCTGTCCAGCAGAATCTTCTATCAGCTGCCATGCATCCTCCGGGTACATGTTGCAAATGTCCCCTCCTGCGCATGCATTCAGTAGTCGCAGCTCCATGGGCAGCAGTCCATTCAGAAAGTTCTCTATCAGCACATTCTGGGGAAGCCCGTGATTGTAGCAGTTGGCTTCTAGCTCCCTGAAACGCTCGTAGTATTCTGACAGAGACTCCCCTGCGCCTTGCCTTGGCGCGGCCAATTCCCTTCTGAGCAGCGCAATCTTCGCTGCTGGATAAAATTTATCTAAGAATTTCTTCTGCAGCTGCTCCCATGTGTGGATTGATCCTGCGGGTAGGCTCATCAGCCAGTGTTTGGCTGCATCGCTCAATGAAAAAGGGAACGCTTTCATCTTCAGCGCTTCATCGTTTTCCCCCAAAGCCTTCATGTTCTCGCAAATGATTAGGAACTCCCGCACATGCTTGACTGGATTTTCGTTGTTCATTCCGTGAAACTTGGGCATGTGATGGATGAGTGAGCTCCTTAGTTCGAACTGTCCGTCGGGCGGAAGCACTATGCACCATGGCTGGTTAACAGTGAGTGGGGCCGACATTTCGCGCACTGTCCTGCGCCTCGCGACTGGACGAACGGGTGGCGCAATGTATGGTTCAGCGGCCATTCGTGCGTCGTCCTCACGCTGCACTTCCTCTCTGAATAGGGCTGCGCGGTTATGTGCCCTTGCTTCCTCTGGGGTTCTGTCTCCCAGGTTATCTCCAACCACACTGTTATCCTCCATGTCCTGATCCAAACTCAAGAAACGAATTAAATGGCAACGAAGTTGTTGCGTCTGTCAGTGCGCAACTAGAATCTGCGCAGCGCAACTGTTTCAAGGTTGCGCAGGCTGATGTGATTGCGCGCTGTCAGAAACAACAACGAGAAAACAAAACGAAATGAAATAACTAAAATGAGGAATGTAAGCTAGCTAAAACTTAGCTGTGTTGCTCCCCGGCAACGGCGCCAAAATTTGATCGCGCGTCGTTGTGCGCGTCAAATATAATTCCTTCCTCTCCCACTAGTACAGCGGTTAAGTAAGGGTCGATCTCCACAGGGAGCAAGCAGTGAGTCTCAGCTAGTAACCTACACTTAAGAAAACGGGGGTTGCGTGAGTGATTGGGGGTTTTGCGCGATGCGCGAATAACAGCGAATATCGTAACTCAGGGAATTTCACTAGACGTGCGCAAGCAGTAGAGATGAAGTACTATATTTATGAGAAATATTGGGCAGACAATCCTCTATGAATGCATTCCTTATCATCGACTCTAAACATCTATAGCTTGTGGTTTACTTGGGTTAGTGTCCGGTAAAGGCTTCCTAACACGTGCGCATGTTCCGTTCAAAGTTCATGTGCTATTAATCCTTAGAACTAGACTAAATAGCTGCGAATCCTGTCACAGTAGCAGCTGCCTACCCTAACTCGTTACTCCTAGTTGTCACGGTAAGTTTGCGGTTCAAGGCTTCCCCTACGCGTGCAACCAGTTTAACATGCGACAAGCGAGCTACACAAGTAAGTTTGCGGTTCAAGGCTTCCCCTACTCATGCAACTAACTGTCTCAGTACGCGCAGGATTAATACAAATAAATAAACTATGCATTAAGCTCAAGTCTCAAAGGTCATACATCATAGATTCATGCCCGACCAATACTAAGTGTTTAGCTAGACATGCTAGTGGTAAACATCATAAAATAGTAAGTAACAAACTACTGTATCCAAGAAAACGGTAGCAAACAGTGCGTGCAGGGTGTCTTCTCGGCTGGCGCAGTCGGCTGGCGCAACTCTCCTTGACAGGTCCGTGTGTTTTTCAGTTCTGCCGCACAGTGCCGCTGGAATGTCACTGAGTGATGGTGTCCGCCTCGCTGTGTTCTCTCCTTGAAACCCTAGACTTTCTTTGTTTAAATAGTGCCCCAGGAAGTTCATCTTTTGGCAACTTCCAAGTCTGGTCACTGGGACTTTGCGCCTGGCGCACAGCATTGATTGGCGCAATCGGGTGGCGCACCTCTGCTGTCCTTCGCCATTTCTTCTTTTGTTTGCACCGCTAGCTCC
The DNA here is from genome assembly GCA_963678935.1 of Umbilicus rupestris. Lineage (NCBI taxonomy): Eukaryota > Viridiplantae > Streptophyta > Magnoliopsida > Saxifragales > Crassulaceae > Umbilicus > Umbilicus rupestris. The sequence continues at coordinate 8,609,270 of OY787621.1, forward strand.
ACAGGCTGATCTTTCACTCCTAGAACGCTGCCTGTTAGCGCGTATCCGACTTAAGGACTCGTTCTGACCTGATATACAAAAATAGTGGAAACGAGTAATCTTGCCCATAAAATATTGCAAACAAGCATGGGTTTATGATCTAAATAACATGTATAACTAGGCTCTATCAATGGGTTGACTTCATCAGGGAAAAATCAAACACTGTGAGAGTGATAGTTACCTTGGTATCCCGGTTAGAGCAAAAAAAGAACCTCAGAATCACTGCCATCAGAAGCGATCATGGAAGGGAATTCGAGAATGAAGCCGTGAACAGTTTCTGCAGCAAACGTGGAATCACTCATCAGTATTCTTCTCCAAATATTCCTTAACAAAATGACATGGTGGAGCGGAAGAATCGAACAATACAAGAAATGGCCTGGGTCATGATCCATGCAAAAAAGGTTCCCCTGAGGTTTTGGGCTGAAGCAATGAACACAACCTGTTATATCATCAACAGAGTCTCCATACGAAAAGGAAGAAACCATGAGCTTTGGAATCAGAAGAAGCCCACAGTCAAATATTTTCACATATTTGGGAGTGACTGCTACATTCTGAGGGATCAAGAGTACAGAAAGAAGCTTGATCCGAAAATTGACGCTGGGATATTTTTGGGCTATTCAGTCAACAGCCGGGCATATCATGTCTACAACAAGCAAATAGAAACAGTAATGGAGTCCATTAATGTAGTCATCAATGATGTTGAAGAAGAGGCATCCACCAGCTACGAAGATGAAGACTCAGACACAGAAGTTGGTCCTCTGAAGCAGAAAAGGGGTGAACAAGAAGTTGCACAAGAAGATGCTATAGCAAATGATGAAGCAGAACTCCTGGATCAACAGATTGGTAACACTGTCGCAGAATAGAGCAGTGAGGCCCCTCAGACAACATCAAGGCAACTTCCAAAGAAAATTTAGAGGAACCATCCGTTGACAAATGTGATTGGAGATCCCTTAGAAGGAAGACGAACCCAAAGTTCGTCACACTTCAGCATCTGCGAGTCTTTCTGCAATTCATGTTTCTTGTCTTGTGCAGAGCTAAAGAACTTAAAGGAGGCTATGAGCGACGAATATTGGATATTGGCAATGCAAGAGGAATTAGCTGAATTCGAAAGACATGATGTATGGGATCTGGTTACTAGACCAGAAGAAGTGAACATCATAGGAACTAAGTGGATCTTCAAGAACAAGACTGATGACAAATATCACAAGGAATATGGCCAAACTAGTTGCACAAGGGTACACTCAGATTGAAGGCTTGGACTTTGACGAAACATTGGCACCAATAGCCCGATTGGAAACCATCAAACTTCTCCTGGCCCTGTCCTGCTACCTCGAATTCAAACTCTACCAGATGGATGTCAAGAGTGCATTCTTGAATGGTGAACTTTCAGAGGAGGTATATGTGGCGCAACCAAAAGGATTTGAAGATCCACACTATCCTGAGCATGTGCACAAGCTTAAGAAGGCCCTGTATGGGTTAAAGCGGCTCCTAGAGCTTGGTATGATAGACTGATTGTCTTTTTAGAGAAGCACGACTAAGGAGCTGACAAGAAACTCTTCATAAAAAGAACCAGGTCAGATCTGATCATCGCATAAATTTATGTTGATGACATTATTTTTGGCCATAGATCTCAGCAGTTGGTAAAGCAATTCGTGGTTACATGAAGAATGAATTCCAGATGAGCATGGTAGGAGAACTAACCTACTTCCTAGGCTGGAAGTAAGCCAAAAGTATGATGGGATATTCATTTCATAAAGCAAATATAGCCAGAACCTGATAAAGAAGTTCCAGCTAGATAATGCAAGCCACAAACGTACACCAGCTGCCGCCCATGTCAAAGATGAAGCTGGAGTTGAAGTGAATCAAGCTACATACCGAAGCATGATTGGAAGCCTGTTGTACCTTACAACCAGTCATCCTGATATCTCCTACTCAGTAGGAGTATGCGCTCGGTTCCAAGCCTGCCTAATGGAAAGCCACTTGCAACTGATCAAGAGAATCATTGTATATTGGAAGGACCTGAGCTATGGGCTCTGGTACACTAAGGACATTAATGCAAACCTGGTAGGATTCAGTGATGCAGATTGGGCAGGATGCACAAAAGATATGAAGAGCACATCTGGATGTTGTTTTTTCCTAAGGAATAACTTGGTATCTTGGTTCAACAAAAAACAAAATAACATCTCCCTTTCCACAGCCGAGGCAGAGTACATTGCAGTAGGGAGTTGCTATGCTCAGATGGTATGGATGAAGCAGAGGTTGACTGAATATGGGATGAATCAAAATGAAATGGTTCTCTACTGTGACAACAAGAGTGCTATCAGCATCTCCAAGAATCCAATGCAACACTTAAGAACCAAAGACATTGACATAAGGCACCACTTCATCAGGGAACTGGTAGAGAAGATGATCATCGTCCTTGAGCATATTGTAACTGACAAGCAACTAGCCGACATCTTCACCAAACCTCTGGATGCAGCAAGATTGAAAGTACTGAGATCATCTCTGGGTCTCTGTGTTCCATCTACCTAGCCAGATTAAGAACTCCCCCTTAGCCATTTATAACAAAAAAGGTGGAGACAAGGAAAGTGTACCACCACGGGAGGAACCGCTTAAGGCATCAGTGGACATCAAGTTTTGTCAAAAATGCCAAGGGGGAGGTTGATAATGAAAATGGCATTCAATTGACAAAGCCTGCCAGAGTGTACAAGCTCACTGTACAACCAGTTGCTGCAGCAGGTGCTGTAGCAGGGAGGTGTCGCAGCAGAGCAACAGTGTTTGGCCCGAAGAGAGTTCTGCCTAGAGATGAATTAGTAGTGCAACTGGAGGCTTCCAAATATTCTAAGAATATCCCCAGTGAAGATTTTGTGTCACAAGCTTGAAGATTTGATTGGGAAATCAAATCTCCTAAAAAGTAGGAGATAGAATCTTGTTGAGATCTTTGAGAGGCTTCTTAATTTTGACTGCGACAGAGTTTCTATAAAAGGGGGTTGGCGCGCAGAGCATCGATCATCCGAAGATAAAGAAAAAGCACAGTGAGAGAATCCAAGCACCTGAGATAACAAAGAGATATTCATATAGTAGTGCGGAGATTGGGATCACCACCGTGAGTAGAGCGTGAGCACAGAGCAGAGTGGTTGGAGCAACGACTGATCGTAGACTTGTAGAGTCTGGTCAGTGCTTGATAGGAGAAGGCCAATTTAGAGCAGGGCTTTCATGTTGGTCGATCAAAGCAAGGCGGCAGGAGAGTTGTCGAGTGGAGAAACTCGGACAATCTGCAGAAGGCCTATTCTCGCTAAAGACAGGTGGTCACTGAGTGAGGGGGAGCATCCCGGAGTGAGGAGCACTCACGATGGAGTTCGAGCGGCTCAGCGGAAAGCTTTGGAGCGACACGGATAGAACCCGCACAAGCTTGTTGCACAAGGCTGTGCTATAGCAAACCTACTGAGACATTTTATTAATTAGAATAGGCTGAGTCAGTAGGATCAGAGGAGTAGTGATCGCGCATCGTTGTGCGCGTCAAATTAATTCCTTCCTCTTCCACTAGTACAGCGGTTAAGTAAGGGTCGATCTCCACAGGGAGCAAGTAGTTCAGTTCTAGCCAGTGACCTACACTTACGAATATTGGGGGGTGAGTGAGTGGGTTGCGCAGTGCGCGAGTAAACAGTGGTATCGTAACGCAGGAACTTGCACTAGACGTGCGCAGGCAGTAGAGATTAAGTACTATGACTATGAGAAGTATCGGCGCAGACAATCCTCTATGAGTGTATTCCTTATCATTGACTCTAAATGTCTATAGCTCGAGTTGCTAATGTTAGTGTCCCATCAAGGCTTCCTAACATGTGCGCATGTTCCGATCAAAGTTCATGTGCTATTAATTCTTACACTAGACTTAAACAACTACGAATCCGATCAAGGTAGTAATTGCCTATCCTAGCGCGTTACTCCTAGTTGGCACCGTCAGGCTATTCAACTAGTTTAACAAACAACAACAAGCAACAAGAGTAAGATTGCGGTTCAAGGCTTCCCCTACTCATGCAATAAGCTGCCAGTAATGTGCACAGAATTAATATAAGCAAGCAAGTTATGCATTAAGTGCAAGTCTCAAAGGAAATACTCATAGATTCATGTCCAACCGATACTAAGCGTTTAGCTAGACATGCTAGTGATAAACATCATAGAATAGTAAAATAAGGTCTAATGTATCTGAGAAACAAGTAGCAAACAGTGCGTGCAGTATGTCTCTCGGCTGGCGCAGTTGGCTGGCGCAAGTCCTCTCAACAAGTCCGTGTGTTTTCCAGATTGCCGCTCTCTCGTGGCCCTCTCATGTGGGGTGTTGCCTCTCTGTGTGTCTCCTGATTGATGTCTCAAACCCTAGACTTCCTCCCCTTTATATACTGCTCGAGAGGTCCATCCTTGGCAACTTCCAAATCTGGTCATGTCAGGATTAGGAAATACTGGACTCTGCGCCTGGCGCACGGCATACTGCTTAGCGCATTGTTCGGCGCAACTCTGCTGTCTCTCGCCATTTCTTCTGTTTGCGCCGCTAGCTCCGCAGGCTGTGTGCTGCGCGTCCTAAATGCTGCCTGTTAGCGCGTATCCGACTTATGCCCTTGTTCTGCCCTGAAATACAAAAACACTGGAAACCAGTAATCTTGTACATAAAATAATGCAAACAAGCACGGGGATATGATCCAAACAATGCGTATAAATAGGCTCTATCAAACTCCCCACACTTGCCCCTTGTTCGTCCTCGAACAAGCACTCAAGCACGGATACTATTACCTCTCTGGAGTCTAGCGCACAGTCTTGCACTCTGGCGCGTTCTGCACTACTGATCACCTTGCGCTGCACTTCCTCCTGCGCACATCGGCTGTCAACAGTTTAAGTATAGTGATTTCGCAATTCATTACCTCTCAGCTGGGATGAAAATTTTGGATGGCTGGGAGATAGCTCTTCATAGGCTCCAGGTTGTCAGCTCTCACTCCGAGGACGGGTATATGGTTAACAGCGCAAGCTTCTTCCCGAGCGTGATTCTTCCGCGCACTTCCTGGGAACTTGAGCCTTTTGATGATTTTCTGTGGTTTTTGAGCTCGCTGGTACTTATTGTGCGCATGCTGATTCTTTTGTAGCGCATATCATCTCCTGGCATTTTTTTCTTTTGTACAGCTTCGTCTATGGTTCCTATCTTCCCCAGAACGGTTCCAGTCTCGGCCTCCGGATAACAGCTATGGAACAACGCCCCGCTCTCCCTTCATGGTCTGTCTGCGCAAGTCGGCGCACGCGTTTACACCCGCGCCCGCCTTCCTTAGCTCAATTTCCAGAGGGAAGGTGGTCTGTTTTCCCACCTCGCCACGCTTTGGGTATTTCGCCTTTGGCATCTGCGTGACTGAGCGCGCTCTCTTGTTCCGAAGGTCGCGAAGCACAGGCCTCCACTCGCGCTCTCGACCATATACCTCTCCTCTGAAGCGCGAACGACTAACCGCCTCTCTAGAGCGTTTCTGTCAACTCCACATCCCCTGTATTTCCCAACTAACAGGAGCAGAAAGAAACAAAAAAAAATATACTAAAAACAGTTGATAGCGCACGGCGCAATATGGATAGCGCAAACAAGCTGAACAGTGCGCGCAACCCGCCCACAAGCGCACTACTGCTACTGTTTCCTTCAATAAAACTAAGCTACACTATAATGCTCAAAGAACGCGAAATGTAAGTGTAGCGCTCCCCCCCCCCCACACTTAAACCGAGACGTGTCCCCACGACTCAAGCTCAAGCGGACGGAGGAAGCGCACACGCATGCAAGCAAAATAAAAAACATAAAAAAAAAAAGAACAGATAGTCAAAGCAGCGCAAATATAGCATAGGGCACAAAATATGTAGCACAAGAGTTCAGCACACAAATATAGCAACAGAATATCAAAATAAAGTTCAGCATATAAAGGAAAATGGACACCACCCGAAGGAAATAATGCGCTCCCCCCCGCAGCTCTAGAGGTCATCTGAGCTGGACGCAGCCGCTGAACTATGCGCCTCCTCCTCTGAAGAATCCGTCATATATTCGGAGCTGGAGGAAGGCGGTACAACTGATAGAGCGACAGGCTGCGCCTCGCCGTCATCCTCTGAAACGCGGTCCCATAGCGATTCTGAGTTGGTGCTAATGATGGGTTCGGCTATAGGGGACCTTGGAATGGACGGCTGGGCAGGGGAAGGTGCGGGTACTTGTTCTGGTTCGGGGGTGGGTGCTACTGGTGCTGGTGCTGGTGCTGGGGCTGATGGTGCAGGTACTGACTCTGTGGTTGGCACTGGGGCTGGTGCTGGTACGGGTACTGGGGAGGGTGCAGCTGGATATACTGGGGGCTGAGGAGGGCTGTCTGGCTGATGTGGCTCACTGGGGGAACCTGGAGGTGGCCGGTGCAGGCTGAGGAGAGGGGGAATCGCGTCTCCAAATCTCCACCCGGATGGTGGACTCATACTCAAATCCGCCCCCTCGGGCGCTAAGTATTCGAGCACACGCATGACGTTAAACATCATGCGCTGCTCGGCTGATGCTTCCTCAGGCGCCTCCTCAGCCTCGGTCCTTGGGCGCTTTCCGGGTGCACGAGGGGGAGAATCCTCAATGGAAATGGTGACTAGCTCCCCTTGTGGTGCACGGGCCCTCTGGTGCGCTCCAGTCTGCGCGCGGGTCCTCGCGCGCCGGACTGGAGGCACAACTGGCTCTGGGGCCTCGTCCTCCTCCATCTCCTGCGCGGCCGTTGCGCCCTGCGCACTGCTTTCTGCTCTTGGCCGCGGCACTCTGGTCGGCTGCAGACGGTAGCACCATTCCAATGTGCCATCATCCTTCACAGCTACCGCCCTGATCTGCAGCATGTGGGCGCGGTCCAGCGGGACAGCCGGTACCATTGTGTGCTCTGGCACCTCGGGCTCTCCATGTAACGCCCGCAGCAGGTGCGTAATTATCCCTCCGCAGGTCAGCGGCCCCCTCGCGCTGACCCGGCTCCAGTGGACCACCATGTCCGAAACAAATGGCACCCTCCTTCCGTAATATAGCCCCTTCAAGATGTCCAAGTCCAAGAGGTTGATCTTTGGCGCACCATTAAATTGCCCGATGACTGCATAAGCGACCAGGCGCCACAGGTAGAACATCCATGGGTCACGCAGCTCGCGTCCCCTGCTGCGCCCCGCGGCAAAGACTGGCGCGGTCGCCATCTCGCGCCAAGCCTCCTGATTGGTGTGCGTGTCCAAGTCCTCCTCGCGCACCTCAGTGTGCGCTTCAGCCTCTTAGTTGAGGCAATATACCAGACGCCCCTATGTCTGTACCTGATCTCCTGGTTGTCCGCCTCTAGCGACGCTAAAAATTCGCACGTATCCTCCTTGTCCGATGCGCTGTTGAGTTCCAACAGCGCCTCCCAGCCTGCTAACGCCAGCCTCTCCACAACGAGGTCCTCCAGACCGACCTCGCGCAGGAAGTCCCTGCTAATGTACGGAGTCCCGTACATGTCCTGCCTCAGAAATGCTGCGTTCTTGCTGGCGAAAACAGCTGGGGTCTCTTGGTCCGCGGCAAGCTGCATTGTGGCTGGGGTGCTCGGGTCAACGCTGGTCAACACTCCACAAACGCGTCCAAAAATCCAAACTCCTCCGAATGCACTGAAACTTTCACCAAAGGAGCGCCTACTGCCCGCCTACAAAACCCTCTAAACACCACTCCAATCGGCGCACTCTATCCTGGTGCGATTTCAAAACCCTAGAGCACTCCTCCGTACAAAACCCTACTGGAATCGTGCTCAGATCTGGGGGAAAGGTTACCTGGGGGTAGTGCGACCGTGTGGTACCCGAATCTCTCTAAACTGATGCTGGACTGAGCGCCGGACAGCTGGTGGAGGCGCGAAGACGGGAGCTGCTGGCAACGGTCGAATGAGAAAAAGTGCTGAAAATTTCTAAGTCCTGCCCTTATATACCCCTCTGGCTGGCGCAGCTGTCCTGTGCACTGTAGTGCGCACGGACCTGCGCACTGCTGCTCGACTAAAAACTACAAGTCCTAAACTAACTAAAAGACACTAGAAAAACATGTAAAAACGAGTCGGGTTACCTCCCGACAAGTGCCTTTGTTTAACGTTGTTGGCTCGACTGTACCTCGTTACGTGCCAAAATGCGTGCCAGCGACCTCCCCCACTCTTGCTCCTGAGTGACCCTGCGCTTGTGCATGTGTTGTGTTCTTCTTGGTCCTGCGCAAAGGGTGAGAAGGATAGTCAGCATGGATAATATGTGAGAAGTCTGCAGTAACGAGGGTAGATGAAGAGGAAGAAGAAATGTGAGCAATAGTCTCCAGTTCTCCCTCTGGTGCATCTGGTGGTGCCTCTGGCGCGGCAGTTGGCGCATCTGTTATTACTGGTTCTGCCAACTCAATGTCGCGCGTTGTACCATCCCAAGGTTCTCCGAGATACCGTTTGACTCTCTGCCCATTCACCTGAAAACGATGCCGGTGCTCGTTTTCTAATTTGATTGTTCCATAGGGGAAGACCTTGGTGACTGTGTACGGTCCAGTCCATTTGCTGCGCAGCTTTCCAGGCATAAGCTTCAGGCGTGATGAGAATAATAATACCTGGTCTCCCGGCGCAAAAGTGCGTCTGAGGATATGCTTGTCATGAAATGCCTTTGTCCGCTCCTTGTAATCGCGCAGTCCCTCATAGGCATCCAGGCACAGCTCTTCTAACTCGCTGAGCTCAAACGCGCGCTCCTTGCCGGCCTCATCCAGGTTCAGGTTGCAAATGCGTAAGGCCCAATATGCTTTGTGCTCTAGCTCTACTGGCAGGTGGCATGCTTTTCCGTAGACCAACCGAAACGGTGAAGTCCCGATTGGCGTCTTATGTGCAGTGCGGTATGCCCACAGCGCATCGTCCAGGCGCTGGCTCCAATCCTTGCGCGATGGTCTCACAGTCTTCTCCAGAATGCGCTTGATCTCTCGGTTGGAGACCTCGGCCTGTCCATTTATCGGAGGATGATAAGCAGTGGACGTCTTGTGGCGCACTCCGTAATGCTTGAAAACTTGCGCCACGATCCTGTTGTAAAAGTGCGTCCCCTGGTCGCTGATGATTGCCTTAGGCACCCCGTACCTGCAAAAGATGTTAGTTTTCAGAAACTCAGCGACCGTCTTACCATCATCCTTCCGTGTGGCCTTAGCTTCGACCCATTTGGAGACGTAATCCACCGCGACCAATATGTACTCGTATCCTGCAGACGGAGGAAATGGCCCTATGAAGTCAATTCCCCATATATTAAACACTTCATCCACTAGAATTGGCGTCTGCGGCATCTCGTTGCGCGCTGATATGTCTCCTGTGCGCTGGCACCTGTCACAATTCCTGCAATAGTCATATGCGTCTCTAAACAGGTGCGGCCAATAAAATCCGCAGTCCAGGACCTTCCTGCTGGTGCGCTTGGGACCAAAGTGTCCCCCACATACGTGCGCATGACAAAACATCAAAACAGAGTTAAATTCATGGTCAGGCACGCAGCGCCTTAACATCTGATCAGGTCCTATTCTGAGCATATAAGGATCATCCCAAAGATAATGCTTGGACTCATGTTTCAATCTCATGCACTGCGTTTTATTGAAATGCGGAGGGAACGTACCTGTGACCAGGTAATTCGCAATGTGCGCATACCATGGTACTTTACCTGTCAGCGCCATCAGATGCTCGTCAGGAAATGTCTCAGTGATCTGCCCTGGCTCCTCCTTCTTCACGATCCTGCTCAGGTGGTCCGCAACCGTGTTCTCCGTGCCCTTCTTGTCTTTGATCTCCAGGTCGAATTCCTGCAGTAGGAGCACCCAGCGCATCAGGCGCGGCTTAGTTTCCTTCTTGGACATCAGGTAACGGATGGCTGCGTGGTCTGTGTATATGATGACCCTGGCGCCTAGAACGTATGCACGGAACTTCTCTAGCGCAAACACAATTGCCAGAAGCTCCTTCTCCGTGAAGGTGTAGTTCCTCTGCGCAGCGTCCAGTGTGCGCGATGCATAATAGATGGCGTGCGGTTTCTTGTCCACTCGCTGCCCCAGGACTGCACCTACTGCATAATCGCTTGCGTCGCACATCCGTTCAAATGGCAGGTTCCAGTCTGGTGCGCGCATCACTGGCGCACTGGTCAGCGCCTCCTTAAGCTTATCAAATGCGGCCCTGCACTCATCAGTAAAATCGAAGCACACATCTTTTTGCAAGAGGTTAGACAGGGGAATACAGATTTTAGACAAGTCTTTGATAAAACGCCTATAAAACCCAGCGTGTCCTAAGAATGACTTCACATCGCGCACGCTAGTGGCATAAGGTAGATTAGAAATAAGGTCTATCTTAGCTTTGTCTACCTTGATCCCCTCCTCTGAGATGATGTGTCCTAGCACTACACCATGCGTTACCATGAAATGGCATTTTTCATAATTAAACACTAGGTTCTTAGAAATGCAGCGCGCCAAGACCTTATCTAGATGAGTTAAACACGCATCAAAGGTACCTCCATATACAGTAAAGTCATCCATGAACACTTTTATGCATATACCAATCATATCAGAGAAAATGCTCATGACAAGGCGTTGGAACGTACCTGGCGCGTTGCACAGCCCAAATGACATGCGCCGAAACTCAAATGTACCGAACGGGCAGGTGAACGTGGTCTTCTCCTGATCCTCCGCAGCTATGGGTATCTGGTTGTACCCTGAATATCCGTCCAAGAAACAAAAATAAGGCTTACCTGCTAATCGATCCAGCATCTGATCTATGAACGGTAGTGGGAAATGGTCCTTGCGCGTGACTGCGTTAAGCTTCCTGTAGTCGATGCACATGCGCCATCCAGTCTGTATGCGCTTGGGAACAAGCTCGCCCTGCGCATTTTCTTCCACTGTGATTCCTCCCTTCTTAGGCACAACGTGCACTGGACTGACCCATTTGCTGTCCGAGATGGGGTAAATGACTCCTGCGTCAAGCAACTTTAAGATCTCCTTCTGCACTACCTCCATCATATTTGGGTTCAATCTGCGCTGAGCCTCCCTGGATGGTTTGGCACCATCTTCCAATAGTATTTTGTGCATGCACACGTCTGGGCTCACTCCTCGCAGATCTGCCAGTGTCCATCCTATAGCGCGCTGGTTCCTGCGCAGCACCTGCTGTAAACGCACTTCCTGCTCCTCTTCTAATCCTTTCTTTATCATTACTGGCAGGGTGTCCTCATTCCCCAGAAAAATGTATTTGAGGTGTTCTGGGAGTTGCTTCAGCTCGACCTTGGGTGCCTGTTCAATAGAGGGCAAGATTTTATTGGCAGTGCAAATATGAACTATATCATGTACCTGTTTGAGTTCTGGTTCAGCACTGCTCAGCTCCTCGTCTTCCTGCTCCTCCAACTCTGTCTGTGCCAGTGGCTCTGGTTCTATTGCTGCGCTTGCACATTGCGCATCTGAGACTAAATCGTCAATGCTGTCCATCGCGTGCACTGTGGCGTCCTCGTGTGGGTGCTGCATCCCCTTGAATATATTGAAATGGATCTCTTCGCCATCTACCTCCATGGAGAGCGTGCCCCTCCACACGTCTATCTTCGTGCGCGCGGTCATAAGGAAAGGTCTGCCCAGTAGGATCTGCGCACTGCTGGTGCTTGATTGCCCCTCCATTTCTAGCACATAAAAATCTGCTGGGAACACCAGCTCTCCTACTCGCACAAGAACATCCTCTATCATGCCTGCAGGTTGTTTGCAAGACCGATCTGCTAGCTGAATGGTGAGACCTGCAGGCTTTAGTGGTCCAAGGCGCAATGTCGCATATAGGGAATAAGGTAACAAATTGATAGATGCGCCTAAGTCAATCATGCAGTTGCTCACTGTGGTCTTACCTAAAGTGCAAGGGATAGTGAACGTACCTGGGTCTCGGCACTTAGGTGGTACCTTATGTTGCACGATGGCTGAGGCTTGCGCATTTAGCATTACTTGCGCGCATTCGCCTTTCCTCCTCTTGTTTGTGCACAGCTCCTTTAAAAACTTGGCGTACCTGGGAATCTGCCGAACTGCTTCGATAAGGGGAATGTTGATTTCCACCTTGCTGAATAACTCGTATAGCTCCTTGTCCAGCGCTTCCTTTCTAGCCGATGGTGCCTGCACAGGAAAAGGTGCAGGTATATTAGTGCGATTCGTGCCCTTGTCGTTTATTTGTGTTATACCTGGCGCTTCGCCCTGCTGGCTTGTGGCTGGCATTTCTGGTTGCGCTTCTTGCTCTGGTTGCGCATTCTGTTCTGCTGGATCCGGGACTTGCGCAACTGGTTGCGCGGGTGCCTTCGTGGTCTGTTCTGCTCCTATTGTGCGCCCAGTCCTCAGTGTCACTGCATTGACTCCTCCCTTGGGGTTCTGAATCACTTGCGAAGGCAGGTTGCCATCGCTCTTTTTCAGCTCATATACCGTGGTTGCGATCTGTGATAGCTGCTTTTCAATGGACTCGAACCTCTTGTCATACTTCTCGTCATTCTTGCGTACTGTGTCTGCTAGCTGCCCCACGATATCTTCCAAAGATCGCCTTGGTTGCTGGTTGTTATGCGCTGGTGCGTCAGTGCGGCGATGCGGTGGATTGTAGGGCACAGCTTGTTGCGTCTGCTGTGGCGCGCGCTGATCTGTGGGCTGCCTCTGGAAATTGTTCTCCTCCTTCCATCTGAATCCATTTGCTGCCAGTCCAAAGGCGGCTAATTCTGCCTTGGTGGTCCTCTGTTGTCCCATCCTCCGAGAGCATTGACATCTCCAAATTCCTCAAATAGTGTGGGACATTCATCAGTCTTGTGTTCGGTGGACCTGCAGAATTCACATACCTTTGGCGCAACTGGTTGTGCGCTCTGCGCACTCATCAACTTCTGCAGCATGGCCTTCATTTCCTTGATCTCAGCGCTTGTTTCTACCTGATGCACAGAACGAGCACGACTATTTTCAAGTGTTAGCTGATGTCGTACCTGACCAGCAGAGTCTTCTATCAGCTGCCACGCGTCTTCTGGGTACATGTTGCAAATGTCGCCTAGTTGGCACCGTCAGGCTATTCAACTAGTTTAACAAACAACAACAAGCAACAAGAGTAAGATTGCGGTTCAAGGCTTCCCATACTCATGCAACAAGCTGCCAGTAATGTGCACAAAATTAATATAAGCAAGCAAGTTATGCATTAAGTGCAAGTCTCAAAGGAAATACTCATAGATTCATGTCCAACCGATACTAAGCGTTTAGCTAGACATGCTAGTGATAAACATCATAGAATAGTAAAATAAGGTCTAATGTATCTGAGAAACAAGTAGCAAACAGTGTGTGCAGTATGTCTCTCGGCTGGCGCAGTTGGCTGGCGCAAGTCCCCTCAACAAGTCCGTGTGTTTTCCAGATTGCCGCTCTCTCGCTCTCTCGTGGCCCTCTGATGTGGGGTGTTGCCTTTCTGTGTGTCTCCTGATTGATGTCTCAAACCCTAGACTTCCTCCCCTTTATATACTGCTCGAGAGGTCCATCCTTGGCAACTTCCAAATCTGGTCATGTCAGGATTAGGAAACACTGGACTCTGCGCCTGGCGCACGGCATACTGCTTAGCGCATTGTTCGGCGCAACTCTGCTGTCTCTCGCCATTTCTTCTGTTTGCGCCGCTAGCTCCGCAGGCTGTGTGCTGCGCGTCCTAAATGCTGCCTGTTAGCACGTATCCGACTTAGGCCCTTGTTCTGCCCTGAAATACAAAAACACTGGAAACCAGTAATCTTGTACATAAAATAATGCAAACAAGCACGGGGATATGATCCAAACAATGCGTATAAATAGGCTCTATCAAGTAGCTATTATGAATTAACCCGAGTGTGTAGGTGAGTGAGACATAAATCAGAGGGTGTTATGATTGTGTACAAGCTGCTAGTTGAGGTCGGATAGCATAGATTGTCGCGGAGTCGAGTCTGTGTTGTACGGAGTACCTTTGAGACTAGTGGATTGAGGACTGGAGTATAGTCCACCCCAGACGTGGGCAGATTGGCCGAACTGGGTGAACAAATCTTTGTTCTTTGATTTACCTTGCTGCACAAGATCCGGCTGAATAAGGAGTTGTTGTAGTAACTGCTTATACACAATCCGTATCTCAGAGGTGCTATAAATTTCAATAAAGATCCTAATGTACAAATTAGGAAACGTAATCTTCAACAACCTTGCAAGAATCTAGGAGTAGATTCTGGATATGCTCAGCCGCCCTACGGATCCTATGGAAACAAGAATTCCGCCTCTGGTAATTGAAAAAGCTATAAGAGGAAGGCTGAGGTAGTTCTTTGAAAAAGAGATAGAGAGAGCGCAGAGAGAGATATACATAGAAGTCACACACAACGAGAATTTAGAGAAGAAGACTTACTACTGAGTTATGTGGCGCGCAGAAGAGATTAGAACTCGCTGAGTTTGATCAAGGTTTGATCCACAGAGTTCAATAGAAGCATGGCTCATTGAAGGATCAAACAGACGCTTCAGAGAATAGCTACGAACCAGAGGTGTTGTAGGCTGTTAGACCACAGACTGAGGCTACCCGATACTGATAGACAGTCATTGATCAAGAGGGAGCAACATCTGAGTTGGAGGAATTCAGAGAGAGTGTCTGACGGCGTGGTAGAGTCTGCTAGATAAGTTGTCGACAGAAGTTACAGCAACTCTGATATAGAGTGTTCTGAAGCATTCCGTGTACTGCACATTGTAATAGGGTAGGCTAAGTCTGAGTGTCAAGTCTGTAGCTATTCATGACTGGAAGTGTGTAGGTAGCACGAAGAGAGTCTGTGTGATCAGACTGCTTGCTAGTCTAGGGGGTTAAACTGAGAGAAAGATTTCGACTAGGTGAGAAGTAGAGGTTAGAGACCTTTGTACTTTAAACCATGATATTGGAATCTTGAGGATCAAAGAGTGATCCTCCCTAGACGTAGGCAAGTTGCCGAACTGGGTGAACAAGAAGAATATTTTCCGCAAAAAGATACAGAGAGTGCTACAACAGAAGCTGTAACTCCAGATCATCACAAATTGTTTATTGGTGGATACATGTTTCAGAGTGATGATCTTCTGTTCAACCGACTCATGAATGAAGTGATGTTTGATGTCTTCAAGTTCAAAGGATGATAGAAAGCATGCCCCACTTAGCATTTCAGCAAAATCAATAGTTTTACCACGGGTTACTCTAGGAGCTTACGGATCCCCAACAATGTTGGTTATCGGATGATTTTGCAGAATACGCTGTGGTGGTTGAGGAGCTGGAGCAGGGTCTGGTCCAGATTTTGAAGCATCATTGATAGACTGATCCATCCCTTCATTCAAATTAACTGGGAGAGATTCTTGAACATCTGTCTGTTCCACCTGAGCGGATCTGCTGGTTCCTACATCTGTACAGACATAGTCATCTTCATCAGTTTTGATCGAATAATCTGAGTCTTGAATTTCCACGTTTATTGATTCCATAACAGTTTTTGATTTTTTGATGTAGACAAAATACGCTCGACCCTTGGTAGAATAACCTAGAAATATTCCATCACTGCTGCGAGGGTCAGGCTTCCTCTTGTATCTTCGATCCTTATAAACATAGCATATACTTCCGAAGACATGAAAGTGCTTGACTGAAGGCTTCTTTCCTTTCCAAATTTCATAACAGGTTTTTTGAGTTCCAGGGCAAACAAGAACTCTGTTGAGGGTGTAACAGCCAGATTGCTTCAGCCCAGAGGGTTAGAGACAAGTTCTTTGCATGAAGCATGACGCGCATCATCTTTAGAAGGGTACGATTCTTTCTTTCAGCAACTCCATTTTGTTGGGGCATTGTGGGTGTTGAGAACTAATGAAATATGCTCAGTTTGAGACAGAATTCCTCCATGCCATTGTTTTCGAATTATTTACCATGATCACTTCTAATGGCAATAAGAGCTGTGTCTTTTTCACGTTGCAGTCTCAGAATTAGGCGAATCATGGCTTCAACAGTATCTGATTTATGTCTGAGAAACACAGTCCAAATGAAAAAGGAAAAATCATCAACACAAACTAGAACATAGATCTTATCCCCAATGTTTTCAGTCTACATAGGACCCTTCAGGTCCATGTGTAGTAGTTCAATAATTATGGTTGTACTAATCTGATTAGTTCTAGGATGAACTGACCTCGTCTATTTTCCTATCTTGCATTCACCACACATATCATTAGTCTTTCCCTTTAATTCAGGTATTCCTCGCACCAGACCAGACCATGTTTAGATATCTTTCTTAGTGCCTTGAGATTCAAGCGTCCCAGCCGTTTGTGCGATAGAATCAGTTCATCCTGCTTAGATAGAAAACAGTGAGCTTTAACAGGCTCTATGTTAGAACTCAGTAGATAACAGTTATTTGATGATTGATTTCCTCTCATAACACACTTCCCTTCATCGTTGATGACTTGGCGTGAATCCTTAGTAAATTTGACATTCAGCTTTCCATCGCATAGTTGGCTTATGCTTAAAAGATTAGCTTGAAGGCCTTCCACAAGAAGCACCTTTTTTATTAGAGCCATCCCATGAACTGATAACGTACCTTGACCAATGACCTTTCCTTTTGTCCCATCACCAAATGTAACAAATCTCCCATCCAGGTTCTGAACATCGGTCAGATAGCTGGCTTCTCCGGTCATGTGTGCTGAACAGCCACGGTCAAAGTACCACCGGTCCTTCTCATGGTGAGAACAAGAACTATATGCGACGTAGCAATTGTTGTTCAACGGTCTTTAAGTTCTTAAGAGAGGCACGGATCTTTTTTGATGATACTTTGGAAGGAACGTAGGGCACTTCCTCTGGATGTGACCTTGAATGTTGCAGAAATAGCAGATATGTTTATCTTTTGTCCATAGCAAGTTAGACATGTGACTGGGATGAGCACTGTTAGTATAATTAAGGTTTTTAGCTTGAAACAATACAGGCTTACCGTTAGTCTTCTGATGCTCATAGCCCAACCCAGAGCTCCCACTATTCGTTCGTTCAGCAACTAAGATGGTGTCAAGTTTCTTTGTCCCATTATTCATCATGCTGACATACTTTCTAGCTCTTGATAGTTTTAACACAGCCTCTGAGTATTCGGGTTTCTCTTTTTCAAGTTCTATCTGCATCCGTTTGACTAATTCTGACAGTTCATATTTCTCAGCTTTTAGGTTCACAACTTGTTTGCTCAGTTTGGAGTTTCCCTTAATTGCCTCCCCCCAATGTTCGCATAGAGCTTTATATTTCTCTGCTATGGTTTCTTCGATGATTTCTATATCACTGTCGCTTTCACTGTAATTATCTATTTCAGGGTTCTCAGGTTCTATCTCTGAAGATTCTGCGACAGTGGTGAGTGCCAAGTAGTTTGATTTTTCCTCTTCTGTTTCAGACTCTTCTAACTCAGTAACACACCATCCAGCCACGATAGCCCTTTTCTGTTTCTTGAGGGTATTGGCGCGTTCTGCTTGGATGTGTCCAAAGCCTTCACATTCCTAGCATTGGATCCCTTTGCTTCTCTCTCCCTTTAATTCCTTCCGATTTTCAGTAGTTCTCATCTTTCTAAATTTTCTATCTCGATAATTTCTGTTGTCTGTTCCAGATTTGTTTTTCTGTTTAGACTGACGCTTGTTCAGTTTCCTCATAAATCTGCCAAAGTTTCTTGCTAGTAAGACCATCTGCTCAGACATTTCTTCCTCATCTTCGGTTGATTCTTATGCTTCACTTTTGAGTGCAACTCGAGATTTCATTTTATATGCTTCATAATTCAATTTTATTTCAAACGTTTGAAGAGATCCCATCAATATGTCAAGTCTCATTGCTTTTATATCCTAAGCTTCCTCAATGGCGGTTACCTTCATTGCATATTTCTGGGGAAGAGACAGCAACACCTTTCTGACTAGTTTCTCATTACTGATTGATTCTCCAGAGAATGGGCTTTGTTGGCAATGTCCATTAGTTTGGCATTGAATTATGTTATTGATTCATCCTCCTTCATTTTCAAATTTTGAATCTGGTAGTGATCATCTGCATCCGAGACTGCTTCACCTTACCTGTTCCTTCAAACTTTGTTTCAAGGATGTCCCACGCATCTTTAGCAGCTTCACAGGTTGAGATCAATCTAAAAAATGTCTGGTGCGACAGCATTGAAGATTGCATTGAGTGCCTTTGCATTTGTTGCAGCAGTTCGGTCCTCATCCGCCATCCACTGATTTTCTGGTTTAGAGTAGGCCACAATATCTTGATTCATGATTAATGGAGAATCATACTTATAGATCACAGATTTCCATGCTCGATCATCGATTGATTTGATGAACGCCCTCATGCGAGTTTTCCAGTAGGGATAGTTCGAACCATCCAGAAGCGGAGGACGGGAGATGTTTTGTCCTTCTTTCGTACTCATCTTGAAAAGCTTGGATATAGTCTCTGAATCACACTCTCTACAGCGAGTGTTCCGCTCTGATACCAATTGAAATTCGATGGTCCCACTAGGACTATTTCACTGTTCTATATTAGTTATTTCAGAATACTCAAACAGATCGTATTTCAATAGTTGTTAGTCGCATCATAAATGGTATGATGAAATGGAAAGGACACAAGATATGTTTACCCTGTTCAGCTCCACGAGCCTACTCAGGGGGTTTCTCTGAACCCCAAGTGGAAAGCACTTCACTATTCGAATGAGCAAATACAATAGAACTTAAGTAACACAACTCTCTTTGTTACCGCTATGTAATTGAATCACCGTGAGTGCGTCTGACTCCCTTAGACTGAGATCCCTCTCTTGTCCAGCTCGATCAGCCTCCCACAGATCAAAAGTTCTCTTCCCGAGAAAACCAGCACTGTACACAGTCTGTTCAACCTTCAATCGGAGCACCTTGCGATCAATTTATCTTAAGCTCAACTTTACCAACTCCGATGATGATCGCTGCTCTTATTGCCCCTGCGTTCTGAGTTCTTTTCTTGATAATTTGTATTCGTAATCTCCTTTATTTCCGATCTCCTCAACCTAAATAGATTGGATACACGAGTTTATTTTAGGAAACGAAGTTCGATGATCATACTTCCCTAATTGAGAAACCTAATCTCTCGTAGCCACGAGATCTTATGAATATCGCCAGCATATTCTTTAGTTAAGATCTTATGAAATATATATTCTTTGCTTAATTTCAGCAACGCAATATTTGCAAATCCATTGTTGCCTTCTGATTTCACATGCCTCTGTCTAAGATGACTCTGGGTCACCCTCTGATTCTGGTATGCTTCGACACCCTGATACAGATTACAGACTCTTGACTGATACAGACTCAATTTGCTAAAAACATGCAACACACATCCATGGGACATGTGGATTTAACAAACTGACTGGTGACTAGTATTGATGTGTGATGACTCGGCTACTGTAGAATTCATCCATGGATTCATTCTCAAATTCTCTTCAATGATCACTCCGTATAGTTGCCACTCTTAGGCACGTTTTTTGTTCCAACCGGGTAGTCAGAGTGATCACCACCCTCACGGTCTCGGACTTTTCTCTAATGAACTCAATCTATGAGAACCGAGAGAAGTCATCAACACACACAAATGCGTACATCTTTCTTCCGTAGCTCTCTACTTCCATTGGTCCCAAGAGATCCATATGTGGTAGTTGCAGCGGCGACCTAGCCCTCCTTTGTTTTCTAACTTGGCATTCTCCACATATTGTGCTTGGTTCTCCTGCGATCTAACGTATACCTTCGACTAGTTGTTCTGAAACAATTCTTTTAAGTGTTCTTAGGTTGAGATGTCCCATCCTATCATGCCATAATTTTATCTCTTCTGTCTTGGACATCAGACACGTAGATACAGAGGTTGCTGCAGCATCCGCTAATAAGTAGCAATTATTGGCAGATCTTGTACCCTTCATTAATCTTCTTCCATCTGCATCAAATACTTGACAGATCTTTTGTGTAAAATTAACAAAATGCGTAGTCACATAGTTGACTTACGCTGATGAGATTTGCTTTCAGAACCTCCACTAGCATCACATTTTGTAGCTTGGGCAACCCGTGTACAGCTAAAGTCCCTTTTTCGAGAACTTTCTGACAATCGTATTTTTAACCCTTTTATAGTTGTCAGATATAAGTTTCAGGGGTCAAATTGTAGTCAAAAACAATTTATAGACCTTGGTAAGCCAAGGGTCGATCCTAGGAACAGGCGTGTGTATATACTAGCTAGCAATCAATGTGTTCAGCTACTCCTAATAGAAATTCTGGGTTTGTTTTAATTATCCTAATTAATGTAACTAACGGTTGATTCGATTATAGAAAATAATTCCAAAATCGAACTTCACCCATGCCCGCAACACGATTCATGCAATCAGTCACATCATATAGTCATGCAAAATAGCTTTGGAAATAACCTAAATTGACATCAGGTGAGCCGTCCATTCACGGATCATCCCCTGAATTAATCTACACTATTGAACGCCGCCCAATCACGGATTATCAACAGTTTCAATTTAGTAAGCCTAGGGTTTCCAGACAAAAGAAGTCAACTTTCCTATCGATTCAGGTACTAACAATATAACTACCATGTTTCGATATCAACTCTACTCAATTCGGTTAATCACCTCAGACCCAATCATCTTTTTGGCATCTAACCTAGTTTCATTCTAACATGCAGTCATTCCAATCAATGATCGACAATGGTAAAACGATAGAATAAAGTATAATAGAATTGCAAAACATAAACTTGCATTAGACTAAAACTGATGTTCGTACAAATCACATGAAATCAGGTTAAAGGCATGGAATCCCTAGGATCCCAGAACTAAATAAACTACTCGCTATTCATGGTGATTACTACCAACATAAGAATGAAGAGAATTTAGAACGAAGAACCCGTTAAGGTGATCTTCACTCCAAGCTTGTCTCTTTTCTCCTGCTTTCGTTCTCCATATCGTCCAACCCTTGTGAATGAGCCCTGAATTTCTATTTATACTAAAAATCAATTGGGTTGATTTTTAAAATTAAGATCCGAGCCGGTTTGGTGTCAAATCGGCGGTTCAATTGGTAAACCGCCGGTTACATTGAACCGGCTTGTCTCGGAGAATCATGAAATTTTGCTTTTGGGGCCGGTTTGACTAGTGAACCGGGCTATTGTTCACTCGCACTGTAAATCTGACTTTTCTTTCATTTTTTACCATCTAAACCTTCTCATTACGTCTTGTAGTAAACTACAATATTGTAACCCTTTGAGTTAGCTTTATAACAAGATATAGCATGCCTCAATCGGATAAGAATCATGTTCTAGGAAAGCTTTTGATGGCGAATAGATCAATCTGCCCAGATTTGGTCTGTATTCGTTTGAATCTTTGTGTTTTGCCTTATTTTGCTCCAAAACAGTAAAAAGCCTCGATTTAATATAATTTGACCTGAAAGGAGATTAGAGTGGTAAAACACAATAAAAAGTTCGGGAGAGGAGCGAAATTTATCATCGAATGAAGCGAATAATCGATAAGAAATTAACCGATCAAAACACTCCACACTTAGAATTTGATCGTCCCGAACAAATATAAAATTCACAATGAGTAGCAAAGCAACTTAATTAAAGTACCAATCAAGTTCATGCGATCTACATTAACTAAACTAATGTCCTAAGATATGCAAGTCCTAATTCACTTACGTAGGAATCACGGATGCATTTAGCATATGCATCAAGCCTTTAAACCCCTAGGCTACCCTAGTGGACGAGTTATAGTCTCGTGAAGGTTTTTAGAAGAGGGAGTACCTAAAAATCTCTAATGCAGGTGTCCTATATGAATGCATGAAATGGGTGCTCAAAAGTGATAGCATTATTACAACAATCTCAAACTAATGCGCTAAGCCAACATCCAAGTCAAACTATCTTCAAATGAGTTTTCATACCTTCATAGTTCAGACAAGATGTTGCACTCAAACAAGTCGATATCAAAACCATCAAATGACTAACCACGCGTCTTAACATCTTTTTCAAGCTATGCATCCGAAATATGAATCCAGGTTACACAAAACATGTCCGCCATTCACCTATGCTATCTAGGGATAGTCCACGGGCTTTTGGCACAAAGCTCATTCTCAAGTCTAAAAGTCCGGACTTTATAAGCCATAAGAGAAGAGGAGCTTGGCTTGGTATTTTATAAAAATTGCATAAGCAAGTCAATGATTCCGTGCAAGCACAAGGGTCCTTCCTTAACTCATCTTATATGACTTATAAACAAGTGGTATAATACACATTATCAAGCTTAAGATGGAGTATCTAATGGCCTTCGGCCTTATTATGCTTAAGGAGGAACTTTTCTTCCATTCCTTTGTATTTTATTTCTCTCCTTTTTTCATAGATTTTTTTTTGTTGGGGCCTATTTTGTGCCCTCTTTTGACGTTCTTTTTGTCCCTCTCGTTCGAGGGACTCCACACTTAAAGCTTGACAAAGTATAAAAAGTGAAGGCGGGTGTGTGTGAGTAACAACATACACGAGAATACATAATAAGAGAACTAAAGTCACCGGGAATCACAAACAATGCTTAAGTTTTCAAAAAAGGTTAATTTAAGACCGGTGCCTATAAGTATCAAGTTCGAAGCATGCTTTCAAAAGTATATAGGACATATGGTAGACAAAAGATAGTAATAATATTAACTCCAAAGAATACACACTCGTACAAACTATTTCAGGTTCAAAACACAAACTCAAATAGGATGAATAGATAACCGGCGTAGCTCATAAAGAGTGGGAAAGTTAACAACAAACTATAGATAATTTGAGCGTGCACGTGTTCTTAAACTAACATGCCTATCAATCTAACTAAAATGCAGTACATGGCAAGAGTGATTATGCGCTCTCAAACACTCCACGCT
This sequence comes from Umbilicus rupestris, assembly GCA_963678935.1. Lineage (NCBI taxonomy): Eukaryota > Viridiplantae > Streptophyta > Magnoliopsida > Saxifragales > Crassulaceae > Umbilicus > Umbilicus rupestris. The sequence continues at coordinate 8,632,170 of OY787621.1, forward strand.
TAAGATCAAGCTTAGTCCCTAAGCGATGAACATAAAATTAACTATCAACCAGAAAAAGAACTAAGCACTTAAGTTGAGAGCATATAAATCATGCATCATGTCATGTAATGCACAAATTTAGTTAACCAAAACAAATATAAAAACTTACAGACCGGGTTACTTCCCGTCAAGGCCTAGTTTAACATCTTGGCAAGACTCAGCAAAGCGCCCAATAGAAATCACTCGCAAGAAGTCCTTTGCTAGAATCCCTTCTCGCGGGGCCTTTGATGTTCAAAGGTGTCAATCCACCTTCAAATCCCATTTGATTTTACGTCAATCAAGTGCTACATGGACGTTGAATTGATAGTCCAATCCCTTTATAGATATTAGAACCTTGAGAACCAAGGGATTGTGGGAGCTTCTTCTCGGCAATTTCAAGAAATATGGCAAGAACCTTAGAAACTTATCCGGCAGTGGTGCAAAAAGATATACATCTTCACTACATGCTCCATATTCAATTAGCACGTTTCCTGTGAGTTCTTCAGTTAGTAACTCAGATGCCAATGTCTCTTGACCTTTCTTCACTATCACATTTATATGTATGCGAGGATATTCTTTAGTCAAATTCTAATACACATCAACGAAGTCCTCATAATTTTGAATTTGTGGCGGCTCAAAGTGCTCCATCTCTTCCACTACATCACCATGGTCATTCACATCATTGGGAAATAAGGATGAAAGGGCTAATGTTCCATAAACACAAATTTCTTGATGGCTGGCCACTTCCATCTCGGCGTTATTGTCTATGAATTCTTTGGTCACGCTAGAGTTTCTGATGAAAAGATCTCTGGATACTTGCGTTTCTGCAAAGTTTTCTTGTTGCGCAATTTGAGTTTCCAGCAAGAGGTTTTTAATAGCGAGCTGCTCTGCTGACTTTGTCAAGTTGGTAAGTTTTGCGTCAATTTTTTGACAATGCTTGCTCTGCTGTGCCAGAAAGTCGGCAAGCATGGACTCCACTCTTGATGTCCCAATGTTCTGAGGTTGGGTCTGATGATATTGTGTGTCTTCATAGTAAGTGCTCTTCCATCAGTGGATGATGGTTGATTATCCAATTTTGCTCATAACATTGTATCCTGTAATCATACTCTTCACAATAGGAATTCGGTTCATCCAGAAACATATCTCGATCATTGCTCCAAGATGGGGTATATTGAGGCGCTAAAAAGCGTTGCTCGTCCCATGAGTTTCCTCCACTTGAGTACATGCCTTGTTGATTGTATGAATACATCCTTTCAATTCAAGATAAACATATGATTAGTAAAGGATAAAATAGAAAATAGAAAATGGAATAGTCCTAAACTATGTGTGCTAAAAAATAATAAAACACTTAGACGCTGTTCCTCGACAACGGCGCCATTTTGACAATCGTATTTTTTAACCCTTTTATAGTTGTCAGATATACGTTTCAGGGGTCAAATTGTAGTCAAAAACAATTTATATACCTTGTATATAAATTCTGGGTTTGTTCTAATTATCCTGGGAACAAGCGCGTGTATATACTAGCTAGCAATCAATGTTCAGCTACTTCTAATAGAAATTTTGGGTTTGTTCTAATTATCCTAATTGTCCTAATTAATATAACTAACAGTTGATTCGATTAGAGAAAATAATTCCAAGATCGAACTTCACCCATGCTCGCAACACAATTCATGCAATAAGTCACACCATATAATCATGCAAAATAGCTTTGGAAATAACCTAAATTGACATCAGGTGAGCCGCACAATCACGGATCATCACCTAAATTAATCTACACTATTGAACGCCGCTCAATCACGAATTATCAACAGGTTCAATTTAGTAAGCCTAGGGTTTCCAGACAAAAGATGTCAACTTTCCTATCGATTCATGTACTAACAACATAGCTACCATGTTTCGATATCAACTCTACTCAATCTGGTTAATCACCTCAGACCCAATCATCTTTTTGGCATTTAACCTAGTTTTGTTCTAACATGCAGTCATTCCAATCAATGATCGACAATGGTAAAAGGATAGAATAAAGTATAATAGAATTGAAAAACATAAACTTGCATTAGACTAAAACTGATGTTCGTATAAATCACATGAAATCAGGTTAAAGGCATGGAATCCTTAGGATCCCAGAACTAAATAAACTACTCGCTATTCATGGTGATTACTACCAACATAAGAATGAAGAGAATTTAGAACGAAGAACCCGTGAAGGTGATCTTCAGTCCAAGCTTGTCTCTGATAATGTAGTATGGCAGTGTTTGACAAAACCAGCACAAGTGAGCAAGGAGTTGCTACAGCACAAGTAAACAAGCAGTCCAGCAGAAGTGAACTAGCTGCAGCTGCAGCAGGGGATGCTGCAGCAGGAGCTTGTTCAACTGGCTGCATCATCTGTCCGAGAAGCAGCAGCAACCTGGGCGTGTCTAGAAGGGCTGGAATCTCTACGGAGAGCTTCTGAAGAATTTCTAATATGCTGTGGAGTATATTCCAGTGAGGTTTACTAGTCAGAGAAGGAGATTTGCATTGTAGATAAAAATCAAATCTAATCTCCTAGATTTTAGGAGATAATTGTTCTTTTTGGTACATTGCCTAAACCTGGACATTGCTTAAAGCTGGTGCTGCTATTTAAGAAGAAGGGGTTTAGAGCAGAAGGATTGATCGAAGCTGAGGGATACACGAGTGCATACACGGAATTCAGAGAGAGCAATTTGTGGTGTGCGACGGACGTTTTTCTTCGATCATCACCCAAGAGCAGAGCGTGAGCGCAGAGCTGTGGTGATAGAAGCAGGAGGTGGTCAGGACTTGCAGAGTCTGATCCAAGCTTGATCTGGAAGCCAATTCAGAGCAGTGGTGCTTGTTGGTTGATCATTTACAGCCGCGGAAGAACTGACGGGTGGTTGGCTCGGTCAAGTGTCGTGCGGCAGTACTCGCTAGTGGCAGGTGGTCACTGAGTGAGGGGGAGTATTCCAGAGTGTGCAGCGCTAGTGGAATCGTTCGAACGGCTCGGCAGAAGGCTTTGGAGCGACGCGGACAAATTGTGCTTCAGCTGTGTGTTACAGCAGTTGCTACAGCAACCCTGCTGAGTTGAGTGTAGTTTAGAATAGGCTGAGTCTTGAGAAGTCTGTAGCTATTCTAGATTGACATTTGTATAGGGTGTGCAGACACAAGTCAGAGCTTGTTCTGATTGTGTCAAGTGATCCACACAAAGGTTGAGTAGCATAGGTTGCGTGAAGTTGTAACCGAGTGTACTTGGAGACCTTCGTGGTTAGTGGATTGAGGACTGGAGAATAGTCCTCCCCAGACGTAGGCAGTTGGCCGAACTGGGTGAACAAACCTTTGTCTTGTTCATTGTTTGCTGAGACAATTCCCGAGTGAACAAGAGTGTGCTGCAGCAACTGCTTGTTCACAAGTCTGCCTAATTGAGACGCTGTGAAATTTCAGTATCTTTTCTCCTGCTTTCGTTCTCCATATCGTCCAACCCTTGTGAATGAGCCCTGAATTTCTATTTATACTAAAAATCAATTGAGCTGATTTTTAGAATCAAGTTCCGGGCCGGTTTGGTGTCAAACCGACGGTTCAATTGGTAAACAGCCGGTTCTACATTTAACCGGCCTATCTAAGAGACCGGTTCAACCACCAAACCACCGGTTTGACCAGTAAACCAGCGATTTGACTAGTGAACCGGCGGTTTGACTAGTGAACCGGCGGTTCTTACTTGAACCGGGCTGCTGTTCAATCAGCATTGTAAATCTGAATTTCTTGCGTTTTTTACTATCTAAACCTTCGAATTACATCTTATGTAAAGTACATGTTGTAGCCCTTTGAGTTAGCTTTCCAACATGATATATCACGCCTCAATCGGATAAGAATCATGTTCTATACAAGCCTTTGATGGCGAATAGGTCAATCTGCCCAGATTTGGTCTGTATTCGTTTGAATCTTTGTGTTTTGCCTTATTTTGCTCCAAACGAACTACAAAGCCTCGATTTAATATAATTTTACCTAAAAGGAGATTAGAGTGGTAAAAAACAATGAAAAGTTCGGGAGAGAAGCTAAATTCATCATCGAATGAAGCGAATAATCGATAAGAAATTAACCGATCACTTTCCCTTTCAGCCCATTCCGAAAAGTCACATTCTGTTCTTTGCAGGGTTGAACATCAATTAAGAATGATTTGTTTCCAGTCATATGTCCCGAGCACCCACTGTTGAAGTACCAACTATCTTTCTTCATTGACTTTGATGAGCTGTAAGACACATAGGCATACTGTCTTCGGCCTACCTTGTATCTTTGATAACTGTCCTCGGATTGTCGTTGTGGTCTCCAGTACTTGTTCAGAATAGGACACTTGTAGGGCCCAACATGATCACACAAATAACACTTGCGCTTTAACGCCTTTGCTTCCTCTTTGAGGTTCTACTTTAGTGCTGCAGAGGTTGTTGTAGCATCTCCTGTCCCTTTCTTCTATTAGTTTTCTTTCGAGTTGGTTCTTGCGGTTTCGCTGACATCTCCCTCCGTTGTATTACAGGTTCTGAGTCTTCTATCTTGAGCTTTGATGAACGTTGTCACTCCAGTGCCTTCTTTGTCAGTATACCCCAATCCTACATTTCCACCTTCATATTTTTGGTAGGACAAGAGGTCATCAAGGCTGTTTGATCCATTATTGAGAATCTTGGCAGTTTTTCTGTGTAGACTGACATCCTCCATTACGGCTCCATAATTTGTCTCTCATTGATCTGCCTGGTCTATCATGAGTTTGATGGTCTCTAGCAATTCTTCTCGTTCTTTTTCCATTCGGATATTTTTGAAGACAGTCCCTTATTAATCTCAATGATCTGTAGCGTCTTCTCGTGCAGCAGGATGTAGTTTCTTTCAAGTGACTCCTCAGTGACTTCCTCATCATCGCTGCTGTCTGACTCTTCAACACCGTAAATAATATTTTTCTTTACTGAACTGGTGCTCTCTAGATCTGTTACAGTGGTTAGAGCAACATTGCTCTTCTGATCTGAGTCCTCTTCACTCTCTTGGTCGCTCTAGTTTGCAGCAAGTGACTTGTTGTTTTTCTTCTGATTGTTTGAGCATTCAGACTGCCTGTGGCCAAAACCTTCACACTCCCAACACTGCACTCCTTTTTGCTTGTCCTTCATCTCTTCTTTGTTTTGATCAGCATTCGATTTTCTTCTCCAGGAATTCTCTCCTCTTCTGGGCTGATTTCTCCCACCTAATTGTTGCCCTGCAAACTGGATTTCTGATCCATTCTATTTACGAACTTACCAAAGTTCTTTGCAAGCAGTGCCAGTTGCTGCATTATATCTTCTGGTGTAGCTTTTTTTTTGTCTCTGCCTTCAGTTCTAGGTTTTTCCTGGGAGATGGTGTAACATCCTCTTCCGTCTTCATCTTGAATTATCTCAAGGATCCAATCAAGGCTTCCAGCCTCATGTTCTTGACATCATGTGCTTCTTCTATGCCAGTGACTTTCATGTTAAACTTTGAAGTCAGGGATCTGAGAACTTTTCTTACGAGTTTTTCCCCTTGTATCGGTTCTCCGAGGGCATATGCTTCATTCGACAGGTCGAAAGGTTTTGCATTGAACTCGGTAATAGTGTCTCCCTCCAGCATTTTCAAGCTTTCAAATTTTGAGGTGATCATTTCAATTCTCGATGTCTTCACCTTGTCGGTTCTCTCATGGACTGTCTCTAGGTTGTCCCATGCTTGTTTTGTAATGTCGTAGTTTGAGATTAACCTGAAATTATTGGCATCCACAGCCGCAAATATAGCATTAAGGGCCTTGGAGTTTACCAGATGCTATACCTTCCTCTTCTACTGTCCATCTGTTTTCGGACTATTTCTGGGCAACTCCCTTGCTGTCTATGACCAATGGGTGCGACCACTTGGATATCACTGCTCTCCACTCTTTTTCATCTACTGCCTTCAGGAAGGCCTTCATGAGAGCTTTACAGTAACTTTAGTTCCCTCCTTCGAGCAGTGGTCTGCTTGTGCTTTGTCCTTCCTTCATTGTTCGTCGTAGAAGTCAGCAGCGATTGCTTGGATCCCACTCCGTGTGTCGAGTGATCTGCACTGATACCAATTGAAATTATCAGCGCTTCTGGTGACTTGTATCAGCAGGTTGCTAATATCAACCTCTGGGTCACTTTGCAGAATTATCTTGCTATGGCCGAACCTGAAAGATACGAGCAATTTGTTCACCCAGTTCGGCAACTGCCTACGTCTGGGAAAGACTTCTCTTGAGTCCTCAAGATTCCACTAAGCTCGGTTTCTAGTACAAGGATTCAAGTCCTCAGCATATTCTAGTTCACCTTTACTTCTAACCTAGCTAGTGATCACACAGACTAGACTCTTCTGTCTACCCACTTTCAGTAGTAGCTAGCTATAGACCTGAACTCATAGACTCAGCCTATACTATTACAATGTGTAACAAGATGCTATAGCAACTTATAGGTCAAGCTGTTGTAGCTTCTGTCCATGACTCAACACGCACTTTCTGCCGTGACGTCGGACTTCCAGGAGTACTCCAGACTCTGGCAATAGCTCCCCCTCGATCAATGACCTCCAGTCAGTATCATAGGACTCGGCTTTAATCTTCAATAGTTTGCGATAGCTCCTCTTCGCAACTCTGCTTCAAAGCTTGTACTTGATTTATCAACGAGCCAGCGCTCAAGTTGAGTTTTCTCGATCAAGCATAGATCAAACTACACTAGTTCTAATCTCCTCTCAGCCACACACTCACAAATAAGCGCTGTAGCTTTCAGCCTTCCGCTCTCAGCCTCTGCGTGTATCTCTCTCTCTCGGTGTGTGTTGGTGTTGATGTACTGCCCTTCCTTATATAGCAGCAGACAATGACCAACCATTGGACTACTAATCCTTTTAGGAATCGTAGAACTTTGCACAAGAGATCTTCTCCTAGATTCCTGCGGATTTGTAGAGATTGATTTCCAAAAGCCAATTTAGAAACTGATCTTGTTCCGACCTCTAAACAAGGACTCCTGATTAGTCACGGCTGTTCAGGTGACTCCCGGACAAGTAGCAACGCCGTCAGCAGCCCTCCCGACACTCTCCGAGTAGCTCCATGTTGACCTCACGATAGGTTTTTGCTCCAGCTCTGAGTCTTCACGATATGCTATAGCATCTCCTGGTAGATGTTTGCTGACCTCAGACAGCTTGCGAAACTTATCCCAGTTTCTTTTGTAAACGGGTTGCTATAGCATATTCTCACTGTTGTTTTGTTTTATCAATTCCAGTGCCATGCTTCACCTTCTATACTTTGTAGGATGTTGTAGCATCTTCTTTGTTGATTGTTTTGTCAATGATGCCATTACTTAACATATGTAAAAGGTGATCTAACGAGATGCTACAGCAACATGTGAAGAGTACAAAACGTCTACAAGTTAATCTAGTAAGGTGCTACAGCAACCTGTGACGATAGCAGCTGGAGCATCGTGAAGGCTAGCATCCGCAGACTTTAAAGAGCCTTCTAAATTCAAAGGATCAACTTTTGGCGATTATTTCCTAATTATTTTAGGAAATTCCAACAGTAATAGATTGCTCAAATAACTCAGCAAACCCAAGTTAAAGATATGATTCCAAATAGGAATTTTGGAAAGAAGGTTCTCAACAAGCTCCTAAGATCTTGCAATAGATCTTGGACTACTAAAAGGAGTTTGGAAAGTTCCTAAATCTTAGTAGGATTATGACTAGGATTTCTTTAATCCTTTAAGGGCTGCCAGTATATAAAGCCAGCGCTTCTACAGAAGAAAGTGTGCTCACACACATAGAAAAAGATAGAAGCACAAATAAAAGCAAGAGCGAAGAGCTAAAGCGCAGAGTTGAGAGTTGTGAGCGTATGAGCAGAGAGAGATGAGGACTAGCATAGTCTGATCAAAGCTTGATTGACAGAGTTCAACTGGAGCAGAACCTCGTTGAAAGCAAAGCATTGTCCCCGTATGATGAGTGGAGGTCACTGATCAAGGGGGAGCGTCACCGGAGTTGTGAGAACTCGCAGAAGACAGATTGAAGCAGGTAGGAGAGCTCGGAGAATCTGAGGTATAGCAACTTGATACTGTAAGTTGCTATAGCACCCTGTCGTAATGCATTGTTTTAGAATAGGCTAAGTCTGTGTGACCAGAGTTGTAGCGTTCGATACTCAAGTGTGTTGATAGTGTAAGCTAGTATGTGTGATCAGACTGAGTGTAGATTCAAAGCTAGTTTAGAAGTAAAGGTTGAACTAGTGTGAGCTGAGTTCTGATATTCTTGTGCTAGAAACTGTGCTTAGTGGAATCTTAAGGACTCAGGAGATGTCCTCCCCAGTCGTAGGTAATTGCCGAACTGGGTGAACAAAGTGCTCGTGTCCTTCAAATTTGGCCGTAGCAAGATAATTCCGCAAAGTGACCCAGAGGTTACTATAGCAACCTGCTGATACGAGTCATCAACAGTGCTAGTAATTTCAGCATCAATGATAAATATATGTCACAAGTGATTGTCTTGAACTGAATTGCAACATTAATCGGAAGAACAACTTCTTTGTTTGCTTGTTATTCACAACCTTCACTCACAGACCCCCCCCTTTTTCCATTGCACTACTGTTAAGTTAGGAATTTAAAGTTAATTTGACGCGTATGACAACACGCGTCGCATGTCTTCCTGAGGGAAGGTTCAAAGGCGTTACCCACCTATCCTATATAGATATGGACCGTAGAAATTATCATCACATTGAGTTGAGTCTTGATTTTTCTTTCACTTCTCGATCATCTTCATGTGGGGGATTGTTGGAAATATATGTGTTAAATGTGAAGAAAATGGTGATGCGACCCCATTTTGTGAGCCAAAATTGATGATGAGGATTTAATTGAATTAATCAAATACCTTAAGTTGAGAAGTATAGAATTGATGATTCATAATAAAATAAAAGTTAAATTGAATGAGATATTGATGCTCAAAGAGTGGTCTAAAATATTAGAAATGTGAGCCCATTAAGATTAGAACACTCAAATTTATTGAGTTTAAATACAAACAATGTGCAAGTAAGTCATTTAAATTTGCGGAGATATAGCTTCTGCTTAAGCACTCTCTGTATCTTTCTGCGGAACTACTCTACTGAATAATATGAAAGACACAGTATGTTTGTTCACCCAGTTCGGCAACTTGCCTATGTCTGGGGAGGATGCTCTGATCCTCAAGATTTCACTATCACAGTTTGAAGTACAAGAACTCACACCTTTACTTCTCACCTAGCCGAAATCTAAAGCTCAGTCTAATCTCCTAGACTAGCAAGCAGTCTGATCACATAGACTCTCTTCGTACAGCCTACTCACTCTCAGTAATAAATAGCTGCAGTTCTACCTCTCAAACTCAGCCTATTCTATTACAGTGTATAGCTCACGGAATGCTTAAGCACACTCTTCACCAGAGTTGTTGTATCTTCAGTCCACGATACTCCAAGCTCTCCTGCCAAGTAGTCAGACCCTCTGAGTTCTTCAAACTAAGCCTCGGCTCCCCCTCAATCAATGACACACTCTGCCAATATTAAGTAGCCTCAATCACTGCTCCGCAGCCCGCGACAATGCCTGTCCGCAGCTGATCACTGAGCTTCAGACTGTTATACCAACAAGCAGCACTCCAGCGAACTCGAAACCAGTCCAGAATCAAACTCCACGCGTTTTGATTCGTCTACACAACACAAGCCTCTAACTCAGTGTATAAAACCCTGCTACCATGAGTTAATCTCTCAGTTTGTTCTTCTCTTGTGCTCTGTGTTTTCTCTCTATGATCGAGTGTAGTACTAATGTCCTCTGCGCTGCTTTTCAAGCACACGCACCCCTCAAAAGCGCCAAGCATCAATATCAGAATCTTACTCCTAGATTCTAGCAAGTTGTTGAAGATTCCCTTGCCAAATAATGAACCACTTGGATCTTTATCTGTTTGAGCACATGCTGGCGACTGCTGCTTTTGTCATCTACATAGCTCCCAGAGCTTCCTCAATGTCAGCCGTATGAAGCCGGAGCAGACTCACCGTGCATCGTCAGAATTCTTCTCTAGCTCTGAGACACCACATAGTGCTAAAGCAGACTCTGTCTCTAGCCCATTCTTCAGATAGTATCTCAGCTTCAAGTCTTCAGAAGTTGCTGAAGCAGAATCTGGCTCTTTGTTGTTGTTGTTTTGTCAGTTTTCAAACTGTACTTTAGCCACCGATCTTCAGGGAGTGCTTCAGCATTCTCTTGAGCAGTTTTGTCAAGGATGCCATATCCTCAACAGTTACATTTTTTGAAACTGAATAGAATGTAAGTTTAAACTCTACTTGGTAAGGTAGTGACCAAAGAAGCTCTTTTTACGCGCGAGTACGCAGAGGGTAGGTGCAAATTAAGAGTCAATTCCTATTCAAAGCAGGTTCCAATGCGTGCGCCCGCGAACACAAATGGTGGACCAACTTAGTCGCATATGGACAGACTCTTTTTGGACTTTTTTCAACTCAAACTTTTAATTTTGTGCATAACTTGGAAGCGACGCTTTTATGTCTATTAGTCATGTTTAATGACATTTAAGGCTGAGGCATCGCATAAGACTTAATGTTGAGGTGACATTTTAGTGACATTAATACATTTAATGGCAGTAAAAGTTGAGGCATCACCGGAGGTTCATTGTTGAGGCAACGTAGTGATTAAATTACTTTTAAGAGCATTAACAAGCACTTACGCGAATCTTGACATCAAAATCATCTAACCTCTCGAGTTCTTCTTGATTATATTCATCTATCAAGAGAATTTTTTTAGAGAACTAAATCCTAAAAGAACCAACAAATCCAGAAATCCTAGATTCAAAATTATTCACCGCAAGAGACATAGTTCACGCCTGTAACGCAAGCAAAATCAGGGTAGTTTGTGTCAAAAAGTGACAAATCGAAATTGAATTCCGGAGAAAATGACAATTTTGAAATTAAATTTCAGATATTCTCGGAAAAAATATTCCACAATCCATCTATACACGGATGTCAAAATCAATATTAGTGTATCCTTAGCAATCACAAAAAAAAAAAAAATTTCGAGCTCTATAAATAGAGACCCGTTTTACTATGTTTTGAACACACAAGATTCTTCTCTCTTACTAATTTATTTTTGTTTTTTCTCTAATTTTCATTTCTTTTTACAAAAAGCCACCATATTTATGGATTATAAGCATCCTAATTATGAAAATAAACCAAAGCAAACACGTATTAGAAAATAAAGTTTTCTTGAAGTTCAAGTTCGAAATTCTCTGCAGGGACCCATAAAATTATTCTCAACTCCCGAAGATCCATCTCGACATTATTCATATTGTACTATGGAGCAGGTGTTGTTACTTTAGTTCTTGAAACTGTTGCAGATCGTGACTTATGGATTTGACATTCTTTCTTTGGAATACCTTATTTAATGACCTGAATGTTTTGCACCACCGGTAAAATTTTCAAGATGTTTTAGTAGGCCGCGCACCACCGGTAAATTTTACGGTAAATGATCATCAATATAACATGGCGTATTATTTTACTGATGGCATATATCTGAAATGGGCTACATTCATTCAATCAATCTCATGCCGTCAAACTCGTATAGATAAGTCATTTGCTCAACATAAAGAAGCAACTCGAAGAGATGTTGAAAGAGCATTTGGGGTTCTGCAGTCTCGATTTGCTATAATTCGGAAGCCTTCTCTTACGTGGGATGAATATATACTTAATGATATCATGTTGTCATGCATTATAATGCACAACATGATTGTTGAAGATGGACGAGCACATATGCACACTATGAAAATACAACATAGTTCAATAGAAGCACGGGATATGATGAGAGTCATTTCAATATTACATGATCGAATAGAGAATATTAATGTTTACTTCGGAAATAATGATGAAGTTGAAGATCAACACAATATGTCCTTAAAAATAATTTGATGGCCAATATATGACATAAATTTGGCCATAATACATGATTTTCGCACTACTCAAATATTTTGTCAAGTATTAAATGCAAAACTATTTTTCTGAAGATTATAATTATTAAATTACAGACCATGTGTATTGATAATATTTTGAATAATAATTTCAATTATTAAATAATATTACATATAGAAATAAAATTTTTAGAAATTATTTATTCATATTATAATAAGAGATGACGAGAAATAATTGTATGATCTTTTTTGATTTGAAGAATATTTGAGAAACGATTATAGGATTGTGAGAGAGAAAATTAATGCTCAATTTTTTTTTAAACATCATTGTGAAAGATTAATAAGATTCAATTTTCGACGCGTCAAGTAGTTATCATCGATGCAAGGGATGTCATCAGCGGGGTGCGCATTCGGTGCTTTTGTGTCCACCTTAACGGACATCATATTTATTTTGAACAAAAAGTATATAATATAAAAAGTCTGTGTCTATAAATAGATGCATGTGTCGACGGGTCCAATCCGAGATTCATTTTGTGTAACAATGGAAATGTTCTACTACTTGGTGTTCGGCGGACTCGCCGTCGTGGTCGCCGTCATGGAGCTCAGCAAGAGCAACAAGGATCGAATCAACACCTCTTCCGCTTTCGATTCTTTCAAGAACAATTACTTGATTGTCTACTCCCTCATGATGGGTACGTATCCATGTCAGATCTCATGTCCTTTCTGAATTCTCGGTACTAGTGTTGATGTGCATTGTGTTTGGATTTGGATCTGATTAGGAAATGCACTTTCTGGGTGAGATCCTTGTTTATAGATGGATCTGGATTGAATGGATTATGCTCTTTTGTTCTTAATTAATGATTTTTTTATGTGTCTTTCATTTTAGCTGCTCAAGTCAGGCAGATTGATCCAAGTTCCTTTATGTCATTAATAATAGTTGCAATGACTTTTCTGGATCCAACTCACCTAGATCATTTTTATAGGTGATGATCATTGTTAAAGCCCTTTTATTTTTATTGCCTAATGCTTAATTGTTTGCACGCCCATAGCTGGGGACTGGCTGCAGGGTCCATATGTGTATTACCTGTACACTACATATGGCTTCAGCAAAGGAGAAATTGGCCATCTTTTTATTGCTGGGTTTGGGTCCTCCATGTTGTTTGGAACAATTGTTGGTTCTCTAGCTGATAAACAGTAAGATCCCGTTCAGTTTCGCCTTCAAATCCTCCAGCACTATCCACTTGGGTGCTTATGTATTCCAAACTGTAGGGGCCGGAAGAGAGCATGTGTAACTTACTGTATAACATACATCCTGAGCTGCATCACCAAGCATTCTCCACAGTACAATGTTTTGATGTTGGGACGTGTTTTGGGGGGAATTGCCACTTCTCTCCTATTCTCAGCTTTTGAGTCATGGCTGGTTGCTGAGCACAATAAGGTGAGATGCCAGAACTTCACATTAGGTGACTTTATGTTCTCATATATGCACCACGTCACTATCAAAACCATCTGAACTACGTTAGTGCCTCTATAATGCATTTATTTGTGTATACTGATCATTTATTTCTGAATATTGCAGAGGGGCTTCGAACAACAGTGGTTGTCAGTCACTTTCTCAAAGGCCATATTTCTTGGGAATGGTCTAGTTGCTATTGTAGCTGGGTTGTTCGGAAACCTACTAGTTGATACCCTGGCCTTGGGGCCTGTTGCTCCATTTGATGCTGCTTCATGCTTTCTCGCTATTGGTATGGCAATTATTTTATATACATGGTCTGAGAACTATGGTGATCCATCAGAGAGCAAAGATTTGCTTACCCAGTTTAAAGGTGCCGCAGCCGCAATAGTATCTGGTAAATTTTCTCCCCGGCATCAGCTTTTGAAACTAGGGAACTAAATGTGATTGGGATTTTTTTGGTATTCTTCTACATTACTTAGCTTCGACTTTTAAATAAATTTGCTGCATTGCTTTATGCACTCTATTTTCAGTGATTTGTTTTCAGTGGCTTGTAAGGTTACAAGATATGTGTGTTTGCTGCTAGTATGTCATAAATGATCGGACTTTGAATAGAAAAAGCATGATATCATTTTTGTTTGTGTTTTCTTTTCATAAAGTAGGAATTGATTTTTAGCAGCCACAAATGAGCACTTATAGTAATGAGTTTCCTGTGGTTTCAGCATGGGACCTACTGTGACTAATGTACTATACTATTAGTTTTTTTGTAGAGTATTTTCAGTGTTCTTAGCAGGTGTGTATTCGCTCATTCTTTGTATATGTACTCCTGGCACACTCCTTTTGGCATTCTTTTTGTTGCTTTCTTTTCATTTATTAAAAATTCTTTACTCCAGCGGGTGGTCGCTGGCTTTATAAGAATCATAATATGATCAGATGGGAAAAGAATTTCTTTGCCAAAATATTCTATTTTTTATATTTCATCTTTTTACTTCTTGGTATGTACTATATAGCAGTGCTAGTATTTTTCTTATAATTTCTTTCCAGTATGCGCTCATCTTTCTTACTCATTTGTTGTTCCTGGAGATTAACATTCCATGATCGCTCAGATGAAAAAGTTGCATTGCTGGGAGCTATACAGTCCTTGTTTGAAGGTTCCATGTATACTTTTGTATTCCTATGGACTCCGGCTTTGAGTCCCAATGAGGAAGAGATTCCACATGGTTTCATTTTTGCAACATTCATGTTGGCTTCAATGATGGGAAGCTCCCTTACATCTCGGCTAATGTCACGCTCATCAACCCGAGTTGAGAGCTACATGCAGATTGTTTTTGTCGTATCTGCTGCATCCCTTATGCTTCCTATTATCACAGCTGTAAGTGGCCAATTTTTGCAGTTTAAATTTGAAGAACGACACCTTTTATTATGCATATTTCTAACTCTTTTTGTTCAGTTTCTGGTGCCACCTTCTAAAGTCAAAGGAGGAGGTATTTCATTTTCAGGTTGCATCCAGCTCCTTGGCTTTTGTACCTTTGAAGCATGTGTGGGTCTATTTTGGCCATCGATAATGAAGATGAGATCTCAGTATATTCCTGAGGAGGCTAGAAGCACTATCATGAACTTCTTCCGCATTCCTTTGAACATCTTCGTGTGCATCGTGCTGTACAATGTATGCGGCTTCTTTCATGTATATGCTCTTTTTAGTGAAGTGTTGAGGCAAGTATGTTTATGCATTTAAACTGGGCTCTCGTTCATAACTTACATTAAAGTGCAACTTAGGATAAGGTGAAACTTTATCACTTTTTTGACAAAACTGAAATCCCAATCCAGCTTTATTTACTTGTATATTAACTATGCTGAATTTTCTTCCATATACTTTCAATTGTAACATGCTTCTACATCTGGCCGATTATTTACTCCAATCTGTAATGCAAATAGCTTAAACTTTATAATTTCCTTTTCTGTAATATTCACTTGGTTAACTTGTTCTTTTTTTTTTTCTTTCAATTTTTTCTGACTAAAGGTTAATGCGTTCCCCATCACTATAATGTTCGGTATGTGCTCCTTTTTCCTTCTACTGGCATCAGTTCTTCAAAGGCGCCTCATGTTTCTTGCAGATAAAACAAGTAAGCTGATCCTTTTCCTGATAGACCATAGATTCTCGTTCATCAACTTTTTTTTGAAAATCTGTAACATGTTGAATATAGAGCGAGCGCTAAAGCACATCTTGGTGTCAATCCTAGAAGGTGGGGAAAAGTATATGACTAGTCTTGAAAACTAATGTTTTTTTATTTTATTTCTGATGCCTCAGAGGACTGGAATCCCATGACAAAGGTGAGGGACATGGCCGAGGAGCCATTGAACCCCTGAGTGATGTTTCAACAAGCACAACGGACCATAGAAGCTTAAATTTAGAACAAGGTGTATACGAAAAAGTAGACGGTATCTAATTGACCGGGGACATCACTATTTTTGTAGGACACAGCAGTACTACGAAGCAAATGAAGTCTTCACTTGGCTGCTTGTTTAATAATTTTGTTTCTGTCTGGCCTCCAATTACAATCATGATAGTGCTACTTTTAATAAGTTTATCCTCCACATTTATTATAACCTGATGGAAAATTTTAACAAATGTTTTTGGAGACTACACTAAGAATATTACAGCAGTAGTTGGCGGGATGGATGCGCTGTAAAATGTCAGGTCCATGAAACAGGTGAGGGTGGAAATTAGGAAATCAAGTTGGTCGTGGAATATCCATGCTTGGCATTTATTCACTCTTAGGACTACAATGGTAGGGATGAACTATATAAGGCCAAGATGAAGTTAACCTAGGACCGGATGATGCTTATAATTCCAAACATCCTGGCCTGTAATTGCTTTCATTGATGAGTGACTAACACATTTGGACAATGGACAACTTTTCTCGGAGTCTCGAGTCTTCCTAATCGGCCGACAAGCTACATATCTGGGAAATGCTTGCACCATATGTGAGGGTTGCACTCTTAGAACTGATGATGAAAGACGGCTGGCTGGGAGTAATGGATGTAGAGATGGAATGAGTGGTGATAGAAGATTGATACTGTCTAGTAAGAGCATCTCCAATGCTAATATGTAAAGAGGTCCAATATGTAAAATAGTCCAGAGCATCTCCAATGCTAATATGTAAAGAGGTCCAATATGTAAAATAGTCCATCTGCCATTAAAAAATAGAGATTCATTTATCTATTATCTTCTCCAACGGACGACTGAAAGTAGCTATAATTTTACAGAATGAATATCTCAATCGCCAAATCGGCAGCAGACCTCTCATTGCTATCCCTTTTTTTTTCTCATCGCTACCCATTTTCTGATATCTCTTTCTCGTTCTTTTCACAAGCCCTCGTCTCGATACGTATGTGCGTGTGTCCGCCGCCCTCTGCTTTGTGTCAAAGATGAGATCTTTGGATATTGTGAAGTTTCTGTCGGATTGGCTTTTATAATAATTCGGTTAGATGATGGGTTGTATAGATTTGGAGTGGTGGTGAAGTCGAATTGAAATTTTTAAAAATCTGATTTGATGATGATGATGGGGCGTGTTTATTGGGAGCGAGTGCTGAAGTTTTTGTGGGGATTGTGATTTGGAGCACGTTATTATTTTGTTGTTGATTCTGTGAATTGTGTGTTGACTCTGTTGAATGTTGCCCTAACCTTGATGATGCTTATGTTGTTTATGAGTTTGAGTTTAGGTTAGAAATAAAATTGTTGGTTTGTTGATGCAGTGAGAGTGTGGATGGAACTGGGTGTTTTGAGGTCTAGTGTTGGATTATGTTCTTGTTTGAAATAACCTCTGGAGATGAACTCATATTATTATCATTATTTGAAGACTTTTCAGAGATAGCAGTAACATAAAATCAGGAGTAATAAATTGAGACTGCCAATAGGTATAAATATGAAATACAAAATAAAGGAAGATTGAAGGATGACATGCCTAATGTTTGGCTAAAATTGCAGTTGGTGGTTGGGGGGAGGTTAAGTATATATTTTATGGCCCTATGAGTTGCAAGGGCAGCTCTCAAAACTAATATTAGCACATTATATGTTGTTGTATTTTGATAACTTGATACTTGAGAAAACAAAAAGAATTTTGTGGAGTGTGGTCAGGAAATTGATTATAGGATAATGTGTGTATCACTAACTTAACTTATGGTGGAGCTAGGGAGCTCAGGTGTGTGAGGCTCAATTTTTTTAAACATAACTCAGGGTTTGTTTGTTGTTTGAAGGTTCAGTCGGAACTTGTGTGTGACCTTTGCAACATCCTACAATCAGATTTTATTAATAGCATTGTTAAATCATTTAGAATATATCCATCTCTTTCGGCTAAATACTGATGATGTTCTTTAATTGGTTTCATATATCTTGAACTACTAGATTCTAAGTTATCAGTATAGTACTTTCTCTTTTCTTCATTTTGGAGCTTGTCCTCAGTTAAAATGAGGTGATATTCCTCACAAGCTACTGATGCTTTACCTGGGCAACCCTTGGCTTTGCACGTTCAAGTAAGTACTCTTTTTGAAGTTTGATTTACTGGAATGATTAGGCAAGTTATATGGTTGGTTTGAAACTTTTGTCATATGGCCTATCTTTTTAGAGTCTAGTCACTGATTCTACCAATTCATACTTTGTTAACCTATTTTCTTAAACTTATTCCAGATACATTTGTACGAAATGGACACATCATTCACATAATTTCTTAATGAAGGCCTATTCGAAGATGTGAAGATATGAGTTCTGAGCCGTATTTGCCGCAGAAAAAAGGACTGTTCAAAGAATTTCTCTATACAAGAAGACATGTTACTCATATCTGCATGGGAAAATGTTAGTTTGGACCCCATAAAGGGCAACAATCAAACGCAAACCAGCTATTGGAGTAGAATTGCAAACTATTTTGACGAGCACAAATCATTCCAAAGTGAAAGAACTCCAACAGCTTTGACTAATTGATGGTCCACTACACAAAAATGTGTAAGCAAGTTTCTAGGATTCTATAATCAAATAGAGGGAAGAAATCAAAGCGGAATAAATGAAGCAGACAAGGTATGAAATTTGAACCTTTTGGTGTCTTTTTCGGTATTGACTTTGTTCAAAGCATTACACTACAGTACTTATTTTTTGTTTGGTGCGTCAAGCTAGGGAGATGTATCAAAGTCTACAAGGCAGTGCATTCCCATTCTCGCACTGTTGAACAGAGTTGCGAAATTTGCCAAAATTTGCCTCAAATATGATCAAGAGAAAAGTAAGAGCACCCTCAAATGAGAGCCTACATACCATCGAATCCTCTCAAAGTCCTATGAGTGTCAATTGTGAGCAAGAGGATGAAGAAGGATTAGAACGCCCAATGGGAAGAAAGATTGCCAAAAAAAGAAACAGAACGGATGTTGAGCCATGTAATGAAGCATCAAATGCTTTTTTTAGAGAAATGAGAGACCATATGTCTACTTCTGCTAGTAAGAGACGAGAGGAATATGAGGTCATGGTAAAGATAGAAGAGGAACATCTTGTACTAAAAAAAGCAATTAATAATCAATGAAACAAGGGATAAGCGGGAGCAACAAATGTATGAAGCCTCCATCATGGCTACCGATACAATCAATATGGAGCCACAAATGGTTAGCTTCTGCAATTCAGTTAAGGCTGAAATTTTAGGAAAAAGACTGTAGTTGCTTAACCCCAATCTTGTTAGGCATCGAGTCTTTTTGTTGTGGTGATGTGGAAATTTTTTTAGTATAGATGATTACTGAATTAGACACCTAAATATAAATATTGTTTTTACATGTTTACTTTTGATTGCGCCCATAGCAAAAAATCATTGAACATGAAAAAGTTCACACTACATAACATATAATGTTACCTTAACTAATATATAATATTGGTAGGCACTGCATAAAAAAAATCACACTGCATAACATAAAAATGTTCAGATGGGAGGACGCCGCATCAGTCTTGGTAGGCACCATATCTTTGCCAAATATGCTCGATGAGATTATTTTGCAGTTTAATATGACATTGCTTGTCCCTAATTTGATGATGTACTTGTATAAACTCCATGATATTGGAAGTACAACTCCTATTCAATGATATATTCGCAATTTCAACAGTTGAATCATAGTTGTAGTCTGGAGTCTGTAATTCTCTCTCGTCTTCAATAATCATATTATGCAAAATGATACAAGCCAACATTATATATTTCATTCTGTCCACATCCCAAGATCGAGAAGGTCCGTGTATCATTGCAAATCGAGACTGCAACGCTCCGAATGCTCGCTCAACTTTCTAGCAGACTCTGGGATAGAAGCAAAGCATTTTCTTTTGTTTCCTTGTGGAGATGCAATAGTTTTAACAAAAGTAGGCCATGAAGGATATATACCATCAGTAAGATAATATCCTATGGTATATTTGCCCATTAATATTATAAGACACTTTAGGACCACAACCTTCAGCCAGTTCTTCAAATAGATGAGATTGATCTAATACATTTATATCATTTAATGATCCCGGTAATCCAAAGAAAGCATGCCAAATCTAAAGGTCATATGAGGCTACAATATCTAAAATAATAGTGGGTTCATGAACACGACCAATGTACATACATTGCCACGCAGTTGGACAATTCTTCCACTTTCAATGCATACAATCAATACTGCCCAACATTCCTGGAAAGTCTCGGTGTTCGGCTACCACCAACAGTCTAGCAACATCTTCATCATTTGGCCTTCTCATATATTCAGCACCAAATATTTCCACAACTCCTCTTACAAATCTTCTGAGACTTTCTATCGTCGTGCTTTCGCCAATTCTTATATTATCATCAACCGCATCTGCGGAAATTCCATAGACAAGCATCCGAAGTGCCGCTGTTATTTTTTGGAGAGGCGATAATCCACGAACTCCGACCGCATCTGCTCTTTGAGTGAAGTAGTTATCATGAGCCGATATTTCTTCTTGAATTCTTAAAAATAAAGATCGGAGCATCCGAAATCTCCCATGAAACATTGATTCTGGATATGTGGGAGTGCTAGAAAAATAATCATGATAAAGTCTAGCATGACCTTCTTCTCTATCGCGATTAATAACACGTTGGTTCATTGCAGATCCACGGCGGTTTGGTGACAACTCCTCATTTTGACTTTCACAATGATGTTCAGCAATAATACCCATTATTGTTAGTTCTTCATCTTCTTCATCGTTCATCCTCATTTTCCACCATTTTCGTAGATTGTGTGGCATGACTTTGGTAAGATTGAAGGGAGGCGAGTGTCGGTATCAGAATATGAGAATGTGTGGGTGAAGAGATTAGCCAATGAAATTTTATTTCTAAATATACATAACCGTTATGCATAATATCATGGAGCACAAAATATTTTTCATCATCTAAATATACATAACTAATATAATACTATATTTTAGTCAATCATTTTACAAATAGCATTGGAGATGCTCCAAGATTTCACTTGGCCAAAATTTTACACACCCACTATTAAGCTAGTAGAGTAAAGAATGGTTGAGATACATTGGATGGTAATGCAAGACTTACATACCTAAGTTTTCAATTATATTTTTATTTAGCACAATTCAACGTATTGTTAGTGTTACAGCCTATACTATGATCTGAGTCAAATACGAGAGATATGTGACATAAAAAGAGAATCGAAAACACAAGTTAAAAAATACCCTTAAGAACTCTTAAAATGGCGAAGAAGCTAGTTGGGCGTAGTGAGTTGTTGGTGCTCCAAGTTGCAAGGCCGGCTCAAGCTAACCGGGGCCTAAAGCAAAATAGAAAAAAGATGCATTAGTTTAACAAATCAAGTAATACAAATACATGACAAGTTTAACGATTCCTATTCATTATTTATACTTTGGCCTTTATATCTCTTATTTAACAAAAAAATTAGCCTTTTGGAAGCAAAATTGTTTATCAAATCTTCATAATCAATTTCTTGAAGCATTTGTTTTCAATTGATAAAATAGCTAATCCATGTAATTTTTGTTGAGCCATTGTCGATCTTGAATAAGATTTTATTAATTTAAATTTTGAAAACTTCTTTCGCCGAAGTAACCGTTATTTGACACGCTAACATTATTCTATATGCAACAAAAGCATTTAAAAGAATCTAGTATATTTGTTTGATATGAACACAAATTGGAGTGTCATTCTCTACTTGTAAAAATTCTTTCAAAATATTCAATTTCATAAACAAATCTCATCCATCTATGTCGAAGTTATTATTCTATTTTCAAACAATTCAAGATTAAGACAATTTTCTTTTAATTTCTCCGTATCTAACAATTTTAATTTCTCCACACTACATAGAAAACCAAAGATCTTATCATACAACGTAAATTGTTCAAATCAACTTTGCAATGAAGCATGCTTTGATCTATTATGTATAAAAAAAACAATTAATTCGAAATGATTCATGTAGAGATTTAAAAATTTGACTATCAACATGATCATCAAATCTTCTATTTCTATGAATATTACGTTTTTCCCTGCACTTAGGTTCTATATTCATCTATATAACTATATCTTTGGCATAAATCATAACATCTTCGAACCAATTTTCTCTTTGCTTTTTAAAAGAGGAAACTTCGTAAATGATTTATAGCAACATCTGTATACATATCTTTAGATTGTCATTTTTTGCTAATTGAATCAACAAAATTTAATAAATCATTCCAAGTACACATGCCCGGTAAAAATTCATAATTTTCAAGTTCATGAGTGATGTACGGACAAATAACCTTATATTTGTCCGTATTTTCCCTTTACTTCTTGTTTGTTCCATTATTTTATAAAGTCGTTTGATGTTTTCTTTATCTGTTTCAGGTTGAAAAGATGTATTACATGATTTGAAATGGCCCGAAGAAAATCTGGATAAATTCCGATCGATCATGAGCAAAAACGGGCAAAATTAAGTAAAAGGCAGACTTGATTCGCCCAAGGCAGATTTGATTCGCCCAAGAGGTGCACAAATCACATTTGATTCGTCCAACCTTAGTCGAATGAACCTCCTTGCTGCTCGGATCAGAAATGACTCGAGGAGAATTCGCCATAGACCAAATCTAGGTAGATTGACATGTTCATCGTCGAAGGCTTGTCGAGCGCATAATTCTTATCCGATTGAAGCATGTCATATCTTTTTGAAAAGCTAACTCAAAGGGATACAATTTCTTAGTTTACATCAAGACATAATTCAAAGGTTTAAAGGGTCAAACGGACGAGATTCTACCACTGCAAAGTTGATTCGTTCAAGAGGAATTCAGGCCTGGGCGAATCAAAAGTGATTCACCCAAGAAAAAATGATTCGCCCAGCCTAAAACACACTGAGACTGTGATTCGACCACTCTGGTCGAATCAACTCACTAAGGCTACCCCGAATCAAAAGTGATTCGGGCACGGCGGGTCAACCGATAATTTTCGAAGTGTATAAATAGAAAGAGATGGAAAAATTAGATGTGTGCCTCCGGCGCCTAGGGTGCCTCTCTTGGAAAAAATCCTAAATCGCAGACTTGGAGAATTGTCAAGATTTCGGAGAAGACATCAACAATTGGAGAATCAACAACATCCCTCTACTCAACTCCTACTACTCTATTATTTTACTTTCTTTATTTTTTCTTATAGAACTATTTCATTATGTTTTGTTTCAAACTCACCATGAGTGAGTAGTCGTTTAGTAGTAGGGATTCTTATGTATCCCTTATGTTAGATTATAACGCAAAACATGCAATTTGTTATTATGAATGAGGTTTTGATTGAAAATCTCATGCTTTATCTTCATGTTAATTTTATGCACACCAAGTGTTTGACGAAACGCATGAATGAGTATGATTTAATAAAACTCCTAAGGATGGAATGAGAATTGAATTTAGGATGTTTAGAAGATCAAGCATGTTTATTTTAGATAGTGTTTGTGCGCGAGAGTGACATTCACATTCTATTAGGCTAAGTATAGAGCGGACTTGAGTTAACTATCAATAGACCGAAAGGTTGAGATTAGGAGAGTTTTGTTCTACACGGTTTAATAGAGCGAGAATTTGAGAATTGTGTCTTTTAGGTATCATTCTCATTCTAGAGAAGGAGCGATAGTTGAATCTAGAGTGCGTGATACTTTAGCCTAGAACTATCAATCAAATTACCTTATGCATGTATTGTTGTTTTATGTTGCTAATCGCATGACCTAAAGGTGAAATAGAATTCGACAACATTTTCTTAATTTGCTTAATTTCAAAACTAAATTCAATCTTGTCTTTAGTATTTACTAGAGATACCTCGTCTAGAGGAAAAATCCCAGCTTTTATTTAGTAGACTTGCGTTAAGCATCACTAGCTAGTTTTAGACTAATCTAGAATTTTCTCTTGGGTTCGACCCGAGGTGACTCGGATTATAAATATATTTGCGTACCGTGATTGGACTAGTAACTTTACTACCACAATTTCGACAACGTCAATAAGTAGTTCAATATTCAGTTTCGGTTTTAATTTACCAACATCACTTAATTTCAACAAAGCATCTCGTATTTGTGGAGCTTGATATCCCATTGTGTTAACTTTTAATTCTACTTACCCAGCTTGTTTGTGGCAATGACTTGAGAGTTAAATTAGGTACATTATCTTGTAGATTTTCTATCGTGTAATAGAAGAAAATAATGAATATACAAGTTGTAAAACTCCAAAAAATAATTTTGGTTTTATTACAAGAATTAGTCATATCATAAAGAATTCAATTAAGACTATGACAACCACAAGAAGTGTAAGATAATCTTCGATTAATATCTAGAAATCATTTTAGGAATTATTTATGTTTTCCTTTAGACCCATTATCATAAACATGCCCCTCATATTATCTATATCAAGATCAACACTACTTAATTCGTTCATAATAGCATCAAAAAGGTCTTTTTTGATTGTATCATCTACATTTATAAATCCTAGAAAGAAATTTCAATTTTTATAGCACTACATGATATACCAACACAATGCAATACAAAAGACATTTGTTATTTATGAAGAATACTACATGATAGAAAAATACTTAAAATTCATTATCTTATTAAATATATATTTTATTGCACTTGCTATTAAATCAATCAATTCAATGAAGACTGACAAAACAAAAGAGCCAGAAGAAGCTATAGCATCGTGTGACAATTGAAGTTGGTACAGATGATCCGAAGAGATCAAGACAAGAACCATGAGAGGCTATAGCATCCCTTGAAGATTCAAGGCTAAAGCATAAAGAGAGTTTCTTTAATATGAGGGGTGATTGCTGCCAGCATAGCAACATTCAGACAAGAGTCCCAGTTGATCAAAGATCTTCGGCAAGTGGCTCGGTTGAAGGCAAATAAGATTTTTTTTCTAAATGGTGTTTTAAGAAACAAGATCGCAGCACCTTCCGGGAATCTAAGGGAGGATTCGAATCTCAACAATCTGCAAGGGATCCAGGAGAAAAATTATGGAAGGTAGCATTATCTGTTAAGACTGGAGGTGCTAAAGCTACACATGAAGGCAGAGACCGAAGCATAGAGACACACATTGATCAAACAGAATCAAACACACACTGAGCAGAGATCAGAGTCCGCGGAAGCAGAAAGTTCTGAGCGTTGATTGTGTGAGCTCTGAAGAGTGATCAGGACTGGAGTAATCTGATCCTATATTTATTCGAGGAAGTCGACTGGAGTGGAGCCTGGTTGACATATCGAAGGGTTGGCAGTTGCGGAGTGCAACTTGCGCAGACGGTCCCAGCATGCTCCTTGATAGTGACGAGAGGTAATTGTTCGAAGGGGAGTAGCTCAGAGTGTCCGACTAATCAGCAAGGAGTGCTTAGAGAAGTCGTCGATAGAAGCGTCAGCAACTTGGCGGAAGAAGGTACTACAGCATCCGCTGTAACACATTGTAGTAGGATAGGCTGAGTCTATGTGATCATGTCCTTAGCTATCTATTACTGAAGTGTGTTGTTAGCGAAGGCTAGTCTGTGTTGACAGATTGTCTAATGGAGATAGTGAAATCTTGAGAACCAAGAGTTGTCCTCCCTAGACATAGGTTGTTGCCAAACTGGGTGAACAAATATGTTTGTGTTCTTCAGGTTTGACCGAACAAAGCTTCAGTAACCGAGCGGCAGCAGTTGCTGAAGCAACCTGTTGTAGCTCGATAATATCAATGCAGTGCCAATTTCACTACAGCTATATATGGAAGGGCAGCATATCAACACATACAAACACCGAGAGAAAGAGACACACAAGCTGAGAGCGGAAAGCTAAAGGCCAGAGTGCAGAATTGTGAGTGTGTGGGCTGAGAGAAGATCAGGACTGGAGAAGTCTTATCTATGCTTAATCGAGGAACTTCAACTGGAGCAGTGTCTCTTTGAAAGATTAAGTACTAGCTTTAAAGGACAGTTGCGGACAGGAGCTGTCGCAAACTGTTGAAGATCAAAGCCATGTTCCCTGATATTGTTTGGATGCCATTGATCAAGGGGAAGCCTCGCCAGAGTCTGGAGTACTTGTGAAAGTTCGACTACTCACCAGAGAGTCCGTGGAGAGTCATGGAAAAATGTTACAGCAACTTGACTGTGTAAGTTGCAATAGCATCTTTCTGTTACACATTGTATTAGTATAGGCTTAGTGTGTGTGATCAGATCCGTAGCTATCTATTACTGGAGTGTGTAGATAGTGTAAGCTACTCTATGTGATCAGACTGAGCGTACATTCAAGCTAGGTTATAAGTGAAGATTGAATTAGCGTAGGCTGAGTTCTGATATCCTTATATTATAAACCGTGTTTAGTGGAATCTTGAGGACTCAGGAGAAGTCCTCCCCAGATGTAGGCAATTGCCAAACTGGGTGAACAAAGTTTTTGTGTTCTTCAGGATTGGCCTTAGCAAGAAAATTCCGCAAGTGACCCAGAGGTTGCTACAGCAACCTGTTGATACAAGTCACCAGCAGCGCTCGGAATACCACAATCATTCCTCTAAACAGGGTTGAGTCCGCAGTGGGGGAGCTCTCATCCCTTTGGAGGGACTCATTCGGTGACATGGGGGTGATGTATGTCTTAGCGCTATCCATTCCAAACTTCTTTAGTATTTCTCTGAGATATTTTTGTTGATGAATGCGTGTACCGTCTTGGCCTTGTACCACTTGCAACCCAAGAAAAATTTAAGCTCGCCGACCATACTCATTTTGAACTCACTTGACATGAGCTTGGTGAATTTCCTAACATGACCATCATTAGTGGATCCAAAAATGATATCATCTACATATACATGTTCCGCTAGAGTGTGTGTTCCTTCCTCCAGCAGAAACAGAGTCTTATCTACCTCACCACGTACATATCTGTGGGTCAGCAAGAACTTAGATAACTTTTCATACCACGCATGGGGGGCTTGTTTTAGTCCATGGAGCGCCTTTTTGAGAATCTAAACGTGGTCTGGATGAGAGGAGTCTTCAAAACCAAGTGTTTGACTTACGTATATCTCCTCTTTTAGAGCGCCATTTAGGAAGGAGGTCTTTACTTCTATTTGCTGCAAGATGAAACCATGATAAGTAGAATAGGCAATTAACAGACGAATGACTGCTAACCTGGCGACATGAGCAAATGTCTCGTCGTAGTCAATTCCCTCTTGCTAATTGTATCGTTTCACAACTAGTTGTGCTTTGTTTCGAACAACGATCCCCTTGTCATCCATCTTGTTTCAAAATACCCATTTTGTTCCTATGACTTTTCAATCTTCAGATTTGGAAACTAGCATCCAAACTTTGTTTATTTCAAGCTGGTGTAGCTCCTCTTGGATGGCATTTACCCAATTTGGATCTTTGAGAACTTTAGTCACTGTTTTAGGTTCTGTAAGGAGACAAAAGATGCGACAACACAGTATGAAGATAGATGTGTTGGAAATGAATTTGACTCTTCCCCTTGTCCTTGAGAGGTGTAGCATTGATAGTCTCTCGGTTTGAGTGGAGGCTGAACTGTTCTTTCACTGTGTGTTGTTCTTAGTTCAGTTTGTTATACTCTCTGTGATGTGTTTCCTTGAGTCTATTCCTCATCGGGTACTGGTGCTTCTGTTTCCTCCTCATGGGTGGCGCGTTCCGTTTCTTCCTCCTAAGGTAATGCATCCTCCGTTTCCTCGTTAGGCTCCGGAATATTGTTGTCTTGGTCTGGTGGGTTTTTGGGAATTATCTCCGTTGGTGATGTCCGAAGAAGATCCTCTTTATGTTCAGGCTGAGATGTAATCTGAAGTTCTTCTTCCCTTAGTAGGGATGAGGGACCTGACTCTTGTACCTGATCACCAGCCATCACATTTTCATCAAATGTCACATGAATGCTTTCTTCCACTTTCCTTAGCCTCTTGTTGTATACTTTGTAGGCCTTGTTGTGACTTGAGTACCCGGCAAATGTGCCTTCGTCACTCCTTGGGTCGAACTTTTCGTGGTTAGCTTTTCCTATTATTGTGGATATAACATTTGCATCCAGACACTTTCAGATGTGATACATTTGGCTTTCTCTCTATAAGCAGTTTGTAGGGTGTCTTCCCCAGAAGGGATCGAACTGAAGTTCGATTTAGGATGTGACACGCTATGCTGACTGCTTCAGCCTAGTAACTCTTGGAGACTTTCCTTGCTATCAACATGGTCCTAGTCATGTCTTCCAAAGTTTTGTTCTTCCTCTCGACTACCCCTTTCTGCTGAGGTGTCATGGGGGCCGAGAAATTATGATTGATCCCTCTGTTCCTGCATAGGGAAAGGTACTGAGAGTTTCTGAACTCAGTTCCATTGTCAGTTCTAATAGAAGCCACATGTCTAATAATCTTTTTTTCAATAAGATTCAACCATGCTTCAAATTCTGCAAAGGTCTCATCTTTAGAGGTTAGAAATATTAGACAGGTAAATCTAGAGTAGTCATCGCCAAATTACTAAAATGTATTTGTTACCTCCTCTGCTCTGTATGTTCACTGGACAACACAGATCTATGTGAATCATGTTCAGGGGAGCAGATGTACTAAAGTCACCGGGAACCACAAACAATGCTTAAGTGATCGGTTAATTTCTTACCTATTATTTGCTTCATTCGATGATGAATTTCGCTCCTCTCCCAAACTTTTCATTGTGTTTTACCACTCTACCCTCATTTCAGGTCAACTTATATTAAGTTGAGGCTTTATAGTTCATCAAAATAAGGCAAAACACAAATATTCAAACGAATACATACCATCTGGGCAGATTGATCTATTCATCATCAAAGTTTAAATGCAAAAAGGAGCGAGAATCGAGCAAAATGCAAAGTTGATTCACCCAAGCAAGTGCACAAATCAAAAGTGGTTCGACCAACTCTGGTCGAATCAACTCTGGCTGCCCGGATCAACTTAACTCGAGAAGATTTTTTCCGTTGACCATCGTTGATCGAATCAGAATGAAGGCTAGGGCGAATCAACAATGATTTGACCAAGCAGAATTGATTCGACCAGCACAGAATCCTTCCTCCAACATTGATACTTTGATTCGATCAAGGGGATTGGTGAATCAACATTGATTCGACTAAGCATAATTGATTCGACCAGCACATAATCCTTCGTACAACACAGATACTTTGATTCGACCAAGGGCATAGTCGAATCAACTTCTGAGCAACACGAATCAACTTTGATTCGGGCAAGACAAGTCGACTCGAAACTTAATTCTAAAAATCAGCCCAATTAATTTTTAGTATAAATAAAAGTCGAGAACTCATTCACGGGTGTGGAAGATTTTGAGGAATCAGAGGCAAGAGAGAAGAGAAAAAGATTTTGAAGCGAATATCATCGTCACGGTTTCTTCGTTCTATATTTTCTTCACTCTTGTATTGGTGGTAGTCATCATGAGTTGCGAGTAGTCTCTTAATTCTAAGATCCTACGGATCTCATGCCTGTACTCAACCATGTTATCTTAGTAACTTTTGATTATGTTAATGGAAAATTATAATTCTACTGTCCTTAATTTATGGTTCTTTTATGTTTGTCATTGATTGAGATGCTTTCATGTTAGAACAAAATTAGGTTAATGACTAAAAAGATTATTGAGTCTAAGGTAATTAATCGGATTGAGTAGAGTTGATATTGAAACATGGTAGCTATATTATTAGTACATGAATCGCTAGAAAAATTGACATCTTTTGTCTAAAGACCCTAGGCTTACTAAATCGAAACTGTTGATAATCCCTGCAATGATCCATGATTGGGCGGCTTGCCTGATATTATTAGGTTATTTCCATAACTTCATTACATTTGAATTATTACATGATTTGTAAGCTTGGCTGGGTTGAAGTTTGATTCTGCAATATTGATTTTATTTGCATAATTTTGTTCTTGCGTCAGAATCACTTAGTTAGGTAATTATAATTTTTTTTATCAGAATAGCTAAACGAATACACTATCTTGCATAGTATGCACACGCATTTGGTTCTTATATCAACCTTTGGCTTATCAAGGTTTATAAATTGTGTTTGATCTTGACCTCTAAAACATACATTGACAACTATAAAAGGATTAGAAATACGCTTGTCAACAGCCAAGAATATATTTTGTTAAGATTTTCAATCAAAACCAAATATCTTTAATAACCGAATATTTGATTATTTCTTGTTTAAATAGGGAAATTTATCTATTTAGAATATATTTGTTTCCAAACTTATGAAAAAGATATATTCGTTGTTATCTATAAGATATCTCATAATATTTTTTAAATTTGATAACAATTTCGTATAAAGTTGCGAACAATATATTTTGGATATTCTTTTAAGAATCTGTCCTTCCTGATATTTCTTTTCCTTCTTTGATCTCGTGTTTCAGCTTGCATTCATATCAATGAAAGTCGGTTTAGCTTTTACCTGTGTTTTTCTGTATACTTATTAAAATCGTTAGTTGAGTGTTTGTGATTATCAAAAAAAAAAAAAAAAATTAGGAATCGAAGGTCAATACTTGCTTATCTTCCTCCTCTTTCCATCCACTCATTCTCGAGCGTCAAGCCTCTCATGACAGGCTCCAAACCCTATCCAACACACAGATCTACACTCACCCCATTGATTCTTCTAATTTCTGCCACCCTCCAAACAAACCTTAATTTTGTTCCGGCTCGTCTTTGTCCAAGTCATACACAATTATTACGTAGCTTGCACTTTTCGGGGTGTAGCCATAGCCATCTCAATGGTTGTGGCTAATGGGCTAACAATGTAGGCTTCGAGTAAACCCACTTCAGTTAACAGTTCAAACTCAACGAATCTCTTCCAAAAATCGATAAGAGATTGTGTACAAAGCAGGAGCTGCAGTTGAAAAAAGATATTGTCTGTTAATATGAAACACAGACAGCTTCCCAGTGAAGGACGAGGACCACATCGGTAGAGCCTAGCTATAGCTTATCGGTTTTCAAAATATAGGCCGTAGCCGTAGGATGGTCCTCAACCAGACGCATAACATAAGAAGAGATGGCAAACTTTAAACCAGAACGGGTTTGTACCGGAAAACTAAAATCATGAATTGTGGTCCATGTCTTTGTGCTTTCTAGCTTGTTGAAAAAATGTCCCATGATGTACAAATGCTTATTATTTCAGGTAATTAATACATAAAATATTATTATTGTTGCAAAAAGAGTTGCCTCCACATGCTGCTACAACGTATTGTGGATCTAGAGTCAATGCAGAGTTGTTAGTTTGATTCTACAGCAAGTGCCTAATTTTGGGACTGACCTGCTCGACACCTCATGTACTAGATTACGCCATGTTTTTTCAATTCAAAAGTTTTATAATGAAGTTAAATTTTCGAAAGCAAACTTAAAAGACATTGGTTCATTTTTGGAATCTCCATCCACATTATAAAGACGGGAAAGAAATCCGATGTCTCCTTCGTTCTCGCTGTGCAACTGTCTTATTTTTTTTAATTCTGACGCATGAAACACATGCACATTCCGAAAATATCTACAAAATTATGAACCAAAAAGCCGTAAAACCCTCAACAGTCTAAAAAAGCAAACAATACAAAAAAATAAATTTTAAACTTTCTAAATCTCCACACACCACTCACCACTCACATTAATTCATCTTTTTCCATAACCCAATAATTACTTCATATCCAGAGTTCTATTTTTTTTCCAAAATGTCTATCAATTATTCTATGTCTGAAGATGTACAATAGTACGTATCTTATTACCGTTAATATGTGGATCTTATTTCCAATAACAAGCATAAGATTGATAAGTTGTGGGAAAAATCTATTCCGATTATTAACATAAGTGGGTTACTGGTGAAATAAATCTAGGGCGATTGTTAGGCCTCAAGCCACACTTCCTTTTCGTTTTGCCCAGTTGAAGCTAAATTTGGCTTATCGGGGTTCTTTGTCTTTCCTACGTAGGAAGAAATAAGGACTCTATAAGTAATTGACAAAATGAGGTAAGCATTTCGTTATACAAATTAAATTAAACGATACACTTTATTTGTTACAGTTGTTTATTTACTGGAATTTAATGTAGAGACAAGAGAGAGATCAAAAAATGTATGTTGTAAACAAAAAAAAGGAATTCACACATTTGCAATATAGAAAAAAGTGAAGGAGCATTAAAAATTTGATCCAAGCAAAACTAGTATTCCACCGTCTAACATATGTGAAGTTAGTCCCTCAGTTGATGAAGTATTTAAAAGTAAACTACCTAAAAATATGAACTTCGAAGATCAAATTTTTTCTACACCCGAAATCAACCCCGGATGTTCATCAACTACGTTTAGACCCTCCGAGTCAAGTGGCCAAGGAAGTATAAAGAAAAGGGGAAAAAGTCGCCACTCCAGCAAATAGCATACGAGACGATGTTTTGCAAAGCATTGCGAGTAATCAAAAAGAATATATCGATTGACAAAAATGCAGTTGGAGCAAGTCCAAGTAACACAACAACAAGGTATTAATATTAGGCGGGTGGAGGAGGAAAAAACGATCATGCAAATGATTACGGAGGCGATGACCCCAGTAAGAGTAAAATTGTCATCCTTCAATAATATGAAGAAAATGATGACTAAGATAATCTCATATTTGCAAACGAATATTATCTACTTAATTTTGATGATTAGAATAGTGTGTAGTTTTAAGTTTCTTTTAATTATATAATTTAGATTCCATTGATGTTTGATATTATGTAATTTACTTATTTTATTATAGTTTCAATTCCTTAGGTGTTTGGTATTATGTTATTTAATCATGTATTTTGAAATCCAACAATGTGAAAAAAAATTTTAAAAAAATAATTTTTATTTAATGAAGTAAATAATGAAAAAGAAAGAGAAATTGGGTTAGATTGAGAAGCACATTAAAAAAATGATTGAAGAGAGAAAATTTTGTGAGTAAAAGTCAAAATTTTACCTTTTTAATGAATTTATTATTTTAAGTTAATGTTGAATGATAGACATGTGGCAAACTATGAGTCATTGTTAACAAATTTTACTTACTAAATTTCTCGATCAAAATTTACTTTCATTTTCGACCTTTTTTTTTTCAAACTACCTCTCATTTTCTCTTGATCACACGCCAATAACTCAACCAGTTGATCCAATATCCTTTCAGCATGAAGTTGGCCGATTTGACGTTGTACATTTGGTTATGAGATTGTTATGTGATTCCCTATATTGTGTAAGCATTTTTGTAATGTATTTTGTTAAATCATACTAGTATTAAATCTGGGAAGCAAATATATATGTTACAATAAAAAAACGGATGAATTTCAATTTGAGTCAAATGGAGAGCATAAAACAAAAAATTGAAAATGGAATTACATTATTTTTGTTGTTACACACGGGAGGTTTTTTGTATATATGTAATGGCGACGAGAATATCTATTTTTATCGTTATTGAAACGTAGCGGCATGTTGTTTGTATTTATTGGGGTTTCTTGTATGGAGTCTGAAATTTGCTATGCATTTTTTAATTATAAATGGGAATTTCCCGGAGCCGGAGATTGGTTATCAGCTTTATATTGGGAACAAGAATAGAATAGGCTGTTTTGTTTTTGTTTTCTTCTGCGACTGGAGGGAGCATCTACTTTTCCATCAAAAAAGAAATTCGTTTACAAGATCAGGACCGCCTCAATTGCCTTTCATATTCTTATAGTATATTTTACTCCGACTAAACATTTATATGGGTTCATCTTGCATTGTACTAAAAACGCTTTTGACCATACACAATTTATTACTAGAACCACTCAACTCAAAGAAGAGGCTCTCTATCAAAAGCAAAGAAACAAGAAAGAAGTATAAGAAGAGGAACCAGGAACCTCTGTCCTTTTTATAAAGTTATTTATTTACTTTTTAGAAATGTTGGAGTGTCTCCTTGTCCACCCCGCTCTTCCAGCACACGTAATTATACCATACTTTAAGCGCCATAATTATGTACAATAGCCCTTAATTTCCTAGTATACCCAACCGTCTTTTGAAATAAGCATCATTTTTGTCGGCAATGTCGACTACACTTTAATCCCCCACGATGCCTTTTTTCAATTCAATTGAGCATACCAGCCACCTTGCTCAATCAACTTCCGCCATATGCCCGGATTTGATTCAATTATACACCCATTTACTTAAACGTCAACTGATGCTGTTGTGGGTTGGTTAACCAGCGGACAGATCATGTTTACGTAAACTAAGGATTACCGGGGAAGAGCTTGTGGTTGAAATAGAAAAAATCTGCAAATTTGTTTCATGTATGACCCCTTTTCTTTTTCTAGGATAGATCGCGAGCCGATGCCTCTAATAAGATAGATCCCTGAGAGTCTTTATGAACCATTTCATTATCATATGGCGGTAGTAAGGATTAAAGTATTTTTCAATGAGTTGAAATGGTATGTTAGACTTTTTAACTTAATTTGTCATTTTGTACTTTATTAGTTTTGATGAATTTTAAAATTTTAGGAATGAGTTTTAGAGAATTTTGATGGGGCGACTCAGTTCTAGTGGGGTAATGACAACAAGAAGGGCGACAGAAATGGAAGAACTTGCAAGCACACTAGAAGGAGAAGTGGGCGTCGTTTGGGTTGATGTCGAGGAATTGCGCACCAACACTAATTCATGGCTTACGGCTTTGAAAAGTGAGGTTGCATTCTTGAAGTTATAAATCAAGAATATGAGCAAAGTTATGCTCAAACTAGTCAGAAAGTCGACAAACTCTGAAATTGTGGAGCCTTCGTTTGCTGAGGGTGTACCAGCAAGTTGCTATTGAAACCTTTTGTACCGAATCAGCTTGTACCGCGAATAACCTAAAAGAAATCACACACAATGATTAGCTAGTTCTCCGGTTCTCAGTACAACACAAACTTGACTTTACGCTTATGCTAGATCAATTTATGCTACCCAACCCAGCTAGCACGAATCACACCTGATTTGAACACCCTCAGAACAGTGTCACACTCCTACACACTCGAGTTAATTAAATAGTTATCGCTCTGCTCACAGACTCAACCTATCCTAATTAAAACAATGTTAAAGTAGGATGCTATAACACACCCTTGTGCAGTATACCTTGTGCCGAATTTGTCCGCGACGCTCCAAGCCTTCTACTGAGCCGAACAAGCTTCTCTACGAGCGATGCACACTCAAGATTACTCCCCCTCACTATGTGACCGCCTGTCACTGAAGGGAGTGAGTCTTCAGCCGTCGTCCGAGTTCCTCAGACACTCACGACGCTCCCTCGATCTCTCCCTTGATCAATCAGCGAGCCTCCTGCTCCAATCGACCTTCTCCGATCAAGCATTGATCTGACTCTGCAAGTCTCGATCAGTCTCTGCTTCACAATCACTCTTGCTCTGCGCGCACGCTCTGCTCAATGAGTGATGGATCCAATCTCTTCGCTATGCACTTAGATGGATTTTGGATCCCTCTGCTCTCTGCCGAGGCTTACTTATATATGCCAAGCTCTGCACTTCCAAAAGCATCATTATCTTCAAGTTGGTTTCCCCTCCTACTTTGTCGGATACTTGATAAAGACACTTACCTTCCAAAAGCATCATTATTTTCTAGTTGGTTTGTTGAAGACGATCTTGATCCAGGGAATATTCTAATTTGCATTAGGATACTTCCCTTGCTCCGTTCTTCAATTTTTGGGCAACTGCAGATCACGTGGTAATTCTGCTCACGGGATGCTCAAGCTCTTCTGTTACACAAGCCTTTAGCAACCCCATGTGCACTTTAGCTTGTTCACTCTGGAGGATTTTGTCAATTGAATGTCATTACCTTAACAATCTCCCCCTTGGTATTTTTGACAAAACCTTATGTCCACTGATGCCGTGTGCTATGCCTGAGCTTCTTGTTGAGCCTTCAATCAATGGTTGATGATTCGCGCGTCCTTGTGCGCGTCAAATTAATCCTTCCTTCTCCACTTAGTACAGCGGCTAAGTCAGGGTCGATTCCACAGGGAGCAAGCAGACTCGTTCTAACTAGTAACCTACACTTACGAAAATTGGGGTGTGAGTGATTGGGTTGCGCAGGTGCGCAAATAAACAGTAGTTAACGCAGAAATTGCACTAGACGTGCGCAGGCAGTAGAGATTAAGTACTATGACTATGAAAAGTATCGGTGTAGACAATCCTCTATGAATGCATTCCTTATCATCGACTGTAAACGTCTATAGTTCGATTTACTGAAGTTAGTGTCCGATCAAGGCTTCCTAACATGTGCGCATGTTCCGATCAAAGTTCATGAGCCATTAATTCTTGAAACTAGTCTAAGCAGCTACGAATCCTGTCACAGTAGCAGCTGAATATCCTAGAGCGTTACTCCTAGTTGTCACCGTCAAGCTACCAACTAGTTTAACATATAACAAACAAGTAGCAAGAGTAAGATTGCGGTTCAAGGCTTCCCCTACTCATGCAACTAGCTGTCAACAGTGTGCACATAATTAATACAAGCAAACAAACTATGCATTAAGCACAAGTCTCAAAGGAAATACTCATGGAATCATGCCCAACCGATACAAAGCGTTTAGCTAGACATGCTAGTAGTAAACATCATAGAAAGAGTAAATAACAGCTAAAGTATCCAAGAAAACAGTAACAAGCAGGTGCGTGCAGGTTGTAGTGTCTCGGCTGGCGCAGTCGGCTAGCGCAGGTCCTCACAGTAGCTCGTGTGTTTTTCAATTCTGCCTCTCTCTCGTGTGTTGTGGTGTGTCTCTGTTCCTCTCTTCAAACCCTAGCCTTCCTCTCTTTATATACTGCTCATGAGGCCCAAGGACGGCCTTGGCAACTTCCAAATCCGATGGTGTCAAGATTTGGAAACACCAATATCCTGCGCATGGCGCACTGCGCACATTGGTTCGCGCAGTCGGTCTGCGCACCGTAGTCTGACTCTGCCACTTCCTATCCTGTTTGCGCTGCTAGCTCCGCAGGCTGTGTGTTGCGCTCCTTAAACGCTGCCTATTAGCGCGTATCCGACTTAGGCCCTCGTTTCGCCCTGGAATACAAAAACACCGGAAACCAGTAATCTTGTACACAAAATGATGCAAACAAGCATAGTGTTAGGATCTAAATAGCGCGTATAAATAGGCTCTATCAAACCCCCCACACTTGCCCTTGTTCGTCCCGAACAAGCACTCAAGCACGGATACAATTACCTCTCTGGAGTCTAGCGCACAGTCTTGCACTCTGGCGCGATCTGCACTACCATTCACCTTGCGCTGCTCTATCACCTGCGCGCATCTGCCTTCAACAGTTTAATATAATAATTTCGCAATTCGTTACCTCTCAGCTGGGATGAAGATCATTTCGGATGGCTGGGAGATAGCACTTCATAGGCTCCAGGTTGTCAGCTTTTACTTCGAGGACGGGTATATGGTTAATAGCGCAAGCTTCTTCCGGTGCGTGATTCTTCCGCGCACTTCCTGGGAACCTGAGCCTTTTTGATGATTTTCTTGTGAATCTTGCGCAAGCTGGTACGTATTGCGCATGCTGGTTTCTTTAGCGCATATCATCTGCTGGTGTTTTTCTTTTTGTACAGCTTTATCTACGGTTCCTGTGTTCCCAGAACGGTTCCAGTCTCGGCCTCCGGATAGCAGCTATGGAACAACGCTCCGCTCTCCCTCCTCGGTCTATTTGCGCAGGTCAGCGCACGCGTTTACACCCGCGCCCGCCTTCCCTTGCTCGACTTCCAGAGGAAAGGTGGTCTGTTTTCCCACCTCGCCACGCTTTGAGTATTCTCCTTCGGCATCTGCGTGGCTGAGTGCGCTCTATTGTTCCGAAGGTCGCGAAGCACCGGCCTCCACTAGCGCTCTCGACCATATACCTCACCTTCGAAGCAAAAACGACTAACCGCCTCTCTAGAGCTTTTCTGTCAACTCCACATCCCCTGTATATCCCAACTAAAAGGAGCAGAAAAAATGAAAAAAATATACTAAAACAGTTGATAGCAGCGCACGCAAGATGAATAGCGCAATACAAGCCGAAACGTGTGCGCAACCCGCACACTAGCGCACCACTGCTACTCTCAAGTGCAACGGAGAGCACATGCATGCAAGCAAAACAAAGAACATAAGAAAGAAAAACATATAGTCAGCGCAGCAAAAACAAAATCAGGGGTCCACAAAATATTCAGCACAAAATAGTAAAACATCACCGAGCAATAGTTTTCAAAAAAAAGATAAGAAACCGCCCGAAAGAAATGCGCGCCCTCCCTGCAGCCCTAGATATCCTCGGAGCTGGACTCAGCTGCGGATCCGTGCGCCTCCTCATCTGAAGAATCTGTCTCATACTCGGTGCTGGAGGCTGGCGGCACAACAGAAACGGCGGCGGGCTGAGTCAAGAGGTCGTCCTCTGAGATAGGGTCCCATAGTGAATCTGAGCTGGAACTTATGATGGGATCGGCTTCAGGGGACCTCTGAACAGAAGGCTGCGCAGGGGGTGCTGCAGATGCTGGGACCGGGTCTACTGCGGGGGTTGGCTCGGCTGCATGGACTGGGGGTTGGGCAGGAGGGCTGGCTGGCTTGCGCTGCTCGCTGGGGAACCCTGGAGGCGGCCTACGCAGACTGAGGAGAGGGGGGATAGAATCTCCAAATCTCCACCCTGATGGTGGACTTGCGCTCAGGTCTGCCCTCTCTGGCGCTAAATACTCGAGCACGCGCATGACGTTGGACATTATGCGCTGCTCCTCTGATACCTCCTCAGGCGCCTCCTCTGCCTCTGTCCTGGGGCGCTTTCCTTGTGCACGCGGGGGAGAATCATCAATGGCTATGGTTACTGGCTCCCCCTGCGGCGCACTCGCCCTCCGGCGTGCTCCAGTCTGCCCACGAGTCCTCATGCGCCTGACTGGAGCTGCAACTGGCTCTGGGGCCTCTTCCATCTCCCTGTCCTCAGCGGCCGCCTCTGGCTGCGCGCTGCTCTCTGCTCTTTTCCTCGGTGCTCTGGCCGGCTGCAGCTGGTAGCATCATTCCAAGGACCCGTCCTCTCTCACGGCCACCGCTCTGAGCTGCAGCATATGGGCACGGTCCAGGGGAACGGCCGGCACTACCGTGTGCTCGGGCACCTCAGGCTCTCCATGCAGCGCACGCAGCAGGTGCGTGATCATCCCTCCACAAGTCAGCGGCCCCTTCGTGCTGACCCGACTCCAATGCACCACCATGTCCGAGACAAACATCACTTTCTTCCCATAATAGAATCCCTTCAATATGTCCATGTCCAGCAGGCTGATCTTGGGCGCACCATTAAAACGCCCGATGATTGCATAGGCAACCATGCGCCAGAGATAGAACGTCCACGGGTCGCGCAGCTCGCGTCCTCGGCTGCGCCCCGCGGCAAAAACTTGGCCAGTCGCCATCTCACGCCACGCCTCCTGATTCGTGTGCGTGTCTATATCCTCCTCACGCACCTTGGCGCATCTCAGCGTGCGCTTCAGCCTTTTTACCGAGGCTATGTACCAGACCCCTCTATGCCGGTACCTGATATCCAAATCGGCTGTCTCCAGCGACGCCAAGAACTCACAGGTATCCTCCTTATCAGCCGCGCTGTTGATCTCCAACAGCGCCTTCCAGCCCGCCAGCACGAGCTTCTCCACAATGAGGTCCTCCATCCCGACTTCACGCAGGAAGTCCCTGCTGATGTACGGGGTCCCGTACATCTCCAGCCTCATGAAAGCTTCATATTTGCTGGCGAATGATGCTGGTGTCTCTTGATCCTCCGCAGGTCTCATGGTGCGCTGGGGTTCCTCCGGTCAACTAAGGTCAAAGCTCCACATATGCTCAAAAAATCCAAACTCCGACAAACGCCCTGAAACTGTCACCCACAGGTCGCCTATCCTCCGTCTACAAAACCCACTACCCAGAACTCCAAATGGTGCAGGCGAACTAGGGTCGATTTCAAAACTAGGGCAACGCTTCCACCGCACAAACCCTAACTGAATCGGCTAAAACTGAGGGGAAGGGTTACCTGGTGTGTGTGCGACGGGAAGCTCTTCTAATCTTTCTAAACGGAGGGCTGGTTGATCGTCGGACGGTGAGCGGAGGCTAAGGGCAGGAGCTTCCTTGCAACGGTCGACTGTAAAAATGCTGAAATTTTTTAAGTCCTGGCCTTTTATACCCCCTGTCTGGCGCAGCTGTTCTGCGCACTGAATTTGCACACTGACCTGTGCACTGCTGTGCGACTAAAAAAAACTACAAGTCCTAAACTAGCTAAAAGACACTAGAAACTATATAAAGAAAAACGTGTAAAAGGAAAGCGTGTCGGGTTACCTCCCGACAAGTGCCTTTGTTTAACGTCGTTGGCTCGACTGTACCTCGTTACTTGCTGAAAAGTGTGCCAGTGACCTCCCCCACTCTTGCTCCTGAATGTCCCCGCGCTCGTGTGTGAGTTGCGTTCTTCTTGGTCCTGCGCAAAGGATCGGTAGGGTGGTCAGCATGGTAAATATCATGTAATAAATCATGAGTAACGAGGTTAGTGAAAGAGGGAGAAGAAATATGAGCAATAGTTCCCAGTTCTCCCTCAGGTGCATCCGGTGGTGACTCTGGCGCAGCAACTTGCGCATCTTCTATTTCGGGTTCTGCCAAGTCAACTTCGCGCGCTGTGTTATCCGAAGGTTCTCCTAAATACTTTTTCACTCTCTGCCCATTGACCGGAAAACGATGCTGGTGCTCGTTTTCTAACTCGATTGTTCCGTAAGGGAAAACCTTGGTAACCGTGTATGGTCCCGTCCATTTACTGCGCAGCTTCCCAGGCATGAGCTTTAGGCGCGAGGAGAACAATAATACCTGGTCTCCTTGCTCAAAGGTGCGTCTGAGGATGTTTTTGTCGTGAAATGCCTTTGTGCGCGCCTTGTAGTCGCGCAGCCCCCCATACGCATCCAGGCGCAGCTCCTCTAACTCGCTTAGCTCAAATGTGCGCTCCTTACCAGCCTCATCTAGGTTCAGGTTGCAAACGCGCAATGCCCAGTATGCCTTGTGCTCCAACTCCACTGGTAGGTGGCACGCTTTTCCATAAACCAACCGAAACGGTGAAGTCCCGATCGGTGTCTTATGTGCAGTTCTGTATGCCCACAGCGCATTGTCAAGGCGCTGGCGCCAGTCCTTGTGCGATGGTCTCACAGTTTTCTCCAGGGTGCGCTTGATCTCTCGGTTGGAGACCTCAGCTTGTGGCGCACTCCACAATGCTTGAATACCTGCCACAATCCTATTATAGAAATGCGTCCCCTGGTCGCTTATGATTGCCTTAGGCACCCCGTACCTGCAAAAAATGTTAGTTCACAAAAAGTCAGCGACCGCCTTACCATCATCCTTCCGGGTGGCCTTGGCCTTAACCCATTTGGAGACATAATCCACCGCGACCAATATATACTCATATCCGGAAGATGGAAGAAATGGCCCCATGAAGTCAATCCTCCAAATATCGAATACTTCATCCACTAGTATTGGAGTCTGCGGCATCTCATTGCGCGCTGATATGCCTCCTGTGCGCTGGCACCTGTCACAATTCCTGCAGTGGTTATACGAGTTACTAAACAAATGTGGCCAATAAAATCCGCAATCCAGGATCTTCCTGCTCGTGCGCTTTGGACCAAAGTGTCCTCCACATGCGTGCGCATGACAGAACATCAAGACAGAGTTAATTTCATGGTCAGGCACGCATCGCCTCAAAATCTGATCAGGTCCTATTCTGAGCATATACGGATCATCCCAAATGTAATACCTGGACTCATGCTTTAATCTCATGCATTGGGTTCTAGTGAAATGAGGAGGAAATGTACCTGTGACCAGGTAATTTGCAATGTGCGCATATCATGGTACCTTACCTGTCAGCGCCATCAGATGCTCGTCAGGGAATGTCTCCGTGATCCGCCCTGGCTCCTCTGCTTTCACGATCCTGCTCAGGTGGTCCGCGACTGTGTTCTCCGTGCCCTTCTTATCCTTGATTTCCAAGTCGAACTCCTGAAGTAGGAGCACCCAGCGCATCAGGCGCGGCTTAGTCTCCTTCTTGGACATCAGGTAACGGATTGCTGCGTGGTCTGTGTAGACGATGACTCTGGCGCCTAGAACATATGCGCGGAACTTCTCCAGTGCAAACACGATTTCCAGAAGTTCCTTTTCTGTGGTGGTATAATTCCTCTGCGCAGCGTCCAGTGTGCGCGATGCATAATAGATGGCATGCGGCTTCTTGTCCACGCGCTGTCCCAAGACTGCACCTACTGCATAGTCACTTGCGTCTCACATTAGTTCAAACGGCAGGCTCCAGTCTGGCGCGCGCATCACTGGCGCACTTGTCAGTGCCTCCTTTAGCTTGTCAAACGCGGCCCTGCACTCATCAGTGAATTCGAAACACACATCCTTTTGCAAGAGGTTAGACAGGGGTATACAAATCTTAGAAAAATCTTTTATGAAACGCCTGTAAAACCCTGCATGCCCAAGGAATGATTTCACATCGCGCACGTTAGTGGAATAAGGCAGATTAGAAATAAGATCTATTTTGGCCTTGTCTACATTGATCCCCTCCTGCGAGATAATATGTCCTAGTACTACTCCATGTGATACCATAAAATGACATTTTTCATAATTGAGCACTAGGTTTTTTGAAATGCAGCGCGCTAAGACCTTATCAAGATGGGTTAAACATGCGTCAAAGGTACCTCCATACACAGTAAAATCATCCATGAACACCTCTATGCATATACCAATCATATCAGAAAAGATGCTCATGACTAAACGTTGGAACGTACCTGGCGCGTTACACAGGCCAAACGACATGCGCCGAAATGCAAACGTACCGAATGGGCAGGTAAACGTGGTTTTTTCTTGATCTTCCGCAGCAATGGGTATCTGATTGTACCCTGAGTACCCGTCCAAGAAGCAAAAGTAGGGCTTTCCTGCTAATCGATCTAGCATCTGGTCCATGAAGGGTAGCGGAAAATGATCCTTGCGCGTGACTGCGTTAAGCTTTCTATAGTCGATGTACATGCGCCATTCAGTTTGCATGCGCTTGGGAACTAGCTCGCCCTGCGCATTCTCCTCTACTGTGATTCCTCCTTTCTTCGGCACAACGTGCACTGGACTTACCCATTTGCTGTCCGAGATTGGGTAAATGACTCCTGCGTCAAGCAGCTTCAGGATCTCCTTCTGCACCACCTCCATCATATTCGGGTTCAATCTGCGCTGAGGCTCCCTGGATGGTTTGGCACCATCTTCCAATAGGATCCTATGCATGCATACGTCCGGGCTCACTCTGCGCAGGTCCGTAAGTGTCCATCCTATAACGCGCTGGTTCTTGCGCAACACTTCCTGTAATCGCGCCTCCTGCTCCTCTTCTAGTCCTTTCTTTATGATTACCGGCAGGGTGTCCTCATTTCCCAAGAATATGTACTTAAGGTGCTCTGGGAGTTGCTTCAGCTCGACCTTGGGTGCCTGTTCAATAGAGGGCAAGGTTTTATTAGCAATGCAGACATTAACTATATCGTGTACTTGTCTGGATACTGGTTCAGCACTGCTCAGCTCATCCTCATGCGCCTCCAACTCTGCCTGTGTCAGTGGCTCAGGTCCTTCTGCTGCGCTCGCACATTGCGCATCTACAACCAAGTCATCCATGCTGTCCAACGCGTGTACTGTGGCGTCCTCATGAGGGTGCTGCATCCCTTTGAATATGTTAAAGTGAATTTCCTTGCCATCGACCTCCATTGAGAGCGTACCCCTCCATACGTCTTTCTTTGTGCGCGCTGTCATCAGAAATGGTCTGCCCAATAGGATCTGCACACTTCCTTTGCTCGACTCACCCTACATTTCTAGGACATAAAAGTCTGCTGGAAACACCAGCTCTCCTACTCGGACGAGGACGTCCTCGATCATGCCCGTCTGTTGCTTGCACGACCGATCCGCTAGCTGAATGGTGAGACCTGCAGGCTTTAGTGGTCCAAGGCGCAATGACACATACAAGGAATAGGGAAGCACATTTATAGATGCGCCTAAGTCAATCATGCAGTTGCTTACAGTGGTCTTACCTAAAGTGCAGGGGATGGTGAACGTACCTGGATCCCAGCATTTAGGTGGTACCTTATGTTGCACGATTGCTGAGGCCTGCGCATTTAGCATTACCTGTGCGCACTCGCCTTTCCTCCTCTTGTTTGTGCACAGCTCTTTTAAGAATTTGGCGTACCTAGTGATCTGTTGAACTGCTTCAATAAGAGGAATGTTTATTTCCACCTTGCTGAATAACTCGTAGAGCTCCTTATCAAGCGCTTCTTTCCTAGCCGATGGTGCCTGTACAGGAAAAGGTGCAGGTATGTTAGTACGATTCATGTATTTATCTTTTGATTGCGCCATACCTGGCGCCTCGCCCTGCTGGCTTGTGGCTTGCGCTTCTGGTTGCCCATCCGGCTCTGCTGGGTCTGGAGCTTGCGCGACTGGTTGCGCGGGCGCTTTTGCAGTCTG
Organism: Umbilicus rupestris; assembly: GCA_963678935.1. Classification (NCBI taxonomy): domain Eukaryota; kingdom Viridiplantae; phylum Streptophyta; class Magnoliopsida; order Saxifragales; family Crassulaceae; genus Umbilicus; species Umbilicus rupestris. Next base: position 8,676,485 of record OY787621.1, read on the forward strand.
CTCTGTTCCTACCGTGCGCCCAGTCCTCAGTGTCACTGCGTTGACTCCTCCCTTGTGATTCTGGATCACTTGCGAAGGCAGGTTGCCATCGCTCTTTTTCAGCTCATACACCGTGGTAGCGATTTGTGACAGCTTCTTTTCAATGGACTCGAACCTCTTGTCATACTTCTCATCATTCTTGCGCATTGTGTCTGCTAGCTGGCCCACGATATCTTCTAAGGATCGCCTCGGCTGCTGGTTGTTTTGCGCTGGTGCGTCAGTGCAGCGATGCGGTGGATTGTAGGGCGCAGCTTGTTGCGTCTGCTGTGGTGCGCGCTGCTCCATGGACTGCCTCTGGAAATTGTTGTCCTCCTTCCATCTGAACCCATTTGCGGCTAGCCCAAAACGCGTCTGATTCTGCCTTTGTGGCCCTCTATTATCCCATCCTCCTAGAGCATTGACATCTCCTGATTCCTCGAAAAGTGTGGGACATGCATCGGTTTTGTGCTCAGTGGACGTACAGAACTCGCACGCCTTTGGCGCAGCTGGTTGCGCCCCCTGTGCATTCATCAACTTCTGCAGCATGGCCTTCATTTCCTTTATCTCAACGCTTGTTTCTACCTGATGCACAGAACGAGCACGACTATTTTCAAGTGTTAGCTGATGTCTTACCTGTCCAGCAGAGTCTTCTATCAGCTTCCACGCGTCCTCTGGGTACATGTTGCAAATGTCGCCTCCTGCGCATGCATTCAATAATCTCAGCTCCATGGGCAGCAATCCATTCAGGAAATTCTCTATCAGCACATTCTGGGGTAGGCCGTGATTGTAGCAGTTGGCCTCCAGTTCCCTGAAACGCTCGTAATACTCCGATAGTGACTCTCCTACGCCCTGCCTAGGTGCGGCCAATTCCCTCCTGAGTAGCGCGATCTTGGCTGCGGGATAGAATTAGTCCAAGAACTTCTTCTGAAGCTGCTCCCATGTGTGAATAGATCCTGCTGGTAAGCTCATCAGCCAATGTCTGGCCATGTCACACAATGAAAACGGGAACGCCTTCATCTTCAGTGCTTCGTCGCTCTCCCCTTTGGCTTTCATGTTCTCACAAATTACTAGGAATTCTCGCACATGCTTGACTGGGTTCTCGTTGTTCATCCCGTGGAACTTCGGCATGTGATGAATGAGTGAGCTCCTTAGCTCAAAATGACCGTCTGGTGGAAGCACTATGCACCATGGCTGGTTAACTGTGATTGGAGCTGACATCTCGCGCACTGTTCTGCGTCGCGCAACCTGTCGCACGGGTGGAGCATTATAGACTTCAGCGGCCATCCTTGCTTCAACCTCGCGCTGCACTTCTTCTCTGAACCGAACTGCGTGGTTATCTACCATCGCATTCTCTGGGGTTCTGTCCCCTAAATTGTCTCCAACGACACTGTTATCCTCCATGACCTGTTCTAAATCTCAAAGAAAACGAAATTAAAAGACAACTAAGCTGTCGCGTCTGTCAGTGCGCAACTAGAATCTGCGCAGCGCAACTGTTTCAAGGTTGCGCAGGCTGATGTTGATTGCGCTCTCAGAAACAACAACGAGAAAAATAAAGCAAACAGAAATAACTAACTACTGTAACAGAAAACTTAAGCTAGTTAAAGCTTATCTGTGTTGCTCCCCGGCAACGGCGCGAAAATTTGATCCGTGCATCGTTGTGCGCGTCAAATTAATCCTTCCTTCTCCACTTAGTACAGCGGCTAAGTCAGGGTCGATTCCACAGGGAGCAAGCAGACTCGTTCTAACTAGTAACCTACACTTACGAAAATTGGGGTGTGAGTGATTGGGTTGCGCAGGTGCGCAAATAAACAGTAGTTAACGCAGAAATTGCACTAGACGTGCGCAGACAATAGAGATTAAGTACTATGACTATGAAAAGTATCGGTGCAGACAATCCTCTATGAATGCATTCCTTATCATCGACTCTAAACGTCTATAGTTCGATTTACTGAAGTTAGTGTCCGATCAAGGCTTCCTAACATGTGCGCATGTTCCGATCAAAGTTCATGAGCCATTAATTCTTGAAACTAGTCTAAGCAGCTACGAATCCTGTCACAGTAGCAGCTGAATATCCTAGAGCGTTACTCCTAGTTGTCACCGTCAAGCTACCAACTAGTTTAACATATAACAAACAAGTAGCAAGAGTAAGATTGCGGTTCAAGGCTTCCCCTACTCATGCAACTAGCTGTCAACAGTGTGCACAGAATTAATACAAGCAAACAAACTATGCATTAAGCACAAGTCTCAAAGAAAATACTCATAGAATCATGCCTAACCGATACAAAGCGTTTAGCTAGACATGCTAGTAGTAAACATCATAAAAAGAGTAAATAACAGCTAAAGTATCCAAGAAAACAGTAACAAGCAGGTGTGTGCAGGTTGCAGTGTCTCGGCTGGCGCAGTCGGCTAGTGCAGGTCCTCACAGTAGCTCGTGTGTTTTTCAATTCTGCCTCTCTCTCGTGTGTGGTGGTGTGTCTCTGTTCCTCTCTTCAAACCCTAGCCTTCCTCTCTTTATATACTGCTCATGAGGCCCAAGGACAGCCTTGGCAACTTCCAAATCCGATGGTGTCAAGATTTGGAAACACCAATATCCTGCGCATGGCGAACTGCGCACATTGGTTCGCGCAGTCGGTCTGCGCACCGTAGTCTGACTCTTCCACTTCCTATCCTGTTTGCGCTGCTAGCTCCGCAGGCTGTGTGTTGCGCTCCTTAAACGCTGCCTATTAGCGCGTATCCGACTTAGGCCCTCGTTTCGCCCTGGAATACAAAAACACCGGAAACCAGTAATCTTGTACACAAAATGATGCAAACAAGCATAGTGTTAGGATCTAAATAGCGCGTATAAATAGGCTCTATCAGTTGACTTCAGAAAATTTGGCCATGGCCTGTCTATTTCTTCAACCTTTCTTTGGTCATTTCTGGCATATTTCTACAACAGTAAACTGCCTAAATTACTCATGTTCCTGTCTTAGGTTAACATGCTTGATTACTACTTAGATGTTACTGTTGTTTGAAACAGTTCCGGCCACATGCGGCCTTTAAAGCAGTCTTAGCCATGCAGGGCCATAAATGATAAATGTAATAGCTACCTATTACAAAAGTTCAGTTCATCAGTTTTTCTTATCTCCCTTTTTGTCACAAATGACAAGGGGAGGTTCATAGTAAAATCGTCATTATGGGGAGGGGGCGCTTCCTCATCGGTTAAATACTCCAAGTCCTGCAGCAAACCTCTGATTTGAATGTGTCTTGCAGTAATCCTCTTAACTACTGTTGACAGGAGGCTGAGCTCAGACTTTAGGTGGCTGATGATTCTTGCTCTGCAGCCTGGATAGCTAGGGCAGGGGCCTCTCCCTGTGCTTTTTCCGCTGGTTCTGGTAGAGGGGCTATCGGCAGGGATCTTCTTGAGCAATGTCTACTATATGCTTCCCTTTAAATAGTTTGTGATCAACCACAAACACTTGAGGCTCATCCGTCATCCCTTCAGCAACATTCTTCAACTTAGGATGTTGTGCTATGATCAGCTCATAGATCAGTAAGGGAAGCACTATGGACTGGACTGCCTTTGTACAGCTAGTGTGGGCAGCTATCTGGGAGAACATTACCTCACCCATGTTGACTTGTCTTAAGTTCCTAATGGCATACAACAGATTCCCAAAAACCCTATTAACTTTCCCCTTATGAGAGCTGGGGATCCAGTTCCTAATCCCAATGTCGTATAGGAGGGCATACTTTCAGGACAACTCTGAGGCACTCAAGGTGTGTGCTGCCCAGGTCCTGCACAGTTCTCTTGTGAGGGTGTTGTCCAGAACCTCGGAACTAACTTCTGCAGGTGACCTTGCCTCACTATCTATCCCTAAATATTTATTGATAACTATTGGGTCTATCACTATTAGTTTGCCTCTTACCCAGCTCTTCCCATAAGCACTATTCCCCTCAACATTAAAATCCTTCTCTAAGTTCACCAAGAACTCCCTAACCAGTTTAAGCACTATATCTTTTAGGGAATGTCAAGGATTTCAGAAGATTTACCTCTTCCAAGAGATTGATGATTGCTGCAGACTTGTATCTCCCCGGCACTATCACATTTTAAGGGATAATGGTCTTTCTCTCCACAACAGGTCATAATCCTGGCACTGTCTGGTGTCTAAACCATGTCCCTCTGATAGTGATCCCCTCTATGGTCTCTGGCAGTGTTGGTGGTGCATCAGTCTGTACCCGGGATGATTCACCATAGCACCAGAGTCTTCAAAATCTTCCTCTTCACTGCTGGTGTCTGAAATGACAATGGGTGATTTACCTTTGTCTGTTGAAGGAGGAGAAGCTGTCTTTTCGCATGAGAAGTCCTCGGACCAGAATTCTTCAGTATCTTCATCTGAGTAGAGCGTAGACACCATGGCTGTGCTCTGCTCTTCAATGGACTGGGTTGCTGCAGCAACCCCTTGTTCCTCTTCTTCGCTGGAGGAGTCTTCTATTCCCGCTTCTGAATAGTGTTCTTTGGCAGTAGTGATTTTTGTGACAAGTTCTCCTCCTCTCACCAGTCTTATTTTCTTCCTCGTTGGTTCCTTCATTGTGAAAGGTCTTGGTGAAGGAGGTTGAGGGCTCGGTTCTTGTATTACCAACTGAAGGCATGGTTTCGCTGCCTTCTTCTGATCATCTCTTTTCTTTCTTGTTTCGGCTTGTTTGGTGCCACCACTATTCTTCTTCCATCATCGGGTACGCACCATTGTTTTCTTTGTGGGGGGGGGGGGGGGGGGGGCGTCGGAGAGCGTTGCAGGTATTAGGGCAGGAATCTTCGACGGAGCAAATTGTGCCCTAGTTTTTGATTCAGTCGCATTTTCTTCAAAACCAATTGCACGAGCTTTGCACGTGTTCTCGCCTCTTTTAGCAACTCAATATTCTGAACAGGCTTCTTTTGCTGCAGCGGGTTGCTATAACATCTTAATCTTGTGAGCGTTGCAGGTATTAGGGCAGGAATCTTCGACGGAGCAAATTGTGCCCTAGTTTTTGATTCAGCCGCATTTTCTTCAAAACCAATTGCACGTGCTTTGCACGTGTTCTCGCCTCTTTTAGCAACTCAATATTCTGAACAGGCTTCTTTTGCTGCAGCGGGTTGCTATAACACCTTAATCTTGTGCACTTTTGTAGCTTGCCTTTAGCAACCCTTCAGGTGACTTTGCGAGCATCTTTGTTGGTTGTTTCTCCATCCATACTTGCACTGATCTTTGACTCCACCGCTTCCGAGCTCTGTTGTGTCCTGCCACTCTCTCTTTCCTTCCTGCATTGTGCGATTTTCCCACCAGATCTAAGCCAATGTTTTTTCCATTCTCCAGTTTGTTGTCTCTCCAACGTATCTGTCTTTTCTATGCACATCTGGATATTGGTAGTCCTTCTTCGGCTTTGCAGAACTGAAGGAAAGGTTGTCTGTCATGTTCAATCTTTGGCTTCTGCCAACAGTCTCTGACCGTGGTTGATCTGTTAAGTCTACAATGCTTGTTCAGGTTGTGCACCTTCTCTGAATGTGACCCTCCTGATCAAAAAAATAACATCTACGGCCTTTGCTTTTGGGCTTCTGTGGTTGGTACAGAGGTTGTTGTAGCATCCTCTTATTCACTTCTCTGGGTATTTTCTTCAAATCCCGTCAGCCCTTCTACAGCTTTGACAAATACTTTTGTTCCTGAATTTTCTTCACCCGTATATCTAAGGCCAGCATGTCCTCCCTCGTATCTTTGGCAAGCCAGGATTTCATCGAGAATGTTTGGGCCAGGGTTGAGCATCTTTGTTGTCTTCTGAAGCAGGTTGAGTTCTTCCTTTTTAGCAGCTAACTTTCCTTTTGCTGAGAAGCTTGGTCTGTGAGGGATGAGATTGTATTTAGCAGCTTTTCTCGTTCCTTCTCTAGATAATAAATTTTATCTGTCAGCTTTTTGTTGATCTCAATGGCTTCTTAGCACTTTTGATATAGAATGCTTAGTTTCTTTGGTAAGTTTTCCTCCGTGATCTCTTCATCCTCATTGTCTGACACCTAAATTCCATAAGTAAGGTCATCTTTCAATGATTCTTCCAAGTCAGGTTTGGCTACAACGGTTAGGATAATGTATTTTTCCTCCTCGCTCTCCTCTGAGTCTCCATCACTCCATTTTGCTGTGAGGAAGTTGTTGTTGTTCTTCTGGTTGCTTGGGCAGTCAGCTTCACGGTGTCCATACCATTTGCAGCCCTAGCATTATGGACCTTTCCTCCTCTACTGCTTGTCTTCATTGTCCTGGGCAGGCTCTTTTCCTCTCCTCAAATAGTTTCCTCCTCCTCTTCTAGGTTGGTTTCGGAAGTTGAATATTTTCCCAGCCTTGAAATCCACATTTTATATGAACTTGTTGAGGTTCTTCACTAACAGACCGATCTGATCTTCTTTCATTTTTGCTTGTTATGGCGCTTTCGTTTGCTGAGGGAGTACCAGCAGGTTGCTATAGCAACCTTTTGTACCGAATTAGCTTGTGCCGCGAATAACCTGAAAAAAATCACACACGATGATTTATTCACTCAGTTCGACCAACTGCCTAAGTCTGGAGAGGACTGCTCTCGAGTTCTCACTGATTCTACTAGTTCTCCGGTTCTCAGTACAACACAAACTTGACTTTACGCCTATGCTAGATCAATCTATGCTACCCAACCCAACTAGCACGAATCACACCTGATCTGAACACCCTCAGAACAGTGTCACACTCCTACACACTCGAGTTAATTAAATAGTTATCGCTCTGCTCACAGACTCAACCTATCCTAATTAAAACAATGTTAAAGTAGGATGCTATAACACACCATTGTGAAGTATACCTTGTGCCGAATTTGTCCGCGACGCTCCAAACTTTCTGTTGAGCCGAACAGGCTTCTCTACGAGCGCTGCACACTCCAGATTACTCCCCCTCACTCTGTGATCGCCTGTCACTGAAGGGAGTGAGTCTTCAGCTGTCGTCCGAGTTCCTCAGACACTCACGATACTCCCTCAACTCTCCTTGATCAATCAGCGAGCCTCCTGCTCCAACCGACCTTCTCCGATCAAGCAATGATCTGACTCTGCAAGTCTCGATCAGTCTCTGCTTCACAATCACTCTTGCTCTGCGCGCACGCTCTGCTCAATGAGTGATGGATCTAATCTCTCCGCTCAGCTCAATTCTTTGTTATGCAATTGGATGGATTTTGGATCCCTCTGCTCTCTGCCGAGGCTTACTTATATATGCCAAGCTCTGCACTTTCAAAAGCATCATTATCTTCAAGTTGGTTTCCCCTGCTACTTTGTCGGATACTTGATAAGGACACTTACCTTCCAAAAGCATTATTATTTTTAAGTTGGTTTGTTGAAGACGATCTTGATCCAGGGAATATTCTAATATGCATTAGGATACTTTCCTTGCTCCGTTCTTTAATTTTTGGGCAACTGTAGATCACGTGGTGATTCTGCTCACAGGATTGTCCAGCTCTTCTGCTACACAGGCTGCTGTAGCAACCCCTTGTGCACTTCAGTTTGTTCACTCTGGAGGGTTTTGTCAATTGAATGCCATTACCTTAACAAACTCTTATTAGGCAGGCCACCAAATGAAGTGGAGGCGAGCGCCGAAGAGGTAAGACCTACTAATTTTACCTCATGTCCAAATCAGGAAAAAGGAACTCTGGGCAGTGATTAAAGATATTTTAAGGCACCAATAGCGCCCATGCAGACTCTCGTTTATGTGGTGAAAGGGGCTCCAAGAGAGGAACCGGCCTAGTGTGTCACTTTAAAAAATTTGACGCCCTTCGGACGAACTAATGTAACCTGGTTGTTTTGCACGTGGAGAGCCTCATACCCAGACTTTCATCAAGGTCAACGTCGTACTGAGTTTGACGATTATCATCCAGACTATGGACGAGACATGGCAGAGTTTGAAGAACTTCAAAAAATCAGGGGCTGAGGCCTGCCAATGGGACATTTACCGAGGGCATGGGACATCAAAGTTTGCAAGCTCAAGATGCCATCTTAAAAGGCGATGATACATCAAACTTCTTGTATAAGCCCGAGCGCTATTCATAGTCAATGGCCTAACCAAATCTAAGAAGCTAAGTGCGCAACACTTTGTTTGGATTAGCGTGCCTTAACATGATTTGGCTGGCTCGAGGAGAGGCGTCCAATTTATTTTTGAACAGAAATCAAAAGCTTACTTAATAGATTTTGAGGCCAACGTAGTGTTGAAGAGCATGAACATTTCTTTGCGCTCATGTAAGAGACTACCAACAGGGCTTAATGGGCCAAGTTTGAGGCACTTTTAGGAGAACTCATGGAAATCTCAGACGAGGCACTTATAAGCAATCTCATGAAGTGACTTAAGCTAGCAATTTGAGCAGGAGTTAGGGTCCTTTGACCTAGGAGTCTGAGCGAGGCGATGACACTCACACATCTGGTAGAGGAACTAGAACTGTTCTAGAAAGATATGCTAATTGTGGGTGGATTTCAGGGGGACGCAACGCCAGGGAGAATTCAAATGAATGGGCGCAAGTACAAATCAAAGGATGCCTACCCATCCATTTGGCAAGCAAGGAACACCATTAATTTGGGCTATAAAAAGGACATTCAAGGTCATTTGTATTCATCTAAGGATTCATTTTGAGTAGATTGTAAATGTAGCCTAGAAGATGTAAATCGTGAGGCCAAGACCATCTTAATACGGGGTGTTCAAGACATTATTAGTTCGAAATATAAGCAACTTTGACTTTTTTGGGTCTCATCAGGCACATGCCCAAAAGACCATGCTTAGGGAATGACCCAATTATTTATTTACGCAATAGAACATATTCGGTCTAAATTTTAATAGTTTTTATGTTTAGTAGAAAAGGTCATATTAATTTTTTATATGCATTTTAATATCTTCTACATTATTTTATTAAAATATATCACTACTGTTTAAAATACATCATGCTGTTTTAGAAGATCACTGTCTATTAAAATATTTTATTATTATTGACTTCCAAGCATAGGCGCAAACAATAGTTGAAAATTTTCTAGACTAGATCTCAGCTATTAATTATTAAATAAAAGTACCAACAGTTTAATTATACAAAAATACATGGCTTTATTCTGTTGTTTCGCCTAGGTCGTATATCATCAATAAATCATCTAATTCGATGAAGTTATCGATTATTTATTTGGGGTTTTCTAAAATTTGGTACGGTCTAACCCAAAACTAGAAAATGTGTTCTCTGTATTTTTTTTTTCTATCCCAATGATTAACCAAACATATTATTTCTCAATAAAAGATCAATGCAATTCAAAGACATTTATATAGTATCGCCTGATGTCCATTAATTTGGAATCTGAATGACATTAGTAAAAAGACATTACTTTTATGATTACAAATATCTCATTAACACAAACAATTCAATGCTCGTGTAAATGTTACATTAATGTATCCAAAAAAGCATGAAAACATGAAGCTTGAGTAACTTTTCTTCTGCCTGTAAACAATAAAAACAGTCGTGTAAAGTGAAAAGTTGACCTGGGGCGAGTGGTCGGCCGCAAGTGTCGGTACCAGGTAACCTAATCTATCAGTTTTCCTTTCTACATCTAAAATATAAAGAAAATCCATTTTCCTTGGCAAAAATCAAGTCCCCCTCGGAACAAATTTCCATTGATTATTGTTCAGCTACTAATCTGCGTTTTATTTAATATGAAATGAACTAATTGAGGCAGTGCTTCGCCGTAACTTCTCGTCATATCATTATTCTTCTCCCGCGATTCCCAAATTCTCTAGATTGTATGTATATTTCCTCCTCCCAATTTCACTCTACACATTTCCTTATTTGCTCCACCACTCTCTGTCCTCTTTTCTCTGTTTAAATTTCAACCTCCGAGGAAATGCCTCACGCTCCTCAATATGCCCTATGCATTACCTATGTGTATGTTTCAGCTTAGTATGTATCGATTGCCAAAGGGATCCATGTTTCTTAATTGTGCATTTCGATTTCATGTACCCTACCCTTGATCTTGCTGTTCATCACATATATTTTATTATCCAGTTCTTTCCTGCTAAACTATTGTTTATTTTTGTTCCTCAGGTAAGGAATTTTAATTACATAAGTTTGGTCTGTATTGGGTCTCATTCATGGGTTGATCTCCTCCAATGATGATTATCCACATTGATAGTGAATGTTATTTTGATGCTCTTGAGGATTCTATAGCTTCCACTTCAGGCTCTGATTGTGATAGTGGCGAGGAGTATGATGATGACGATAACATGGCTGATAGATTCTCTAATGGATTCCCATATGATGTATGGACTCGAACCCCTAAGAGCGTTGAAGAGCGCCGTAGATTGTTTCGCAATTGGCTAGGATGGAGCTCAATTCAAAGTAATTCCATTTCGGAATTGGAGATTAGATCGGAAAGTAGCGGTTCTGTCTCTAGAACACGCTCGTCGCTTGTAGATGGACCTTACTTATCCTGGTCATCAATGCTGCCTTGTTCTAGCACCTTAACTGAGTCAAGCTGTATCCCAAGTGAAAGCGAGGCTAATAAATGTGGAATCAGGAACTCAGGAGATGCAGCGAAGAGCAGTATGGATGACTTGAAGCTGGATAACCAGGTAAGGATTGGTGGAAAAACATTGGCGGGTGATAATTCAAGAGTAGTTCGACATCATCAAAGCCTTCCAATATCATACAATGAGCAAAAGGAAATCGATAAGCTGACTAATGTTGTTGACACCGCAAAGGGAAACAAGAATAAATGGCTTAGGCGATTACGCTCCTTCACATGTACTATGGATAGTCAGGTCAAACAAGATTCTGTTGAGCGCTCTACGTCCAAATGCAGCTGTAATGCCCCCAGGTTTCGAAGAGTTAAAGTTCAACAATGCCGCAAGAAGATAAAAGAATTGTCAGCATTGTATATGGTTCAAGAGATTTTGGCTCATAGAGGCTCAATTTTAACAATGAAGTTTAGTCCTGATGGCCAGTACCTAGCAAGTGCAGGTGAAGATATGGTCCTGCGCGTATGGCAAGTGGTGGAGGACGAGAGATCTATTACACTCGACATGCCTGAAATAGACCCATCGTGTTTGTACTTCTCTGTTAACCATCTATCTGACTTAGCTCCACTGTTTGTGGATAGAGAAAGATTAGGCAAATCACAAGCCTTGAAAAAACCATCAGATTCAGCCTGTGTTATTTTCCCACCAAAGGTGTTCCGCATATTGGAGAAACCGTTACATGAATTCATTGGGCACAATGGAGCTGTCTTAGATATTTCATGGTCTGATAAGAATGTAAGATAGTGTTCTTTGTATATCCTTTCTTTAATTTTAATTTTAAGGCAGACATGGTTTGAGTTTCTTGCAGCACGTAACTTTTATCATTTTACTCTCCCTCTTGATGCAGCATTTGTTGTCTTCATCAGATGACAGCACCATTCGTTTGTGGAGAGTTGGATCTGACCAATGCCTTCAAGTCTTTTCTCATAGTAATTTTGGTGGGTTTTCATATGTCCGGGTGATTCTTATATATATACTTTAAACCTAACACCTTCTGTAGCCTACTTCCCTGAGATAATTACTCATTCCAAGTATTAAACTATACCGTAATTTCTTGCAGTGACTTGTGTAGAGTTCAATCCTGTCAACGACGATTACTTCATCAGTGGTTGCTTAGATGGAAAAGTCCGTATATGGAGTATATCGAGCTGCCAGGTTGTAGATTGGATTGATATAAAGGAATCAGTCACCGCCATTTGTTATAGACCCGATGCACAGGTTTGACTGTGATCTTCATATTTCTTGATACAACGATTTGAGAGGTTTGAATGATATCATTTAAGTAGTTCACTCCCTCGAAACAGGGAGGAATTGTGGGGACTATACCTGGAAGCTGCCACTTCTTTAACATCTCAGGTACTCTCCTTCAATAGGAACCAGTCTACCATTTTGTTGGTACATAATGTTGTTATTTTTATACTTCTCAATGATATATGAACTTAGCTATCTCCATGGTAATTATTTACTTCTTAAGTGACTTTTCCAAACAATAGATCGTCGTCTTTGGTTGAAAATGCATGCTTTTCGACCTTAAATAAAGAGTCAATGAAAGTACAGGATGAAGAAATATGCACTTCGAAATTTAAAACTAGGAAGTGAATCTCCCATATACGAGAGTTATTCAAGCAACTAAATTCATTAGTTGTGGCTTTATAGGATATAAGTGTTGTTGTTAGCTCTTTGAAGCATTTTTATTGCTATTTACAAACAAAATAGAGTTTCGTCTTCTCAAATTTTGATTGTTTGATCAGATAATCTCTTACAACGGGAATCCTGCATACGTTTGCACAACAAAAAGAAGTCCCCTTTCAAAAAGATTACTGGCTTTCAGGTATGTGTTTCTCTCGATGTGCCTCTAGACCTTGTTGATTTGACTTTTGTGCTCTGCAGTGTCTTATGTCATAGGTTATTCTTCTTTCAGTTTCTCCCACATGACAAGAGCAAGGTTATGGTCACATGTGCAGATTCAAAAGTTCGAATTTTGCACGGGCCTAATGTTATTAAAAAATACAAAGGTACCGCTTCGCTCTTTAACCTTACTGTATGGTTTGGTGGTCATAAGACATGCATAACAATTTCTATATTCTTGAATTTGTCTTAATCTGTTTTGGTTTCATTTTCAAATCCTGTATGAGTTTGCTTTGCACTCTGTTTGCCAACTTTCTTTCAACTTTTATCATTGCAGGACCTCGTAATACTGGCCATAAAACAGTGTCCTTAACAACAGAGGGGAAACATAGTGTGGCAACGTGCGAGGATACACATGTGTATGTTTGGAATTGCAATACCGATGGATCTCGTGCAAAAAACCTTAGGTCATGGGAGCACTTCTCAGCCAATGCATCTGTTGCAATACCCTGGGAGGGTTTAAAATTATCCAAGGTGGATATGGAAAAGAGGATGAGCAGTGTCTTGGTAGATGGATCCAACTCTCTTATGTTCTCCACTCCTGCTTGTTTCTGTTTGAACCATGAATATTTGGTGGACTCATTTCCCAAAGGGACTGCTACCTGGCCCGAGGAAAGTCTCCCTACATCAAGCTCGCTTTCCTCAAGATCATCTTCAATGAGGAAGTCCCAATACAAGTTATTCAAAACTTCATGTCAGAGCACATCTAGCTCTCATGCATGGGGACTAGTTATTGTGGCTGCTGGCTGGGATGGATGTATTAGATCTTTCCACAATTATGGCTTACCGGTACTGACTTAGTTATATATATGCTCCTGGACCCTGTAAAATTATAGGTCAGGGTAGCAGTAGTGTTGAAGATAAACGTTGCAGCCCTTGGTCATTTATTTGAATACATTTTTGTAATAGGTTTAGGGATGCTAGTGGAACCTGTGCAGAGTTTAAAAATAATGACAGGGATGCCTATAGATGATGTCCGAGAGCTTGCAGTTCGCTTCTTCCAGACACAAGAGTCAAGGTTCAGAATTATTATTTTTGGGAAAAAGATGCTTTTGTATCAGAAAAACAACCAGCCATCAAGAACAGCAAAAAATAGATTTCTTACCAAAAAGTAAAAAATATAAAACTACTGCAACCAACAAAAACATACTGATGTTACAATCAGTTTAAAATTTACACTATCTGCAATAATCCCTTCCTCGAATAAATACAATTTGTTTTTCGACTAATACTAAGCTGAGACCAAGCTGTAATTATCTGTCTTTGAGACAAAAAATATATCAAAACATCACTTTTAATGTGCTGAAGGCTATGTTTTTTTTGCACTTCGGAGGAAATCCAAAACACTTATTTTTTTCAAATCACTTATATCTCCTAAAAAACATGAGGATATATAAGGTCACTTGTCGAAGGCCGATCATTGCTGTGAAATTGCAGCGCCTTTGTTTGCTGAGAGTGTACTAGCAGGTTGCTCTAGTAGGTTGCTATAGCAACCTCTTGTACCACTTTGCAGAAATAAGCTTGTACAACAAATGAAAGAGAGCACACACGGATTGGTTCACCCAGTTCAGCTAACTGTCTACCTCTAGAGAGGACTTCTCAGGAGTCTTCAACGATTCACTAGCCTCGGTTTATAGTACAACGATTCAGTTCAGCCCACGCTCGAACAATCTCTACTTCTAACCAAGCTACAATGAATCAGGGCTCGATGTAAACACCTTCGACCAGCCTGCACTGCCTACTACTTACTCGACTTAATACAATAGCTAATCTGCTCACAGACCTAGAGTATTCGAATTAAGACAGCAATTACCATAGGTTGCTATAGCACACTCTTGAGCAGTGTAGCTTGTGCCGATTCTATCCAAGTCGCTCCAATCTTTCCGCTAACCCGATCGAACTGTTCCGCGAGCGCTGCACACTCCGGAATACTCCCCCTAGCTCTGTGACCATCTGTCACTGATGAGAGTGATTCTTCTGCCGTCGACGAGTTCCTCAGACACTCTCGATGCTCCCTCGACTCATCGTGATCAGTCAATAAGCACACATCTTCAATTGACCTTCTCTGATCAGGCACTGATCAGACTCTTCACGTCTCGATCAGACTCTTCTTCACAATCACTCCTGCTCTACTCGCACGCTCTGCTCACTGAGTGATGATCAATCTCCGCTCTGCTCAATTATCCGTTGTGCACTTGCTGCTTTACTCAATTAGTTCTTGATTGATCGATGATCTGCTGTTCTGGCAAGTCTTCTTTTTATAGTGACCTACCAGCCCTATCGAAAACAGAATAGGAAGTACTCGTTAGATATAAGAACATCTACCTTCCAAAACAGCCATATCTTGTAAATGATAACATTATCTTGTAGTTGACTTATTGCAGCAGGTAGATGCCTCTTGGAATATTCTAAGCTGGATTTAGAAAGCACCTGATGCTCTTCTCTTTAATTCTAGGCAACTTTTTCTTCGCGCGGCCCAGGAAGCTACAACTCTTTTGCTGCACGGGAAGCTGTAGCAACCCCATGTGCACTCTGACAGGTTTTGAAAATTGTATGCCATTACATTAACAATCTGCACCTTGGCAATTTTGACAAAAGCCAAGGACTCTTCTGATCTCAAGCCATTTAAGCTTATCTTCATACTCCTTCTATGACGGCTTTAAATCTCTTTTGAGCGCTTAATGAAGACCTCTGATCAATTGTGATCAACTAGAAAACTCTCTGACTTGTTGTGACGCTGGTATCAATCCTCCGGATGCTCTCTGTGCAGCTCCATGTTGATCGGCTACCCTACTATAGCTTTGAGTTTTCATGGTATGTTATAGCATCTTCTGGTAGTTATCTTTAGACAGCTTGCTTTAACTTTTGTTGCCACGGGAAGCTATATCAACTTCTTTTGCTTGTTTTGTTAGTCTGTAGAGTATGCTTCAGCCTTTGACTCCACGGGATGCTGTAGCAACTTGTTGTGTTGGTGTTATCAAAGATGCCACATACTTTAACAATCTCCCCTTTGGCATTTTTGACAAAACCTGATGTCCACTGATGTCATGTGCTGCGCCTAAGCTTCTTGTTGAGCCTTCAAAGAGTTCTAGCCACATGCAGCCTTTAAAGCAGTCTCAGCCACGCAGGGCCATAATAACAAATATAATAGCTACCTATTACAAAAGTTCAGTTCATCAGCTTTTCTTTTCCCCCTTTTTGTCACAAATGACAAAGGGGAGGTTCACAATAAAATCATCATTATGGGGAGAGGGCAGCTTCCTCATCGGCTGGATACTCCAAGTCCCGCAACACGCCTCTTTTAGCAATTCAATATTCTGAACATACTTCTTTTGCTGCAGCGGGTTGCTATAGCACCCTAATCTTGTGCACTTTTGTAGCTTGCGTTCAAAAACCCTTCAGGTGACTTTGCGAGCATCTTTGTTGGTTGTTTCTCTATCCATACTTGCACTGATTTTTAACTCCATCGTTTCTGAGCTCTGGTGTGTCTAATCATTCTTTCTTTCCTTCTGGCATAGTTGGGTTGTCTCACCTGATCTGAACATGCATCTTTTGCGATCATCATTCCCAAGTTTGTTGTCCTTCCATCGTATCTGACAATTTCATGCCCAGCTGGATAGTAGTAGTCCTTCATTGGCCTTGCTGAGCAGAAGAGCATATACTCATAATGCTTGATCGTTGGTTTTTCTAGGTGATTTCCGACCATGGTAGATCTCTGAGGACTCCAGTGCTTGTTTAGGATCGGGCATTTTCTCTGGATGTGACCCTCTTGATCACAAAAGTAGCATCTACGGCATTTGCTTTTGTTCTCCTCCTCTACTACATGTGGTTGATACAATGGTTCTTGTAGCATCCTCTTGTTCAATTCTCTGGGTATTTTCTTTTCCATACTCCTGTCAGTTCCTTCCTATACAGCTTTGACAAACACCGTTGTTCTTGAATTTTCTTCACTCGTATATCCAAGACCAGTTCGTCCTCCCCCATATCTTTGGTATGCTAGGATTTCGTCTAGGATTTGAGCTCGGGTTGAGCATCTTTTCTATCTTCTGAAGCGAGTTGATTCTCCTTTCTTAACAGCAGGTTTTTCTTCTTGCTGAGCGACTTGGTCAGTGAGGGATGATATCTTGTCTAGCAGTTCTCCACGCTCCTCTTCTAGACTTCAAATTCTGTCAGTTAATCCTTTGTTGATTTCGAAGGTTTCTTCGCACCTCTGAAGTATGACTCTAAGGTTCTCTGCCAGATTTTCTTTAGTGACTTCTTCACCTTCACTGTCTGAAACTTCAATCCCATAAGTAAATTCATCCTTCATTGATTCTTCCGAGTCAGTTTTGGATACAATGGTCAAGACTTCAGCGTATTTTTTTTCTTGTTCATTAGCCCTCTCTGCCATAGATAAGATAACCCTTAGGAGCTCTTCTTTTCCTTATTCAGTATGGACACTTTTGCGATCAACCCCTCATTCACCTCCACTACTTACAGGCATTTGTCAATCATTTGTGTATAATGTCTAGCCAGGTACTCTTTAGTAATTTCATCTTCATCACTGAAATTCTGCTGCGTTGTTGATGCATAGTTATAGCTTCTGCTTAAGCACTCTTTGTATCTTTCTGCGGAATTACTCTACTGTCAGAATAAAAAAGACACAATGTTTGTTCACCCCGTTCTGCAACTTGCCTACGTCTGGGGAGGATGCTCCGATCCTCAAGATTCCACTATCTGAGTTTGAAGTACAAGGACTCACACCTCTACTTCTCACCTAGCTGAAATCTAATGCTCAGTCTAATCTTCTAAACTAGCTAGCAGCTTAATCTCACAGACTCTCTTCGTGCAACCTACACACTCTCAGTAATAAATAGCTACAGCCCTGACTCTCAAACTTAGTCTATTATATTACAATATGTAGCTCACGGAATGCTTTAGCACACTCTTCACCGGAGTTGTTGTATCTTCAGTCAATGACACTCCAAGCTCTCCTGCCAAGTAGTCGGACACCCTGAGTTTTGCAAACTTAGTCTCTGCTCCCTCTCAATCAATGACTGACTCCGTCACTATTGGGTAGGTTCGATCAATGCTCCGCAGCCCGCGAAAATGCCTGTCCGTGGCTGATCACCGAGCTCCGATTGTCCCTTCAACAAGCAGCGCTCCAGTTGAACTTCGGACCAATCCTGAATCAAACTCCACGAGTTTTGATTCCTTCTGTACACCACACCAGTCTTCAACTCAATGCATAAACCTTGCTACCATGGTTGATTTTTGTGTGTTCGCTTCGTGTTCTCTGATCGTGTGTGTGTTGTGCTGCGTCTCTGATAGAGCCTATTTATACACATTATTTAGATCCTAACCCTATGCTTGTTTGCATTATTTTGTGTACAAGATTACTGGTTTCCAGTGTTTTTGTATTTTAGGGCGAAACGAGGGCCTAAGTCGGATACGCGCTAATAGGCAGCGTTTAGGACGCGCATCACACAGCCTGCGGAGCTAGCGGCGCGAACAGAGAAGTTGGCAGAGTCGACAACGGTGCGCCTACCGATTGCGCTAACCAGAAGCAGTGCGCCATGCGCAGATAGTGGTGTTTCCAAATCCTGACACGACCAGATTTGGAAGTTGCCAAGGATGAGCCTCTTGAGCAGTATATAAAGAGAGGAAGGCTAGGGTTTGAGAGACACATTATGAGACATTAGAGACGCAAGTTATCAGAGAGAGAGAGCCAGATTCAAAAACACACGGGCTTGCTGCGAGGACCTGCGCTAGCCGACTGTGCCAGCCGAGACACTGCAACCTGCACGCACCTGCTAGTTGCTGTTTTCTGTGACACTTTAGATATTATTTACTGTTTCTATGATGTTTACTACTAGCATGTCCAGGTAAACGCTTAGTATCGGTTGGGCATGAATCTATGAGTATTTCCCTTGAGACTTGCGCTTAATGCATAACTTGTTTGCTTATATTAATTCTGCGCACATTGTTGGCAGCTAGTTGCATAAGTAGGGGAAGCCTTGAACCGCAATCTTACTCTTGTTGCTTGTTGTTATATGTTAAACTAGTTGAATAGCCTGACGGTGCCGACTAGGAGTAACGCGCTAAGATAATCAGTTGCTACTGTGACAGGATTCGCAGCTGTTTAGACTAGTCTTAAGAATTAATAGCTCATGAACTTTGATCGGAACATGCGCACATGTTAGGAAGCCTTGATCGGACACTAATATTAGCAAACCAAACTGTAGACATTTAGAGTCGATGATAAGGAATACACTCATAGAGGATTGTCTGCGCCGATACTTCTCATAGTCATAGTACTTAATCCCTACTGCCTGCGCACGTCTAGTGCAACTCCTACATTTTACTACTATTTACTCGCGCATTGCGCAACCCCAATCACTCACACCCACAGTTTTTGTAAGTGCAGGATTCTAGTTAAAGCTAATCTACTACCTCCCTGTGGATTCGACCCCGACTTAACCGCTGTACTAAGTGGAAGAGGAAGGAATTAATTTGACGCGCACAACGACGCGTGCATCAAATTTTGGCGCCGTTGCCGGGGAGGCAACACAGATAAGCTTTAACCAGCTTAGGTTTTCTTTTAATAGTTAGTTATTTCGGTTTGTTTTATTTTCGTTGTTGTTTCTGACAGTGCGCAATCACCATTAGCCTGCGCAACCTTGAAACAGTTGCGCTGCGCAGATTCTAGTTGCGCACTGACAGACGCAACAGCTTAGTTATCTTTTAATTTCGTTTTCTTTGAGATTTAGAACAGGTCCTGGATGATAACAGTATCGTTGGGGACAACTTAGGGGACAGAACCCCGGAAGAAGCTAGAGCACATAACCGCGCAGCCCTGTTCAGAGAGGAAGTGCAGCGCGAGGTTGAAGCAAGGATGGCCGCTGAACTGTATAATGCACCACCCGCACGACAAGCTGCGCGACGTAGGACAGTGCGCGAGATGTCAGCCCCACTCACAGTTCACCAGCCATGGTGCATCGTGCTTCCACCAGACGGACATTTTGAACTAAGGAGCTCGCTCATTCATCACATGCCCAAGTTCCACGGGATGAACAACGAGAATCCAGTCAAGCATGTGCGAGAGTTCCTAGTCATTTGCGAGAACATGAAGGCCGAAGGGGAGAGCGACGAAGCGCTGAAGATGAAAGCGTTCCCATTTTCATTGTGTGACACAGCCAGGCATTGGCTGATGAACTTACCAGCAGGATCAATTCACACATGGGAGCAGCTGCAGAAGAAGTTCCTGGACAAATTTTATCCCGCAGCAAAGATCGCGCTACTCAGGAGGGAGCTAGCCGCACCTAGGCAGAGCGCAGGAGAGTCGCTGTCAGAGTATTACGAGCGTTTCAGGGAGCTAGAGGCTAACTTCTACAATCACGGCATGCCCCAGAATGTGCTGATAGAGAATTTCCTAAATGGACTGCTGCCCATGGAGCTGAGATTATTGAACGCATGCGCAGGAGGCGACATTTGCAACATGTACCCAGAAGACGCGTGGCAGCTGATAGAAGACTCTGCTGGACAGGTAAGACATCAGCTAACACTTGAAAATAGTCGTGCTCGTTCTGTGCATCAGGTAGAAACAAGCGCTGAGATCAAGGAAATGAAGGCCATGCTGCAGAAGTTGATGAGTGCGCAAGGCGCACAACCAGTTGCGCCAAAGGTATGCGAATTCTGCAATTCCACCGAGCACAAAACCGATGCATGTCCATGCTTTTTGAGGAATCAGGAGATGTCAATGCTCTTGGAGGATGGGATAATAGAGGGCCACAGAGGCAGAATCAGCCGCGTTTTAGATTAGCCGCAAACGGATTCAGATGGAAGGAGGAAAACAATTTCCAGAGGCAGTCCACGGATTAGCGCGCGCCACAGCAGACGCAACAAGCTGCGCCCTACAATCCACCGCATCGCCGCTCTAACGCACCAGCGCAGAACAACCAGCAACCGAGGCGATCCTTAGAAGATATCGTGGGGCAGCTAGCAGACACAATGCGCAAGAATGATGAGAAGTATGACAAGAGGTTCGAGTCCATTGAAAAGCAGCTATCACAGATTGCGACCACGGTGTACGAGCTGAAAAAGAGCGATGGCAACCTGCCTTCGCAAGTGATTCAGAACCCCAAGGGAGGAGTCAACGCTGTGACACTGAGGACTGGGCGCACAATAGGAACAGAGCAGACCACGAAGGCGCCCGCGCAACCAGTTGCTTAAGTCCCGGATCCAGCAGAACAAAACGCGCAACCAGAAGCGCCAGCCACATGTCAGCAGGGCGAAGCGCCAGGTATAACACAATTAAAAGACAAGGGCACGAATCGTACTAACATACCTGCACCTTTCCCTGTGTAGGCACCATCGGCTAGGAAGGAAGCGCTCGATAAGGAGCTCTACGAGTTATTCAGTAAGGTGGAAATAAACATTCCCCTTATTGAAGCAGTTCGGCAAATCCCTAGGTACGCCAAGTTTTTAAAGGAGCTGTGCACAAATAAGAGAAGGAAGGGCGAGTGCGCACAGGTAATGCTAAATGCGCAGGCCTCAGCGATCGTGCAACATAAGGTACCACCTAAGTGCCGAGACCCAGGTACGTTCACCATCCCATGCACTTTAGGTAAGACCACAGTGAGCCATTGCATGATTGACTTAGGCGCATCCATAAATGTGCTACCCTTTTCTCTATATGCGTCACTGCGCCTTGGACCATTAAAGCCTGCAGGTCTCACCATTCAGCTAGCAGATCGGTCGTGCAAGCAACCTACGGGCATGATCGAGGACGTTCTAGTGCGAGTAGGAGAGCTGGTATTCCCAGCAGATTTCTATGTCCTAGAAATGGAAGGTGAATCGAGCACCAGCAGTGCGCAGATCCTACTGGGCAGACCGTTTCTGATGACCGCGCGCACAAAGATAGACGTATGGAGGGGCACGCTCTCCATGGAGGTTGATGGCGAAGAAATTCATTTCAACATATTCAAGGGGATGCAGCACCCTCATGAAGACGCCACAGTGCACGCAATGGACAGCTTAGATGACTTGGTCGCAGATGCGCAATGCGCAAGCGCAGCAGAAGAATCCATAACACTGGCACAGGCAGAGTTGGAGGCGCAAGAGGAGGAGCTGAGCAGTGCTGAACCAGAACCCAGACAGGTACAAGCCATAGTTAAAGTCTACAATGCTAATAAAATCTTGCCCTCTATTGAACAGGCACCCAAGGTCGAGCTGAAGCAACTCCCAGAGCACCTCAAGTACATATTCTTGGGTGAAATTTCAAGTGTCTCTACTTATGCAGATTTGTGAACTAGCAGTTGCTGCAGCACACTCTTGTTCACTTAAATGCAGGCACAGCAGACAATGAATAGGACACAGATTTGTTCACCCAGTTCGGCCAATCTGCCTACGTCTGGGGAGGACTATTCTCCAGTCCTCAATCCACTCAACCAAAGGTTCAAAGCACACTCGGTTACAACGCACGCAACCTATGCTACTTTAACCCCGTGTGGACTACTCAACACAATCAGAACAAGCTCTGATTTGTGTCAGCACACCCTCTACAATATGTCAGTCTAGAATAGCTACAATCCTCTCAAAGAACTCAGCCTATTCTATACTACACTACTCAGCAGGGTTGCTGCAGCAACAGCTGTAACACACAGCTGAAGCACACTGTCCGCGTCGCTCCAAGGCCTTCTGCCGAGCCGATCGAACCACTCCAAGAGTGCTGCACACTCTGAGTAACTCCCCCTCACTCAGTGACCACCTGCCACTAGTGGGTTCTTCCGCACGAACCTCCACCGAGCCTTCCACCCGTCAGTTCTTCCGCGGCTGCCTTTGATCAACCAATAAGCTCCACAGCTCTGAATTGGCTTCCAGATCAATGCACGAATCAGTCTCTGCAAGACCTGATTCTCCTTTGCAATGCACACCACAGCTCTGCGCTCAACGCTCTGCCCGTGTGTGTTGATCGAAGAACAACGTCCGTAGCACACCAAAGAATCCTCACTCTGAAATCTGTGTCTACTCACGTGTATCCCTCAGCTTCGATCTCACACTTCAGCCCTCAAACCTTCTGCTTAAATACCCACACCACTTTAAGCAATTTCCAGGTTTAGGCAATTGACCCACAAGATCAATTATCTCCTAAAATCTAGGAGATTAGATTTGATTAATATCTTCAATGCAAATCTCCTTCTCTGACTAGCAAACCTTGCTGGAAAATGCTCCGCAGTATTTTAGAAAACCTTCTAAGAGCAAGAACACAACTGCCATACCTCCAGAACGAACTCAGCACAAAGCTGCTACTCGGACAGTTGAACCAGCACTTGAACCAGCACCTGCTGCAGCATCCCTTGCTGCATCTGCTGCTGGTTTACTTCTGCTGCCAGCTTGATTGTTTGAGCTGCAACAACTCCTTGTTCACCTTTGCTGTAGCTGTTTGCTGCTGCTGGAATTTCCTAAATGCATTAGGAAACAATCCCATCAATTCTAAGGAAGATCCTCCAAGATCTCTACAAGATCATATCTTCACTTCAACAAATCTGCCCTTGTTCTTGAGAGACACTCCAGAAATATTCTCCTGAATATTCAGCTCTTTCCGGAAGCCCTTCGGTCCACTGATTTGTTGTTTGAATGCAATCTTCGAGAAAGCTAAATTTCTGCTACAGCATTTGTGCTGCAGCATCTGCTGTAGCACAAGCTGTCTGAAGGTGTGCAATACTTCTGCTGCTGAACTTCTGCTCCAGAGGTTGCTATTGCACTTGCTTACTCCACTTGAGTACTGAGATAGTCACTCTACCCAGATTGCACAAGCTGATGTCTTCATGATCTCTTTCAGATTTTCGAGCGCCCCAAGGCAACATTAAGTCGCGCGCCTCGTGAAGACATTAGCCACTTAATGTCTTCATCTGGAGCGCTACTTAATGTCTTCATCTGGAGCGCCACTTACTGAGTTTGCTCACTCTGGAATGTTCTTCATCAGCTATTTTCTTTCCATACTTGCTGTAGCAAGCTCTAGTTCACTTTGTAGGAGTTTGTCAATGATGCCACATACCTTCACATTGGGAAATGAAGACACCCTGCCAGTAATCATAAAGAAAGGATTAGAAGAGGAGCAGGAGGCGCAACTACAGCAGGTGCTGCGCATGAACCAGCGCGCTATAGGATGGACACTTGCTGATCTGCGTGGAGTGAGGCCGGACGTATGCATGCATAGGATTCTGTTGGAAGATGGTGCCAAACCATCCAGGGAGGCTCAGCGCAGATTGAACCCGAATATGATGGAGGTGGTGCAGAAGGAGATCCTGAAGTTGCTTGACGCAGGAGTCATTTACCCCATTTCAGACAGCAAGTGGGTAAGTCCAGTGCACGTTGTGCCAAAGAAGGGAGGAATCACAGTAGAAGAGAATGCGCAGGGCGAGCTAGTTCCCAAGCGCATACAGACTGGATGGCGCATGTGCATCGACTACAGGAAGCTTAACGCAGTCACGCGCAAGGACCATTTCCCGCTACCCTTTATGGATCAAATGCTAGACCGATTAGCGGGGAAGCCCTAATTCTGCTTCCTGGACGGATACTCAGGGTACAATCAGATACCCATAGCTGCGGAAGATCAAGAGAAGACCACGTTTACCTGCCCATTCGGTACGTTTGCTTTTCGGCGCATGTCATTTGGGCTGTGTAACGCGCCAGGTACGTTCCAACGCCTAGTCATGAGCATTTTTTCTGATATGATTGGTATATGCATAGAAGTGCTCATGGATGATTTTACTGTATACGGAGGTACCTTTGATGCATGCTTAACACATTTTGATAAGGTCTTAGCGCGCTGCATTTCAAAGAACCTAGTGCTCAATTATGAAAAATGTCATTTTATGGTATCGCATGGTGTAGTACTAGGACATATTATCTCGCAGGAGGGGATCAAGGTAGATAAAGCTAAAATTGATCTTATTTCTAATCTGCCTTATGCCACTAGCGTGCGCGATGTGAAGTCATTCCTCGGGCACGCTGGGTTTTACAGGCGCTTCATAAAAGATTTTTCTAAAATTTGTATACCCCTGTCTAACCTCTTGCAAAAGGATGTGTGTTTCGAATTTACTGACGAGTGCAGGGCCGCATTTGATAAGCTGAAAGAGGCGCTGACCAGTGCGCCAGTGATGCGCGCACCAGACTGGAATCTGCCATTTGAACTGATGTGCGACGCAAGCGATTATCAGTAGGTGCAGTCCTGGGGCAACGAGTGGACAAGAGGCCGCACGCCATTTATTATGGATCGCGCACACTGGACGCTGCGCAGAGGAACTATACCACTACGGAGAAGGAGCTTCTGGCAATTGTGTTTGCGTTGGAGAAGTTCCGCGCATATGTTCTAGGCGCTAGAGTCATCATCTACACAGACCACGCAGCAATCCGCTACCTAATGTCCAAGAAGGAAACTAAGCCGCGCCTGATGCGCTGGGTGCTCCTACTTCAGAAATTTGACTTGGAGATCAAATACAAGAAGGGCACGGAGAACACAGTCGCGGATCACTTGAGCAGGATCGTGAAAGCGGAGGAGCCAGGGCAAATCACGGAGACATTTCCTGACGAGCATCTGATGGCGCTGACAGGTAAGGTACCATGGTATGCGCACATGGCAAATTACCTGGTCACAGGTACATTTCCTCCTCATTTCACTAAAACTCAGTGCATGAGATTAAAACATGAGTCCAAGCATTACATTTGGGATGATCCGTATATGCTCAGAATAGGACCTGATCAGATTTTAAGGCGCTGCGTGCTTGACCATGAAATTAATTCTGTTTTGATGTTTTGTCATGCGCACGCATGTGGAGGACACTTCGGTCCAAAGCGCACGAGCAGAAAGATCCTGGACTGTGGATTTTATTAGTCGCGCTTGTTTAATGACTCATATAACTACTACAGGAACTGTGACAGGTGCCAGCGCACAGGAGGCATATCAGCGCGCAACGAGATGCCGCAAATGCCCATTCTAGTGGATGAAGTATTCGACATTTGAGGGATTGACTTCATGGGGCCCTTTCCTCCATCTTCCGGATACGAGTATATTTTGGTCGCGGTGGATTATGTCTCCAAATGGGTTGAGGCCAAGGCTACACGGAAGGACGATGGTAAGACGGTCGCTGACTTCTTAAGGACTAACATATTTTGCAGGTACGGAGTGCCTAAGGCAATCATTAGCGACCAGGGGATGCACTTTTGCAACAGGATTGTGGCGCAGGTTTTCAAGCATTACGGAGTGCGCCACAAAACGTCCACCGCTTACCACCCTCAGACGAATGGACAGGCCGAGGTTTCCAACAGAGAGATCAAGCGCATCCTGGAGAAGACTGTGAGACCGTCGCACAAAGATTGGAGCCAGCGCCTTGACGATGCGCTGTGGGCATACCGCACTGCGCATAAGACGCCAATTGGGACCTCACCATTTCGGTTGGTTTATGGAAAAGCCTGCCACCTGCCAGTGGAGTTAGAGCACAAGGCATACTGGGCATTACGCATTTGCAACCTGAACCTAGACGAGGGCGGAAAGGAGCGCGCATTTGAGCTAAGCGAATTAGAAGAGCTGCGCCTGGATGCCTATGAGGGACTACGCGATTACAAGGCACGCACAAAGGCGTTTCATGACAAACATATCCTCAGACGCACTTTTGAGCCAGGAGACCAGGTATTATTATTCTCATCACGCCTAAAGCTCATGCCTGGGAAGCTGCGCAGCAAATGGACGGGACCGTACACAATCACCAAGGTTTTCCCCTACGGAACAATCGAGTTAGAAAACGAGCACCGACATCGTTTTCAGGTCAATGGGCAGAGAGTCAAAAAGTATTTAGGAGAACCTTGGGATGGCACAGCGCGCGAAATTGAATTGGCGGAACCTGAGATAGCAGATGCACAGGTTGCTGCGCCAGAGTCACCACCAGACGCACCAGAGGGAGAACTGGGAACTATTGCTCATATTTCTTCTCCCTCTTTACCTAACCTCGTTACTTATAATTTATCACATACTATTAACCATGCTGACCACCCTTCCGACCCTTTTGATGGAGCGTATTTATACGCTCCATTGATTGCGCAGGACCAAGAACACAACACATGCACAAGCTCAGGGTCACTCAGGAGCAAGTGTGGGGGAGGTCGCTGGTATACTTTCACGCAAGTAGCGAGGTACGGTCGAGCCAACGACGTTAAACAAAGGCACTTGTCGGGAGGTAACCCGACACGTTTTACTTTTACATGTTTTTGTTTTAGTTTTTCTAGTGTCTTTTATATTCTTTGTTTTGCTTGCATGCATTTGTGCTCTCCGTGCGCTTGAGCTTGAGTCGTGGGGACACGTCTCTGTTTAAGTGTGGGGGGGGGGAGCGTTACCTTTACATTTCATGTTTTTTTTAGCTTTATAGTATAGCTTAGTTTAGTTGAAGAAAACAGTAGCAGTAGTGCGCTTGTGTGCGGGTTGCGCACACTGTTCAGCTTGTTTTGCGCTATCCATATTGCATGCGCTGCTATCAACGGTTTTAGTATATTTTTTTCGTTTTTTCTGCTCCTGTTAGTTGGGATATACAGGAGATGTGGAGTTGACAGAAACGCTCTAGAGAGGCGGTTAGTCGTTCGAGCTTCGGAGGTGAGGTATATGGTCGAGAGCGCTAGTGGAGGCCGGTGCTTCGCGACCTTCGGAACAAGAGAGCGCGCTCAGTCACGCAGATGCCGAAGGCGAATACCCAAAGCGTGGCGAGGTGGGAAAACAGACCACCTTCCCTCTGGAAGTCGAGCTAAGGAAGGCGGGCGCGGGTGTAAACGCGTGCGCCGACTTGCGCAGATAGACCAAGGAGGGAGAGCGGGGCGGTGTTCCATAGCTGTTATCCGGAGGCCGAGACTGGAACCGTTCTGGGAAAGATAGGAATCGTAGACAAAGCTGTACAAAGAAAATACCAGCAGATGATATGCGCTACAAAAGAATCAGCATGCGCACAAATACGTACCAGCGTGCGCAAAGTCCACAAAGAAAATCATCAAAGGCTTGAGTTCCCAGAAAGTGCGCGGTAGAATCACGCACCGGAAGAAGCTTGCGCTGGTTAACCATATACCCATCTTCGAAGTGAGAGCTGACAACCCGGAGCCTATGAAGAGCTATCTCCCAGCCATCCGAAATAATCTTCATCCCAGCTGAAAGGTAATGAATTGCGAAATTATTATATTAGAACTGTTGAAAGCAGTTGCGCGCAGGTGGTAGAGCAGCGCAAGGTGATCAGTAGTGCAGATCTCGCCAGAGTGCAAGACTGTGCGCTAGACTCCAGAGAGGTAATGGTATCCGTGCTTGAGTGCTTGTTCGGGACGAACAAGGGGCAAGTGTGGGGGGTTTGATAGAGCCTATTTATACACATTATTTAGATCCTAACCCTATGCTTGTTTGCATTATTTTGTGTACAAGATTACTGGTTTCCAGGGTTTTTGTATTTCAGGGCGAAACGAGGGCCTAAGTCCGATACGCGCTAACAGGCAGCGTTTAGGACGCGCATCACACTGCCTGCGGAGCTAGCGGCGCAAACAGAGAAGTTGGCAGAGTCGACAACGGTGCGCCTACCGATTGCGCTAACCAGGAGCAGTGCACCATGCGCAAATAGTGGTGTTTCCAAATCCTGACACGACCAGATTTGGAAGTTGCCAAGGATGAGCCTCTTGAGCAGTATATAAAAAGAGGAAGGCTAGGGTTTGAGAGACACATTATGAGACATCAGAGATGCAAGTTATCAGAGAGAGAGAGAGAGCCAGATTCAAAAACACACGGGCTTGCTGCGAGGACCTGCGCTAGCCGACTGCGCCAGCCGAGACACTGCAACCTGCACGCACCTGCTAGTTGCTGTTTTCTGTGACACTTTAGATATTATTTACTATTTCTATGATGTTTACTACTAGCATGTCTAGCTAAACGCTTAGTATCGGTTGGGCATGAATCTATGAGTATTTCCCTTGAGACTTGCGCTTAATGCATAGCTTGTTTGCTTATATTAATTCTGCGCACATTGTTGGCAGCTAGTTGCATAAGTAGGGGAAGCCTTGAACCGCAATCTTACTCTTGTTGCTTGTTGTCATATGTTAAACTAGTTGAATAGCCTGACGGTGCCGACTAGGAGTAACGCGCTAGGATAATCAGTTGCTACTGTGACAGGATTCACAGCTGTTTAGACTAGTCTTAAGAATTAATAGCTCATGAACTTTGATCGGAACATGCGCACATGTTAGGAAGCCTTGATCGGACACTAATATTAGCAAACCAAACTGTAGACATTTAGAGTCGATGATAAGGAATACACTCATAGAGGATTGTCTGCGCCGATACTTCTCATAGTCATAGTACTTAATCCCTACTGCCTGCGCACGTCTAGTGCAACTCCTACATTTTACTACTGTTTACTCGCGCATTGCGCAACCCCAATCACTCACACCCCCAGTTTTCGTAAGTGCAGGATTCTAGTTAAAGCTAATCTACTACCTCCCTGTGGATTCGACCCCGACTTAACCGCTGTACTAAGTGGAAGAGGAAGGAATTAATTTGACGCGCACAACGACGCGTGCATCAGTCTCCACCTTCCTTTTCAAGCACTCCAGCACACCAGAAACGCCAAGGATCATTATCAGAAACTTCTCCAAGATTCTAGCAAGTTTGTTGAAGATTTCATTGTCAAATTTGGATGTTTGCATCTTTATCTTCTTTGATTACGTGCTGGTGATTGCTGAGCTTTTGATGACGTCTGCATACCTCTCTGAGCTTCCCCTATGCCAGCCGGATCATGCCGGAGCCTCACCATGCAACCCCAAGTTAAATGGGCAATCTGCTTTAGCTCTGGATCATCACAGAGTGCTGAAGCAGACTCTGTCTCTTCATAACTGTAACTCGCCCATTCCTGAGAAACTGTCTCACCTTCAAATCTTCAGGGATTGCTGAAGCAGACTCTGGTTCTTTGTTGTTGTTATTTTGTCAGTCTTCAGTTTGTGCTCCAGCCACCAATCTTCAGGGATTGCTTCGACAGTCTCTTGAGCAGTATTGTCAAGGATGTCATTTCCTCAACAATCTCACACTTGGCATTTTGACAAAACTAAAACACAACTATAGAATTAATGATGAGTCACACAAATCTAACTATATTAGATAACTGCTCTACCTATTACATTCCTCTCCCCCTTTTTGTCACAAATGACAGGGGCTGCGATAAGCTCATTCAAGAACTACATATAAACCCAAGGTTGCTTTGAGCTCCGCGAACCGAGCTCCATCCAAAGGCTTTTTGAAAATGCCAGCTAGCTGCTTCTCTGTAGCTACATGTTTGAGTGTGATAGTCTGAGTCTCTACCAGGTCTCTAATGAAATGGTGTTTGATGTCTATGTGTTTAGTCCGAGATTTCTGCACTGGATTCTTGCTAATGCAGATACCACTCATGTTGTCGTAGTAAATAGTCATGGTGCCCTGTTGAATCTCATATTCACCTAACATTTGTTTCATCTATAACAGTTGCGCACAACAAATTCCAGCAGCAATATACTCAGCTTCAGGAGTAGATAGAGAAATACTATTCTGCTTATTGCTAAACCAGGATACCAGATTGTTTACAAGGAAGAAACATCCACCAGATGTACTCTTCATGTCTTCTGCACAACCTGCTCAGTCAGCATCGCAGTATCCAACAAGTTCTGCACTTGTGTCCCTTGCATACCATAGCCCATAGTTGGTTGTCCCTCCAACATATCTGATGATTCTCTTTACAAGATGCATGTGGCTCTCCTTAGGGTAGGATTGATATCTGGCGCAAACTCCTACTACGAAGGATATATCTGGCCAGCTAGCAGTAAGATATAGAAGGCTTCCAATCATGCTTTGGTATAAGGTGTTATCCACTGCAATTCCAGTTTCATCTTTGATGGCTATAGTGTAGGTTGCAATAGGAGAACGTTTGTAACTGGCGTGTCCATTCCAAACTTGTTTACCAAAATTTTCCCATACTTGCTTTGTGAGATAAAAATGCCATCTTCTTTTTGTGAGATTTGCAGTCCGAAAAAGTAGGTTAATTCTCCTACCATGCTCATTTGAAATTCCACTTGCATTTGCTTCACAAACTGGTTCACCATTCTTTGCGAACTGACGCAAACACAATGTCATCCACATATATATGTGCAATAATAAAATATGACCTCATTCTGTGCACAAAAAAGTCTTGTCCACCCCTCCCTTATCATATCCGTGCTTAATCAGGAACTCAGTCAATCTTTCATAACATGCTATGGGTGTGTAGAGAGCCTTCTTTAGCTTGTAGACATGGTTTGGATGATGAGGATCCTCGAACCCCTTGGTTTGAGCAACATATACTTCTTCTGTCAAGATCCCATTCAAGAATGCACTTTTGAAGTCCATTTGGTACAGCTTGAACTTCAGGTGACAGGCCAGTGCGAGAAGGAGTCGAATTGCTTCCATGCGAGCAACAGGAGCAAATGTGTCATCAAAGTATACTCCCTCAATCTGTGTGTACCCTTGAGCTACTAGCCTGGCTTTGTTTCTTGTAATATTTTCCTTCTCATCAAACTTGTTTTTATATATCCATTTGGTGCCAATAACATTCACATTTTTTGGCCGAGTAACCAAATCCCATACCTTGTTTCTTTCGAACTCACCAAGTTCTTCTTGCATAGCAGCTAGTGTTCATCTCCCAGGGCTTCTTTGATGTTCTTTGGCTCAGTGCTGGACAGGAAACACGAGATGTTAATCATATTACAAAGATTAATGTTGGAAGTACCTCGAGTTCGTCTACCTTCTGTCAAGCTGCCATTGATGTTGGTGGTTGGATGATCCTTCTGGATTTTTCTAGAGGAAGTCTCGCTATGCCTGGTGTGGTTGGTGGGTTCTCAACTGGTGGATCACCATCTGGTTTAGACTCCTCGTCTGGATTCTGAGAATCATCAGGTTCTGCTGAAGTATTCTCTGATGCTTCTTGTTCAGCCATTCTTTTGGTTTGAGACTAATATTGATCTTCAGTGTCAAAACCTTCTTCATCCTCTGAGTGTTTGCACTCGTCTCTTGGGTCATTCACGACAATGTTGATGGATTCAATCACGGTTCTAATTTTGTTGTTGAAGACACGATATGCTCTGTTGTTTGTTGAGTAGCCCAGAAATATCCCCGGATCATTTTTTGGATCAAACTTTGTCATGTATTCTCGGTCTCTAAGAACATAGCATTCACTTCCAAAAATATGGAAGTACTTCACAGTGGATTTCCTTTCCTTACATAATTCATAACAGGTTTTATCAGTCCCTCTCCTCATTGACACCCGATTAATGAAATAACATGAAGTGTTAATAGATAATGCCCAGAACTTCAGAGGAACTTTTCTTGCATGGATCATAAATTGGGCCATCTCCTGTAAAGTTCTATTCTTTCATATCAACTACCCCATTTTTCTGAGGGGTTATGGGTGAAGAGTACTGATGGGTGATCCCTCGGTTTCTGCAGAATTCATTCATGCCTTCGTTCTCGAATTCTTTCCCATGATCACTCCTAATGGTTGCTAATTTCACGCCTTTTTCTTGCTCTAGCCGTGTTAGTAAGGCCATCACTATCTTCACTCTTTCTGATTTTTCACGTAAAAACTCGATCCATGAGTAGCGAGAGTAATCATCCACACACACAAAGGCATACCTTTTTCTTCCACAGCTTTCTACCTCCATTGGTCCCATAAGATCTACCAGATGTAGCAATTGGAGAGGTCTGGTGGAGATCATTGCAGTGACTTTTGGATGGGGGACCCTTGTCTGTTTTCCAATCTGGCATTCCCCACATACTGAGTTCATCTCTCCCTTGATCTCAGGTATACCACGTACTAATTGATTAGTTGCAAGTCTTTTTAGTGTCCTCAGATTGAGATGTCCTACCCTTTTATGCCACAGGTTCATTCTTCAGTTTTAGTCAACAGGCAGGATGATGAAGAGATTGTATCAGCATTCTCTAGTAAATAGCAGTTGTTGGCTGACCTTGCACCCTTCATAATGCACCTTCCCTCTGCATCAAACACTTGACATAGTTTTTGTGAGAAATTTACAAAGTGAGTACCGTCACATAGTTGACTGATGCTGATGAGATTCGCTGTTAGTCCTTCCACGAGCATCGCGTTTTTGAGTTTGGGCAACCCATGAACTTTCAATGTTCCCTTCCCAAGGACTCTTCCCTTCAACCCATTTCCAAATGTCACATCTTGTTCTTTGCATGGTTGAATATCTGTTAGATAGGATCTGTTTCCTGTCATGTGTCCAGATGATCCACTGTCGAAATACCAATTTCCTTTTTTCAAGGATTTTGTTGAGTTGAAGCACACATGATTGAGATGATCCATTCCTGATTTCCTGTTCTTGCTGATTGTAGGACAGTACCTTCTGATGTGACCAGATTGGTTGCAATGAAAACAACATCGTTTGTCCTGTTGAGTTTTGTATAAGTGCTGTACAGTTTGCTGAAGCATCTTCTTGCTTTTTCTTCTAGGCTTTTTTTCAGGGACATTTTTTCTTGTTCATCTGGTGTCTGATTGCTTTGCAATGTCGATCTTGTGTTGAGCATCTTTGCTGACTTTCAGGAGAGAAGCACTTCTTCCATTGCTTAATTGTATTTTCTTTCTAGTTTATCAGCCCGTTCTTTCAATCTTAAGAGAACACTCATAATATTCTTTTTCTCAATATTTAGCTCAGACACTCAATCAACCTCTCATTCACCTTTACTACTTTCAGACACTTGTCAATCTTGTGTCTATAGTGTTGAGCCAAATACTCCTCGATGACTCTGTTACTACTAATATACCCTTCCTGCGACTGGTTTGAACTTTGTCTATTGGCCATTGATGACAGAAACGCTTTCCTGGATCACACTCTGTATGTTGAGCGAATGTCTCTGATACCAATTGAAATTCTTCTGCGTTGCTGATGCAGAGTTATAGCTTCTACTTAAGCACTATCTGTATCTTTCTACGGAATTACTCTACTGTCAGAATAAGAAAGACACAGTGTTTGTTCACCCAGTTCGGTAACTTACCTACGTCTGGGGAGGATGCTCCGATCCTCAAGATTCCACTATCTCAGTTCGAAGTACAAGGGCTCACACCTGTAATTCTTACCTAGCTAAAATTTAATGCTCAGTCTAATCTCCTAGACTAGCTAGCAGCCTGATCTCACATACTCTCTTCGTGCAACCTACACACTCTCAGGAACAAATATCCACTGCCCTGATTCTCAGTTAGTCTATTGCATTACAATATGTAGCTCACGAAACTTTAACACACTCTTCACCAGAGTAATTGTATCTTCAGTTGACGACATTCCAAGCTCTCCCGCCAAGTAGTCGGACACCCTGAGTTTTGCAAACTCAGTCTTTGCTCCCCCTCAATCAATGACTCACTTCGTCACTATTGGGTAGTTTTGATCAATGTTCCGCAGCCCGCGATAATACCTGTTCGAGGCTGATCACCGAGCTCTGGTTGTCCCTTCAACGAGCAGCGCTCCAGTTAAACTCCGGACCAATCCTGAATCAAACTCCACGAGTTCTGATTGCTTCTGCACACCACACAGACTTCAACTCAATGCATAAACCTTGACACCGTGGTTGATCTTTGTGTGTTTGCTCCGTGTTCTCTGTGTGTGTTCTCTGATCGTGTGTGTGTTGTGCTGCGTCTCCACCTTTCTTTTCGAGCACTCCAACACACCAAAAATGCCAAGGATCATTATCAGAAACTTCTCCTAGATTCTAGCAAGTTTGTTGAAGATTTCGTTGCCAAATTTGGATGACGTCTGCATACCTCTCTGAGTTTCCCATATGCCAGCCGGATCATGCTGGAGCCTCACCGTGCAACGCCAGGTTGAATGGGCAATCTGCTCTAGCCCTGGATCATCACAGATTGTTGAAGCAGACTTTGTCTCTTGATAGCTATAACTCTCCCATTCTTTAGAAAGTGTCTCAGCTTCTAATCTTCAGGGATTGCCGAAGCAAACTAGTTCTTTGTTGTTGTTGTTTTGTCAGTCTTCAGATTGTGCTTCTGCCACCAATCTTCAGGGAGTGTTATATTCACTGTCTTGATCTTTTTCCGAGAGTAGTGATCTGCTTGAACTCTGCATTTTCAGTAAGTTGGTCATGGTAGTTAGCAACGCCTTTCCAGGATCTCAGTCAGTGTGTCGAGCGACCGGCTCTGATACCAATTGAAATAAATGTGCACTGCTGGTGACGAGTTACAGCGGTTGGTATAGCACTCTCTAAGTCACTTTACGGAATTTGTTTATCCGACCAAATCTGAAAGTACTCAAAGACTTTGTTTACTTAGTTCAGCCAATGCCTACGTTTGGTAAGGATCACTCTCCGATCCTCTAGATTTCACTATTCACGATTACAGTGCAAGGGATTCCAGAAACTAAGCCACGCTCTAGTTTCAACCTCTACTGCTAACCTAGTCGAAACCTTAGCTCAATCTGATCACACAGACTCGCTCGTGCTTCCTACACACTTCCAGTAAGGAACAGCTACAGACCTGACGCATAGACTTAGCCTATCCTATTACAATATATAGTAGATGGTGAAATTCTGCTGCGTTGCTGATGCGGAGTTATAGCTTCTGCTTAAGCACTCTATGTATCTTTCT
Source organism: Umbilicus rupestris (assembly GCA_963678935.1). Classification (NCBI taxonomy): domain Eukaryota; kingdom Viridiplantae; phylum Streptophyta; class Magnoliopsida; order Saxifragales; family Crassulaceae; genus Umbilicus; species Umbilicus rupestris. The sequence continues at coordinate 8,711,622 of OY787621.1, forward strand.
AAGGAATTACTCTACTGACAGAATAAGAAAGACACAGTGTTTGTTCACCCAGTTTGGCAACTTGCCTACGTCTGGGGAGGATGCTACGATTCCCAAGATTCCACTATCTCAGTTTGAAGTACAAGGACTCACACCTCTACTTCTCACCTAGCCAAAATCAAATGCTCAGTCTAATGTCCTAGACTAGCTGGCAATCTGAACTCACAGATTCTCTTCGTGCAGCCTACACACTCTCAGTAATGAATAGCTACAGTACTGCCTCTCAGACTTAGCCTATTATATTACAATGTGTAACTCACAAAATTCTTAAGTACACTCTTCACCAGAGTTGCTGTCTCTTTAGTCAACGACGCTCCAAGCTCTCCTGCCAAGTAGTCGGACACTCTGAGTTCTTCAAACCCAGCCCAGCTCCCCCTTAATCAATGACTCACTCAGTCACTATTGAGTAACCTCGATCACTGCTCCACAGCCCACGACAATGCCTGTCCGTGGCTGATCACCGAGCTCCTGACTGTTCCTTAAACGAGCAGCGCTCCAGTTGAACTCCGAAGCAGTCCAGAATCAAACTCCACGATTTTTTATTCCCTCTAGACACCACTCCAGTCTTCAACTCAAAGGATATACCCTGATACAGTGGTTGATCTCTGTATGTCCTCTCTGTGTGCTATCTCTGATCATGTGTTCTGTGCTGCATCACCGCCTTCTTTTTCAAGCTCTTAAGCACGCCTAAAATGCCAAAGATCATTATGAGATTCTTCTGCATACCTCTTTGAGCTTCCCCGATGCCAGCCGTATCACGCCGAAGCCTTACCATGCAACGCTGGGATTCTGCTCTAGCTCTGGATCATCACGGAGTGCTTCAACAGTCTCTGTCTCTTTGTTGTTGTTGTTGTTGTTTTGCCAGTCTTTAGGTTGTGTTCCACCCACCAAACTCCAAAAGTGCTTCAGCAATCTCTTGAGCAGTTTTATCAAGGATGCGATATCCTCAACAATCTCCCCTTAGCATTTTGACAAAACAAAAAGAAACACAGCTACAACTATAAATGATACCTGACATAATTCTACCTATTCTTGATATACTAGATAGAAGTTCTACCAATTACATTCCTTTCCCCTTTTTTGTCACAAATGACAGGGGCTGCTGTCAACTCATTCAGAAACTACACATAAATCCAAGGCTGCTCTGAGTTCCTCAAACCTAGCTCCATCCAAGGGCATTGTGATAATATCAGCTAGCTGCTTCTCAGTAGCTACATGTTTGAGGAAAACAATCTGAGTCTCTACTAGGTCTCTGATGTCAATGTGTTTAGTACGAGAGTGCTGCACCGGATTCTTGCTAATGCTAATAGCACTCATATTGTCACAGTAAATAGTCATGGTGCCCTGTTGAATCCCATATTCACTCAACATTTCATCCATAGCAACAGTGCAAACCAGCTTCCAGCAGCAATATACTCAGCTTCAGCAGTAGATAGATAAATACTGTTTTGCTTCTTTCTGAACCAGGATACTAGATTGTTACCAAGGAAGAAACTTCCACCAGAGGTACTCTTCCTGTCTTCTGCACATCCTGCCCAGTCAGCCTCGTAGTATCACACAAGTTCTACACTTGTGTCCCTTGTATACCATAGCCCATAGTTGGAAGCCCCTCCAACATATCTGATGATTCTTTTAACAAGCTGCATAAGGCTCACCTTTGGACAGGACTGATATCTAGCACAAACTCCTACTGCAAAGGATTAATTAGGCTGGCTAGCAGTAAGGTATATGAGACTTCCAATCATGCTTCGGTATAAAGTCTGATTCACAGTAAGTCCTGCTTCATCTTTGATGGCTTTAGTATAAGTTGCAGCAGGAGTACGTTTGTGACTAGCCGTGTCTATCCCAAACTTCTTTACCAAATTTTTTCCATACTTGCTTCGTGAGATAAAAATCCCTTCTTCTTTTTGTGAGATTTGTAGGCCAAGAAAGTAGGCTAATTCTCCAACCATGCTTATTTAAAACTCCTTTTGCATTTGCTTCACAAACTGGTTCATCATTCTCTGCAAACTTGACCCAAAAACAATATCATCCACATATATTTGTGCAATAACAAAAATCTGACCTTGTTTTGCGCACAATCAGAGTCTTATCCACCCCTCCTTGATCATATCCGTGCTTGATCAGGAACTCACTCAATCTTTCATACCAGGCTCTAGGTGCTTGCTTCAACCTGTAGAGAGCCTTCTTTAGCTTATAGACGTGGTTTGGATGATGCGGATCCTCAAATCCCTTGGGTTGAGCAACATAGACTTCTTCTGTCAAATTCCCATTCAAGAATACACTTTTGACATCCATTTGGTACAGCTTGAACTTCAGGTGACAGGCCAGTGCAAGTAGAAGTCTGATTGCTTCCATACGAGCAACCGGGCAAAGGTTTCATCAAAATCTACTCCCTCAATCTGTGTGTACCCTTGAGCTACTAGTCTGGCCTTGTTTCTTGTAATATTGCCTTTCTCATCAGACTTATTTTTGTATATCCATTTGGTGCCAATAACATTCACATTTTATGGCCGAGTAACCAGATCCCATACCTTGTTTCTTTCAAATTCACCAAGCTCTTCCTGCATGGCAGCTATCCAGTGTTCATCTCCCAGGGCCTCTTTGATGTTCTTAGGCTCAGTGCTGGACAGGAAACACGAGTTATTAATCATAAGACAGAGATTAATGTTGGATGTACCTTGAGTTCGTCTTCCTTTAGTCAGGCTGCCAATGATGTTTATGGTTGGATGATCCTTCTAGATTTTTCTAGGGGGAAGTCTAGCAATGCTTGGTGTAGTTGGTGGATTCTCAACTGGTGCATCGGCATCTGTTCTAGACTCCTTGTCTGAAATCTAGGAATCGTCAGGATCTGCTAAAGCATTCTCTGATGCTACTTGTTCATCTGTTCTTATGCTATTTATGTCTTTAGTGTCGGAGTCTTCTCTATCCTCGGAGTGTTTGCACTCCTCTCCTGGGTCATTGACAACAACATTGATGGATTCAATCACAGTTCCAGTTCTGCTGTTGAAGAACCGATATGCTCTGCTGTTTGATGAGTATCCCAGAAATATCCCCGGATCACTTTTTGGATTAAGTTTTGTCCTGTATTCACGGTCTCTAAGAATGTAGCATTCACTTCTAAAAATATGGAAGTACTTCACAGTAGGTTTATTTTCATTCCACAATTCATAGCAAGTTTTATCCGTACCCCTCTTGATTGAAACCCGATTTATGATATATCATGACGTGTTCAAAGCTTCTACCCAAAACTTCAGGGGACCTTTTCTTTCATGAATCATAACTCGAGCCATCTCCTGTATAGTTCTGTTCTTTCGTTCAACTATCCCATTTTGCTGAGGAGTGATGGGTTATGAATACTGGTGGCTGATACCTCTTCGAAGACTTAGTTGAGTTGAAGCACATTTGACTGATATGATCCATTCCTAATTTCCTATTTTTGCTAAGTGCGGGACAGTGCCTTTGGATGTGGTCAGACTAATTGCAATGATAGCAGCATCTTTTGTCATGTCGATTTCTGGATGAATGATGAATAGTTTGCTGAAGCATCTTCTTGTTTTTTCTTTCTAGTCGACTAACTTGTTCTTTCAACCTTGAGATAACACTCAGTAGTTTCTTTTTCTCGTCATTTAACACTGACACTCTGGCAATCAAACCTTCATTTACTTTTACCACTTTTAGAAATTTGTCGATCATTTGTCTATAGTGTCGGGCTAGATATTCCTCTGTGATTCTGTTATGACGATTACCTCCTTTCTGTCGCTGGGTTGAACTTTGACTATTGGCCATTAATGACAGGAACGCTTGCTCGGATCACAATCTGTATGTTGAGCAAACGGCTCTGATACCAATTGAAATTATGTTGCTTGCTGATGTCCTCTCTGTGTGCTCTCTCTGATTGTGTTCTATGCTGCATCCCCGCCTTCCTTTTCAAGCTCTTCAGCACGCCAAAAATGCCAAAGATCATTATGAGAATCTTCTCCTAGATTCTAGCAAGTTTGTTGAAGATCCCGTTGCCAAATTTGAACTCTTGGATCTTTATCTTCTTAATCCATGTGCTGGCGTTTGCTGAGCTCTTGATGACGTCTGCATACCTCTCTGAGCTTCCCCAATATTAGCCGTATCATACCGGAGCCTTATCGTGCAACGCTAGGATTCTGCTCTAGCTCCAACTCATCACGGAGTGCTTCAATAGTCTCTTTCTCTTTATTGTTTTTGTTTTGTCAATCTTCAGATTATGTTCCACCCACCGAACTCCAGGGAGTGATTCAGCAGTCTCTTGAGAAGTTTTCATTGATGCCATATCCTCAACAGATGGTATGATATAGCAATCTCTATATCAGAATTGTTGTAACTTCAGTCGACGACTCTTCTAGCAGTCTCTGCCAAACAGTCGGACTCCTGCTGAGTTCTTCAAACCCAGACCTTACTCCACCTTGATCAGTGACCACCTGTCACTATCAGGTAAAAGGTTCAGCTCTCCAACAGCCTGCAGCACCACCTGTCTGTAGCTGTTCTCCGAGCCACACTACAGTTGAGTTCTATGGATCAATCCTTGATCAACTCAGCGAGTTTTGATCTCCTTTATACTCAACACAACTTAGCAAAACTACCTCGTAGCCTTTTCTCTTCGCCCGTGGGTTTATATCTCGTTGTGGGTTCTTATTGCTTCGATTGATATCAATTGCTCTACCTCTGCATTGCTCTTATAGCTTCATCAATGATCAGCTTTTGGAACCCTAGTTGGCTTAGGATTCGTATAATAACTCAGCATCTTTTGAATCTTCTCCTAGATTCTTGCGGAGTTCGTTAAGATTTGGTTTCCTAAATCGGAATTTAGAAACCTTATCTTTCTGGATCACTTCAGGCCACGTGATGATGTCTGCTGATTACTTGATGACGTTTGCAAAGCTCCTTGAACCTCTGCGACATTGGCAACGCCTCTCTAGACACTCTCCGTGCATCTTGAAGACTATCGGCCATTTGACGGCACGTCGTTGTGTGCGTCAAAGTTAAATTTATAATACCTACTTACTAGCTAGTGATAAGCAGGGTCAAACCCACGAGAGAGCAAATAGTTTAGAGTTTACCAATAATTGTCACAAAAAGGGGGTTTGCAGGAATGATGTTGTTGTTTATCAAATTCGAGAAAATCAGTTCAAGAAATACGAAAACACTGTTCACATTTACTGTTCACCGGCGCTGACTTCTCCTCCTCAAGCTCCGCTCTACTCAATGGCCGTCTGTAATCTGTGTGGTCGGCTAAAAGTCTATATTTGGTGTCTCCCAAGTCTCTATTTATATGTAAATCATGCGGGCTTCTAAATTTGATCTCCGGCCGTGAGCCCAATGCTGACATCATCATATGCTGGCCGCCCCTCATGTAAATATTAACCAGCGCGCTGGGAAGAGAGATTAAGCTCCGGCGTGCCACACAAACATCATCTTCCTGCGCCGGGCTGAACTTCGTTGCACGAATCAAAAGTGATTCGTGCAAGGCTTCTCAAAGTGATTCGTGCAAGCTCAGTGCGCTTCCCTTGCTGCACGAGTCAACTCTGGCTGGTCGAGTCACTTTTGACTCGTGCACTCTTGGGCGGATCAAAATGTCTTCATAAGTTGGGCGAATCAATATTAATTCGGGCTAGCTCCAAAGTAATTCAACCAAGTTGGTCGAATCAAATAATCAGTGGCCTCCGGAGCTGGGTGGATCACTTCTGATTCGGGCGAATCACTCCTGGCTTGGGTGAGTCACTTGTGCTTCGAGTCGCGCCTCAATTTGACATTATCTAGCGCGCCCGGAGAAGACATTAACCTCTAGCGCGCAACACTAATGTGTTCCTCCGGCTCTTGATCTACTGGAAGGCACACTCCAATATTTCCTTCAACGCCAATTTCTGCATTGATTCTCCAAATACGCCATAAAGCTGAAAAGCGGTCTTGACACACCAACGATGCGAAACACTACCAAGAAGTGATCTATCACACACAAAATGCAACTAAACAATGGGAATAAACAACTCGATGGGTCGTATAAATACGCTCCATCAAACTACCCCACACTTATCTTTTTTCATCCCTGAACAAGAACAAAATTAAGACTCGCACACTCAAATCACTCCTATCATGCCAAAGACTAAACACTGAACCTTTGAATGTGTGTCAAGTCCCTCTAGGACATTTTTTGTTTTGGGTGTTGCGATGCTACTGATTTCGTGCGATGCTTCTGTTTTACGTGTTTTGTGTCAACCTTCGAGAGTGAGAGTTAGAGAACCGTCTCCCTTAGGTATCATTCCCACTCTAGAGAAGGAACAAGAGTTGAATCTAGAGTGCATGATACTTTAGCCTTAGAACTATCAATTAAATTACCTTATGCATGTATTACTGTTTTGTGTTTCAATCGCATGACCTAGGGGGAAATAGGATCCCACTACGCTTTTTATAACTTTATTTCAAAACAAACTCAAACTTGTCTTTAGTATTTACTAGTGATACCTCGCCTAGAGGGCAAAACCCCAGTTTTTTTTCTTTCGTAGACTTCCATTAAGCATTGCTACCTAGCTTTAGACTAATCTTGACTTTTCTCTTAGGTTCGACCCGAGGTTACTCGGATAAAAAAAATATTGTTTGCGTAGCGTGATTGGATTAGTAATTTTGCTTCCACCATGAAATTGCAACACCTTCGTTTGTTGAGAGTGTACTAGCAAGTTGTTATAGCAACCTCTTGTACCAATGTGCAGAAATAAGCCTGTACAGTTAATGAAAGAGAGCACACACGAATTTGGTCATCCAGCTTGGCCAACTGCCTACCTCTGGGGAGGACTTCTCAGGAGTCCTCAATGATTCACTAGCCTCGGTTTCTAGTACAACGATTCAGTTCAGCCTATGCTCGAACAATCTCTACTTCTAACCAAGCTACGATGAATCAGGGCCCGATCTAAACACCTTAGACCAGCCTGCACTGTCTATTAGTCACTCGACTTAATACAATAGCTAATTTGCTCATAGACCTAGCCTATTCGAATTAAGACAGCAATTATCATAGGTTGCTATAGCACACTCTTGTGCCGTATAGTTGGTGCCGATTCTGTCCGCGTTGCTCCAAGTCTTCCGCTGAGGCTATCAAGCTGTTCCGGGAGCGCTGCACACTCCGGAATACTCTCCCTTGCTCTGTGACCACCTGTCACTGATGGGAGCGAGTCTTTTGTTGTCGTCTGAGTTCCTCAGGTACTCACGATGCTCCCTCGACTCTCCTTGTTCAATCAGCGAGCCTTCTGCTCAACTGACCTTCTCCGATCAAGCACTGATCAGACACTACAAGTCTCGATCAGTCTCTGCTTCACAAACACTCTTGCTTTGCGCGCAAGCTCTGCTCAATGAGTGATGATCAATCTCCGCTTTGTTGAATTCTCCATTCTACACTCGCTGCTCTAGTCAATCGACCTCCAGGCCCTCTCGAAAACAGAATAAGAAGTATCGGCCTTTAGGGATAAGGACACCCGCCTTCCAAAATGGCCTTATCTTGTAGATGACAGCGTTATCTTATAGCTAACTTGTTGCGGTAGGTAGGCGCCTCTGGGAATATTTTAAATTGAATTTAAAAAGCTGCTGATGTTCTTCTCTTCAATTTTGGGTAGCTTGTTCTTCGCGCGGCTCAGGATGCTACAGCTCTTCTGCTACGTGGAAGCTGTAGCAACCCCTTGTGCACTTCAACTTGTTCACTCTGGAAGGTTTTGTCAATTGAATGTCATTACCTTAACATACCATTTCGCCAAAGTCAAGAAGCGGTTGACTAAAGAATCCTAACAACGAAGGGATGTCAATCATGCTTTAAGAAAATCATCGAACGAGCCTCAACTTGCCCCCCTATTTCCTTACTCTGATTTTGTATTTCCACTTTAGTAAATTTGTATGTTTTTATTTATTTTAAAAAATATTTTTGATATTCGTACGCACATTTTATTGGAAATATCATCAACATCACTCTCATTACCACTTGAGAGACATCACTTTTGAACCATGATAATAAATTATTTGAACGTTTGGCATTTGTATTATCCGTCATTGCATTTAGTACACATGTAATATTATCAAAAGCTTCACAAACAAACATATAATGATGAACTAATCAAACTGATGTCTCAAACAATAACCAACTATTATCAGCGGTGATCGCGCGTCGTTGTACGCGTCAAATTAATCCTTCCTTCTCCACTTAGTACAACGGCTAAGTCAGGGTCGATCCCACAAGGAGCGTGCAGACTCGTCTTAGCTAGCAACCTACAACTTACGAAATTGGGGTTGTGAGTGATTGGGTTGCGCAGGTGCGCGAATGAACAGTAGTGAAAGCAGAATTGCACGATACGTGCGCAGGCAGTAGATATTAAGTACTATGACTATGAGAAGTATCGGTAAAGACAATCCTCTATGAATGTATCCCTTATCATCGACTCTAAACATCTATAGTGCAGTTCTACTTAAGTTAGTGTCCGATCAAGGCTTCCTAACGTGCGCGCATGTTCCGATCAAAGTCCATGAGCTATTAATTCCTGAAACTAGTCTAAGCAGCTACGAATCCTATCACAGTAGTAGCTGATTATCCTAGTGTGTGACTCCTAGTTGTCATCGTCAAGTTATCAACCAGTTTAACTTACAAGAACGAGCAGTTAGAATAAGATTGCGGTTCAAGGCTTCTCTTATTCGCACAACTGATTATCACCCATATGCATAGAATTAATATAAGTAGACGAACTAAGCATTAAACACAAGTCTCAAAGGAAATACTTCATAGAATCATGCCCAACCGATACAAAGTGTTTAGCTAGACATGCTAGAAACAAACATCATAGAAATAATAAATAAAACTAAAGTAGCCAAGGAAAAGTAGCAGGTCAGCGCAATTGCAGATTGCTGTTTTCGCCTGGCGCAAGTGGTTCGCGCAGAATCTCAGCGGCAGTAGCTCGTTGTTTTTGCTGCTATGTATCCCTCTCTCTATATGTCCTCTATCTCTTCCAAACCCTAGCTTTCCTCCTCTTATATACTGGTCTTGAAGCCCAAGGAATGCTTAGATTTGGCCTGAGAGAATCTTAACTACTTCCCAAATCTAGGAGATAATGATGATCAAAATTTAGAAACTCTGCTATCCTGCGCATGGCTCGCTGCGCACGTTGATTGCGCTACTCGCTCTGCGCAGTTGGTTCGCGCACTGCAGTCCGAATTAGCTATCTCCTATCTCCTTTTGCGCTGCTAGCTCCGTAAGTCGTGCATTGCGCTCTTTAAAAGCGCCCGTTAGCTCACATCTGACTTATGCTCCTGTTTTATCCTGAAATACAAAAATACCGAAAACCAGTAATCTTGTACACAAAATAATGCAAACAAGCACAGTGTTAAGATCTAAATAGCGCATATAACTAGGCTCTATCAAATCCCCCACACTTGCCCTTGTTCGTCCCAAACAAGCACTGAAGCACAGATACAATTACCTCTCTGAAGTCTAGCGCACAGCCTTACACTCATGCGCGATCTGCACATTGGTTCACCCTGCGTTGCTCTATTACGTACGCGCACATACCCTCAACAATCTTAATATAATAATTTCGAAATTCGTTACCTCTCAGCCAGGATGCAATTTAATTTGGATGATTGGGAGATAGCTCTCCATAGGCTCCTGGTTGTCGATCCCTACTCCGATTTCTGGTACATGGATAATCGCGCAGGTTTCTTCAGGTGCGTGATTCATTCGCGGGCTTCTTGGGAAATCAAGCCTTTCGTCCTTGACGATTTTTTTACTTTTGGACTTGCGCATGTGCTAATATGGAGTTGTGTGCGCATGCTGGTTTCCTTTCCTTGCGTATATCGTCAACTGGTTTTTCCTTTTATACGGCTTCGTCCACTTTTCTTATATTCCCAGAACGGTACCAGTCTCGGCCTTCGGATAGCAGTTATGGAACAACACCCCGCTCTCCCTCCTTGGTCTACTTGCGCAGGTCAGCGCACGCATTTACGCCTGCGCCCACTTTCCTACACTCGACTTCCAGAGGAAAGGTGGTCTGTTTTCCCACCTCACCACGCTTTGGGTATTCGCCTTTGGCATCTGCGTGGCTGAGCGCGCTCTATTGTTTCGAAGGTTGCGAAGCACTGGCCTCCACTAGCGCTTTTAGCCATGTACCTTACTCTTGAAGCAAAAACGACTAATCGCCTCTCTGGAGCTTTTTCTGTCAACTCCACATCCCCTGTATATCCCAACTAAAAAGACAAAAATCGAAAAAATTATACTAAAACGGTTAGTGGCAGCGCATGTAGGATGAATAAGGCAAAACAAGTCGAAAGGTGTGCGCTTTCCCACACAAGCGTACAACCGCTACTATTTCCTCTAACTACATTAACTAAGCTAAACTACAATGATAAATATGAAATGTAAATGTAACGCCCCCCCCCCCCCCCCCCACACACACACTTAAACAGAGACGTGTCCCCACGGCTCAAGCTCAAGCGCAACGGAGAGCGTACTCATGCATGCTCTTAGGACAACTAAAAACTAAAAGTAAAATGCATTATGAAAATGAAAAACATAGTCAACGCAGCAAAAGAAACAGGGTCAGGAGTTCACAAAATATCCAACACAAAATAGGAACAGAACATCCAGTGATAGTTTTCAAAAGCAAAAGGACAACCCGAAATTATTTGCGCCTAGCCCTCTGTGCAGCCCTAGAAATCCTCTAAGCTGGAGTCCTGCGCAGACCCTTGTGCCTCCTCGTCCATGGACTCTATCTCATACTCAGAGCTGGAGGATGGTTGCGCAGCTGAAACTGCTGCGGGCAGGTGTGCAGGCTCCTCCTCCAGTCACTTTCCCATATCGAATCTGAACTTAACTCTTTGATGGGGGTGACCTTAGAGGGAGATCTGATCATCTGTGCAGAGGGTTGCGGAGAGGGCTCTGATGGCATTTGCAGCGGGTCTATGACTGGGGTGCGCACTGAGGATTGTACCGGTGACTGCGCGGGAGAACTGGCTGGCTCGCGCTGCTCTAAGGGCGACCCTGGAGGTGGCCTGCATAGACTGAGAAGAGGGGGAATGGGATCTCCAAATTTCCACCCAGATGGTGGACTGATGCTTAAATCGGCCCCCTCGGGCGCCAAGTACTCCAGCACTCGCATGACGTTAAACATCATGCGCCGCTCTGTTGGCGCCTCCTCAGCATCCTGTCTGCGCCGCTTCGCCTGTGCGCGCGGGGGAGAATCTTTGATGTCAATGGTCACAAATTACCCTGGCGGCCCACTCGCCCGCGCGCGCTCCAGTTTGTGCGCGTCCTCATGCGCCTAGCTGGCTGCACGACTGGTGCCTCCACATTCTCCATCTCCTCCTCATCAGCAGCTTCCTCTTGCTGCGCACTACTCTCTGCGGGCGCTCCTCTGATTGCTGCGTGCCTTGGTGCCCTAGGAACCTGCAGCCGGTAACACCACTCCAGTGACCCATCTTCCTTAGCAGTTACCGCTCGGTACTGCAGCATCTGTGCGTGGTGTAGAGGGACGGCTGGAACAACCGTGTGCTCGGGCACCTCGGGCTCTCCGTGCAGCCCACGCAGCAAATGCGTGATCACACCTCTGCAAGTGAGCGGGCCCTTGGTGCTGAGCCGCTCCCAGTGCACCACCATATCTGACACAAACCTCACCTTCTTCCCGAAATACAACCCCTTGAGCAGGTCCATGTCAAGTAGGCTGACCTTTGGCGCACCATTGTAGCGCCCGATGACTGCGTACGAGACCATGCGCCACAGATAGTACATCCAAGGGTCGCGCAGCTCACGTCCTCTGCTGCGCCCAGTGGCAAACGGTTTGCCCGACGCCATCTCGCGCCATGCTTCCTGGTTGGTGTGCGGATTCACGTCCTGCTCGCGCACCTTGTCACAGCGCAGAGTGCGCTTCAGCCTCTTGGCCGATGCAACGTACCACACCCCTCGGTGTCGGTAACGGATCTCTAAGTCGGCGATCTGCAGGGACGCCAGGAACTCACAAGTGTCCTCCTTGTCGGCTGCGCTATCCACTTCCATCAGCGCCTCCCAGCCGGCCTGCGCGAGCTTCTCCATGACCAAGTCTTCTAAGCCCACCTCACGCAGGAAGTCCCTGCTGATGCACGGGGTGCCGTACATGTCCAATCTCCAGAAGGCGTCATACTTCCTTGCGAAAGACGCCGGGGTGTCCTAGTTTTCTGCTGGCCTCATTTTTGCGACGATCGACTCAAGAATCTAGTGGTCAACTGTAGTCAACGCTCCACTAAGTACCCCAAAATCAGAACTCCGAATTAAACCCTCAAATCTTTACCAAATGGGCACCTCACTCTTGTCAACAAAACCTAGAAATGAAAACACCAAACGGAGTGCGTAACTAGGTGCGATTTGGAATCTAGGGTTACGTCCCCCAGTCGGCTTCTTTCACCAAACCCTCACTAAATCTACCGAAATGAAAAATGAGAGGTTACCTAGGGCGCAGGTGATGTCCTGCTCTTCAAATCTCACTAAGGAACGCTGGAATCGGTGGGCGGACGGCAAAGATTGGCTGGCAGCAGAGAAAAGCTCTAACGGTCCAAATTACAGAATGTCTGGAATTTTCTAAGTTGCTGTCCTTATATACTCTCTGACTTGCGCATCTGTCCTGTGCACTGACCCACGCATTGCTACGTGACTCAAAAATATGCAAGTACTGAACTAGCTAAAAATTCAAATCCTAAAAAAAACGGGTAAAGAATAAAACGTGGAAAACGTGTCGGGTTACCTCCCGATAAGTGCCTTTGTTTAACGTCGTTGACTTGACAGTACCTTGTTACTTGCTCAAGTTTGCGCTCGTAACCACCCCCGCACTTGCTCCTGCGCGCTCTTGTGCATCTGTGCGTGCTATGTCTTCCTTAGTCCTGCGCAAAGGAACAGATAGGTGGCCAGTGTGGCCAAAATCATGTGACACATCATAAGTAACGAGGTTAATCAGTGAGGGAGAAGATATATAATCAGTAGCTCCTAGTTCTCCTTCTGGTGCATCAGGTTGTATCTCTGGCTCAGTAGTCTGCGCATCCTCTATTTCTGGTTCCGCCAAATCAACTTCACGCGTGGCCTCATCCCAAGGTTCTCCCAAGTATTTCTTTATTCTTTGCCCATTAACCTGAAAACGATGCTGGCGCTCGTTCTCTAACTCGATAGTTCCATATGGGAAAACCTTTGTGACTGTGTAAGGTCCCGTCCACTTGCTGCGCAGCTTCCCGGGCATTAGTATTAAGCGCGAGGAGAACAAAAGCACCCGGTCTCCTGGCTCGAAGGTGCGTCTTAGGATGTACTTATCGTGAAATGCTTTCGTGCGCACTTTGTAGTCGCGCAGCCCCTCATACGCATCTAGGCGCAGCTCCTCTAGCTCGCTTAATTCAAATGCGCGCTCCTTACCAACCTCATCGAGGTTCAGATTACAAGTGCGCAATGCCCAGTATGCCTTGTGTTCCAACTCAACCGGTAGGTGGCACGCCTTTCCATACACCAACTGAAATGGTGAAGTCCCAATCGGTGTCTTGTGCGTAGTCCTGTATGCCCAGAGTGCATCATCCAGCCGCTGGCTCCAGTCTTTGTGCGTAGGTCTCACGGTTTTCTCCAGAATGCGCTTAATCTCTCTGTTGGAAACCTCGGGCTGGCCATTCGTTTGAGGATGGTATGCAGTGGACGTCATGTGGCGCACTCCATAATGCTTTAGCACTTGCGCCACTATTCTGTTGCAGAAGTGCGTCCCCTGGTCGCTGATTATTGCCTTAGGCACTCCGTACCTGCAGAAAATGTTAGTCCTTTAAAACTCAACAACCGTTTTACCGTCATCCTTGCGCGTGGCCTTAGCTTCGACCCACTTCGAGATGTAATCCACCGCAACTAGTATGTACTCGTATCCACAAGAGGGAGGAAACGACCCCATGAAGTCAATCCCCCACAAGTCGAACACTTCGTCTACCAGTATAGGTGTTTGTGGCATCTCGTTGCGCGCTGATATATTTCCTGTGCGCTGACACCTGTCACAAGCCCTGCAGTGGTTATATGAGTCACGAAATAAGTGTGGCCAATAAAAACCGCAATCTAGGATTTTCCCGCTTTGGACCAAAGTGTCCTCCGCACGCATGCGCATGACAAAATCTCAAAACAGAGCTCATCTCATGATCAGGCACACATCGCCTCAACATCTGATCAGGGCCTATTCTAAGCATGTACGGATCATCCCAAACGTAATATTTAGACTCATGTTTTAACCTCATGCATTGAGCTTTAGTGAAATGAGGGGGAAACGCACCTGTGACCAGGTAATTTACAATATGCGCATACCATGGTACCTTACTGTTCAGCGCCATCAGGTGCTCGTCAGGGGATGTCTCCGTGATCTGCCCTGGCTCCTCTTCCTTCACTATCCTGCTTAGGTGATCAGCAACAGTGTTTTTCGTTCCCTTCTTATCCTTGATCTCTAAATCGAACTCTTGGAGCAGAAGCAACCAGCGCATCAAGCGCGGCTTAGTCTCTTTCTTGGACATCAGGTAACGGATAGCAGCGTGGTCAGTGTAGACAATGACTTTAGCGCCCAGAACATATGCGCGAAACTTCTCCAGCGCAAATACGATTGCCAGAAGCTCCTTCTCAATCGTGGTGTAGTTCTTCTGCGCAGCGTCCAGTGTGCACGACGCATAATATATAGCGTGCGGCCTCTTATCCACGCGCTGACCCAACACTGCGCTTACGGCGTAGTCACTTGCATCACACATCAGCTCAAAGGGTAAGTTCCAGTCTGGTGCGCGCATCACTGGCGCACTGGTCAGCGCATCCTTCAACTTATCAAAAGCATTCCTGCACTCATCAGTGAACTCAAAGCACACATCCTTTTGAAGGAGGTTAGACAATGGAATACATATTTTAGAAAAATCTTTTATAAAGCGCCTGTAGAACCCTGCATGCCCAAGAAACGACTTAACGTCGCGCACATTAGTGGAGTAAGGCAGATTTGAAATAAGATCTATTTTTGCTTTATCAACCTTAATGCCCTCCTGTGAGATAATATGTCCTAGTACTACTCCATGTGATACCATAAAGTGACATTTTTCATAATTGAGAACTAGGTTCTTGGTAATGCAGCGCGCTAAGATCCTATCAAGATTATCCAAACATGCATCAAAAGTCTCACCATGCACAGTGAAGTCATCCATGAATACCTCTATACATAAACCAATCATATCACAAAAAATGCTCATGACTAAGCGTTGGAACGTAACTGGCGCATTACACAGCCCAAACGACATGCGCCGGAACGCAAAGGTACCAAATGGGCAGGTAAAGGTTGTCTTCTCCTGATCCTCCGCAGCAATAGGGATCTGATTGTACCCTGAGTAACCGTCCAGGAAGCAAAAGTGCGATTTTCCTGCCAAACGGTCGAGCATCTGGTCCATGAATGGTAGCGGGAAATGATCCTTGCGCGTGACTGCGTTTAGCTTCCTGTAGTCAATGCACATGCGCCATCCAGTCTGTATGCGCTTGGGAACTAGCTCGCCCTACGCATTTTCCTCTACTGTGATGCCTCCTTTCTTTAGCACAACGTGCACTGGACTTACCCACTTACTGTCTGAGATCGGGTATATTACTCCTGCGTCAACCAGCTTCAGGATCTCCTTCTGCACTACCTCCATCATAATCGGATTCAGTCTGCGCTGAGGTTCCCTGGATGGTTTGGCATCATTTACCAGTAGAATTCTATGCATACACACATCAGGGCTTACTCCGCGCAGGTCAGCTAATGTCCACCCTATAGTGCGCTGGTTCTTGCACAACACCTCCTGTAATCGCGCCTCCTGCTCCTCCTCTAATCCTTTCTTTATAATGACAGGCAGGGTGTCCTCATTGCCCAGGAAGATGTACTTTAAGTGCTCGGGCAATTGCTTCAACTCAACTTTGGGTGCCTGTTCAATAGAAGGCATGATTTTATTAGTAGCGCAAACATTAACCAGATCATATACCTGCCTGGGCACTGGTTCTGTGCTACTCAGCTCATCATCATGTGCCTCCATCTCTGTCTGTGTCAGTGGCGCAGGCTCCCCTATTGCGCATGCACACTGCGCGTGCGCAACCAA
This sequence comes from Umbilicus rupestris, assembly GCA_963678935.1. Classification (NCBI taxonomy): domain Eukaryota; kingdom Viridiplantae; phylum Streptophyta; class Magnoliopsida; order Saxifragales; family Crassulaceae; genus Umbilicus; species Umbilicus rupestris. The sequence continues at coordinate 8,727,786 of OY787621.1, forward strand.
GTCGTTCATACTATCTAAAGCGTGCACTGTGGCGTCCTCATGAGGATGCTGCATCCCCTTAAAAATGTTAAAGTGAATCTCCTCGCCATCTACCTCCATTGAGAGCGTGCCTTTCCACACGTCTATCTTTGTGCGCGCTGTCATCAGAAATGGTCTGCCCAGTAGGATTTGTGCGCTTCCCTTGCTCGGCTCACCTTCCATCTCCAAGACGTAGAAATCTGCTGGAAACACCAGCTCTCCCACTTGGACGAGAACGTCCTCTATCAGGCCCGTCGGTTGTTTGCACGACCGATCTGCTAATTGGATGGTGAGACCTGCAGGCTTTAGTGGACCAAGGTGCAATGACACATACAAGGAGTAAGGAAGCACATTTATAGAAGCACCGAGATCAATCATGCAGTTGCTTACCGTGGTCTTACCTAAGGTGCACGGTATGGTGAATGTACCTGGATCCCGGCATTTAGGTGGTACCTTGTGTTGCACAATTGCTGATGCATGCGCGTTAAGCATTACTTATGCGCACTCGCCTTTCCTCCTCTTGTTTGTGCACAACTCCTTCAAGAACTTGGCGTATCTGGGGATCTGCCGAATTGCCTCAATCAGGGGAATGTTTATTTCTACCTTACTGAATAATTCATATAGCTCCTTGTCTAGCGCCTCCTTCCTTGCTAAAGGTGCCTGCACAGGAAAAGGTGCAGGTGCGTTAGTATGATTGGTACTCTTTTCTCCTGATTGTATCATACCTGGCGCCACCCCCTGTTGGTTTGTAGCTTGCGCGGCTGGTTGCGCATCCGACTGTGCTTGCTCTGGAGGTTGCACAACTGGCTGCGTGGGCACCTTCGCGGTCGGAGCTGTCCCAACAGGGGGTCGCGCCCAGTCCTCAGCGTTACGACGTTAACTCCTCCCTTAGGGTTTTGAATCACTTGCGAAGGTAGGTTGCCATCGCTCTTTTTCAACTCATAAACCGTGGTAGCAATCTGCGACAACTACTTCTCAATTGACTCGAACCTCTTGTCATACTTTTCATCATTCTTGCGCACAGTGTCTGCTAACTGACCCACTATGTCTTCTAAGGAGCGCCGCGGTTGCTGGTTATTCTGTGCTGGTGCGTCATTGCGGCGGTGCGGTGGGTTGTATGCTTGCTGCGCCTGCTGTGGTGTGCGATATTCCGCGGGCTGCCTTTGCAGATTGCTGTCTTCCCTCCATCTGAATCCATTTGCGGCCAGTCCAAAGCGCGGCTGATTCTGCCTCTGCGGTCCTCTATTGTCCCATCCTTCTAGAGCATTTACATCTCCTGATTCCTCAAAAAGTGTGGGACATGCGTCGGTTTTGTGCTCAGTGGACGTACAGAACTCGCATGCCTTCGGCGCAACTGGCTGCGTGCCTTGCGCACTCATCAGCTTCTGTAGCATGGCTTTCATCTCCTTTATTTCATCACTGGAATCCACCTGATGCACAGCGCGCGCACGATTGTTCTCGAGCGTCAATTGATGCCTTACCTGTCCAGCAGAGTCCTCTATCATCTGCCATACATCCTCTGGGAACATGTTGCATATGTCACCGCCTGCGCATGCATTCAACAATCTAAGTTCCATCGGTTATAGCCCGTTCAGGAAATTCTCTATCAGCACATTTTGGGACAGGCCATGATTATAGCAGTTGGCTTCCAGCTCCCTGAAACGCTCATAGTACTCTGATAGTGACTCTCCTACGCCCTGCCTAGGTGCGGCCAATTCCCACCTGAGTAGCGCGATCTTAGCTGCAGGGTAGAACTTATCCAAGAACTTCTTCTGGAGCTGCTCCCATGTGCGAATAGATCCTGCTGGTAAGCTCATCAGCCAATGCCTGGCTGTATCACAAAATGAAAAAGGGAACGTCTTCAGCTTCAGCGCTTCTTCACTCTCCCCGTCGGTCTTCATGTTCTCGCAGATAAGTAGGAATTCACGCACATGCTTGACCGGGTTCTCGTTGTTCATCCCATGAAACTTAGGCATATGATGAATGAATGAGTTCCGTAGTTCAAAATGCCCATCGGGTGGAAGTACTATGCACCAAGGTTGGTTGACTGTGATTGGAGCCGACAATTCGCGCACTGTTCTGCGTCGCACGATCTGTTGTGCGGTTGCGCATTATACACTGCTTCAGCGGCCATCCGAGCATCAACTTCGCGCTGTACTTCTTCTCTGAACCTAGCTGCGCGGTTATCTTCCCTTGCATTGTTAGGTCCCTCTGGGGTTCTGTCCCCTAAGTTATCATCGATGACACTATTATTCTCCATGCCCTGTTCTAAACTTAAAGAAAACGAAATTAAAAGACAACTAGGTTGTTGCCCCTGTCGATGAGCAACTATGATCTGCGCAGCGCAACTGTTTCAAGGTTGCGCAGGGTGATGTTGATTGCATACTGGCAGAAACACCAACGAAAATAAAAAAGAAATAACTAACTACTGTAAAAGAAAACTTGAACTAGTTAAAACTTATCTATGTTGCTCCCCGGCAACGGCGCCAAAATTTGATTGCGCGTCGTTGTACGCGTCAAATCAATCCTTCCTTCTCCACTTAGTACAGCGGCTAAGTCAGGGTCGATCCCACAAGGAGTGTGCAGACTCGTCTTAGCTAGCAACCTACAACTTACGAAATTGGGGTTGTGAGTGATTGGGTTGCGCAGGTGCGCGAATGAACAGTAGTGAAAGCAGAATTGCACGATACGTGCGCAGGCAGTAGATATTAAGTACTATGACTGTGAAAAGTATCGGTAAAGACAATCCTCTATGAATGTATCCCTTATCATTGACTCTAAACATCTATAGTGCAGTTCTACTTAAGTTAGTGTCCGATCAAGGCTTCCTAACGTGCGCGCATGTTCCGATCAAAGTCCATGAGCTATTAATTCCTGAAACTAGTCTAAGCAGCTACGAATCCTATCACAGTAGTAGCTGATTATCCTAGTGTGTGACTCCTAGTTGTCACCGTCAAGTTATCAACCAGTTTAACTTACAATAACGAGCAGTTAGAATAAGATTGCGGTTCAAGGCTTCTCTTATTCGCACAATTGATTATCACCCATATGCATAGAATTAATATAAGTAGACGAACTAAGCATTAAACACAAGTCTCAAAGGAAATACTTCATAGAATCATGCCCAACCGATACAAAGTGTTTAGCTAGACATGCTAGAAACAAACATCATAGAAATAATAAATAAAACTAAAGCAGCCAAGGAAAAGTAGCAGGTCGGCGCAATTGTAGATTGCAGTTTTCGGCTGGCGCAAGTGGTTCGCGCAGAATCTCAGCGGCAGTAGCTCGTGTGTTTTTGCTGCTATGTGTCCGTCTCTCTATATGTCCTCTATCTCTTCCAAACCCTAGCTTTCCTCCTCTTATATACTGGTCTTGAAGCCCAAGGAATGCTTAGATCTGTCCCGAGAGAATCTTAGCTACTTCCCAAATCTAGGAGATAATGATGATCAAAATTTAGAAACTCTGCTATCCTGCGCATGGCTCGCTGCGCACGTTGATTGCGCTACTCGCTCTGTGCAGTTGGTTCGCGCACTGCAGTCCGAATCAGCTATCTCCTATCTCCTTTTGCGCTGCTAGCTCCGCAGGTCGTGCATTGCGCTCTTTAAAAGCGCCCGTTAGCACACATCTGACTTATGCTCCTGTTTTATCCTGAAATACAAAAATACCGAAAACCAGTAATCTTGTACACAAAATAATGCAAACAAGCACAGTATTAAGATCTAAATAGCGCATATAACTAGGCTCTATCAAGCGGCTACACAAACAAACATATAATCTACTAACCAAATTGTGATGCCTCACAAATATCAGCAGCTTTAACAAAATGTAATCAACTAACCAAATTTTTATGCCTCAAACAATAACCAAATATTATCAGCAGCTGCACATCAGCACAAACAAACCAGTAATCACCTAATAAAAAGAAAGATCTGCTCACAAGTCAGAACTAAACTACCAAAATAACATTGGCTCAAAATCTCAAATCTACCTCAAAATGTCTCAATAAAATTGCAATACAACTATACAAGAGTTAAGAAAACTAAACACATAATCAGCTGCAATACAAGAGCTCCAATAGACAAGTACTAAACATAATAATCTACAGTGTCAGCAATAAGATGTGAACCTCAACTTATCAAACCATCTGTAGCAGGCTAGCAGCTCCCATAAATCTCTAAATTTTAGCGACTCAAATTCAACCCAAGGTCAGGTCCCTAAAACTATACAAGAAAACAACAAATCCCACCATCACACTTCAATCTTTCCAAATTAAATCCCGATCATCATCATCATCATCATCATATTCATAATCATCAACAGCATCATCATCATATTCATATTCATAATCATAATAATCAATATCAACATCGTCAACATCATCATAATCATCGACATCATCAACATAATCATCATCATCATAATGATAATCATCATCAATAACATCATCAGCAATATCATCATCATCAACACCAACATCATCATGTACATAAAAATCATCATCAGCAGCAGCTTCATCATAAGCAACAACATCATCATTGACCTAATCAGCATCTCAATTCATCTCCCCGATTTTTTACATCATCATCATAACCAATATCATCATAATCAACCATACTCATCACCATCTACATCTTCTTGATTTCACTATCTACATCTGTAGTTTGTTCCCACTTACCACAAAATCAAATTTCATTACACTAAGGCATACCCAACTATACACAATTTTAAGTCATCCCTAAAATACAAATAACCCAACATTATGAGCGTCAAATGAAAGATGGGCTCCGTGCTATGATCTGGACGGAGAATTGAACTGGAGTCGCCGCAGGAGGTGGAGTCGCCGTGCAGGGAGAAGGAAGAGAGAAGATTGGCCGACTGGGAGAAGAGAATGCCCAAATCTGTAATCGATATGAGACCGGTTTTGTCAAAACTGGTCTTTTACCGGCTATAACAAAATAGGTCTCAAGTTAAATTCATTTTTGTTCTACGTGTCTGCAACTAAGCATAATTCTTAATGAGACCGATTATGATAAAACCGATCTCATTGCAAAATGAAATTATCAGATCTTGTTAAGAACGATTTTCTATTTTTTTAATGAGATCGATCTTGTCAAGGCCGGTCTCAATATAGAACAGAACATTTCAAAAATAATTTTAGAAGAGAAAGCATATGAAACATTGGTTTGGAAGAAAGGGGTAGATCTAAAAAAAATTCTCTAACCATGAACTTTATGGTCAGCTTATGATGTTATTTATTGCTTGTAGTTTAGAGAGGAGAGACAAAATTGACGAAAATACCCCCACCCCTCCCTTTAGAAAAATCCGCGTCTGCTCCACTGCGGCGTCTATCTCTTCCTTCCAGATCCAACCGCACTTTACTCTGCATTTAACCACCAGGTATTGCCGTCTCAATCTTATCCTTCCCATCTGATTCCATTGTTTTCTGTTTAGTAAAACCCTTGTTTTGATTCTGATTGCGTTGACACCAAATAGTCCGGCGAGCAAGATTGGTTTTTGTGCAACTGATGTTTAAGCTTCTGCTTTTTGATGGAACGTGATTAAGTAGTGGCTGCGTACCGATGCTTTATTCTCCACTGTTATTGGAATCGACCTATGCTATGCACTTTGTCTGATTTCACTGACTCACTCAAGTGTCTGCTCCTGATAGCAATTCCCAGCTTTTTCATTTCAATATCTGATGTGTTGAATCCATTTGCTACTTAGTTTCCCATTCTGTGGTTATGTGTGCTTATTTATTGTCCACAAGATTGAATTTTATTCTACTGAATCAAAACTTATGTCTTCACAATACTTGGCTTGCTATTGGGAGTTCCCTCATCTACTTTAACAACCATGCTTGAATCTCTGTTAGTGAAAATTATATGACAACTTAGTTTCCGTCTTAGTTTCATTTGTTACCTTTTAGTTTCTCATTTAAAAGAGTTGACAGTTTTTTGTTTAATTGCTTGTTCTATATATTGCTTGCAGGTATCAAATGGCTATGGAGGTTACCCAGGTCCTAATAAATGCACAATCCATTGACGGAGCTGTGAGAAAGCGTGCTGAAGAAAGTTTGAAGCAGTTTCAAGAACAAAACCTTCCAATTTTCCTGCTATCCCTCTCAGCAGAGCTTGCCAATGAGGAGAAACCTGCTGATAGCCGTAAACTAGCTGGACTGATACTTAAAAATGCATTAGATGCCAAAGAACAGCATAGAAAGTTTGAGCTTATACAAAGGTGGCTGCAATTAGATGGCGGTGTCAAGACCCAGATCAAAAACTATCTAATGCAGACTCTTGCTTCACCAGTTACTGATGCTCGGTCCACTGCATCTCAAGTCATTGCGAAGGTTGCTGACATCGAATTGCCTCAGAAACAGTGGCCTGAACTCATAGGTCTACTCTTATCAAACATCCATCAGCTCCCTCCACATGCTAAGCAAGCGACTTTTGAAACCCTTGGATATTTGTGTGAGGAAATTTCTCCTGATGTCATAGATCAGGATCATGTCAATAAAATACTCACAGCTGTTGTTCAGGGTATGAGCTCATCGGAAGGTAATACTGAGGTCAGGCTGGCGGCATCACGGGCATTGTACAATGCTCTCAACTTTGCCCATGCAAATTTTTCTAATGATATGGAGCGTGATTATATAATGAGAATAATATGTGAGGCGACATTGTCTCCAGAAATTAAGATACGACAGGCAGCTTTTGAGTGTTTAGTTTCTATATCATCTTCGTATTATGAGAAATTACCTGCTTACATCCAAGATATTTTTAACATCACTGCAAAGGCTGTGAAAGAAGATGATGAAGTTGTTGCCCTTCAGGCTATAGAATTTTGGAGTTCAATTTGTGATGAGGAAATAGATATATTGGAAGAATATGGGGGAGAGTTCACTGGAGACTCAGATATACCTTGCTTTTACTTCATTAAGCAAGCTCTTCCAGCCCTTGTTCCATTGTTATTAGAAACACTTCTTAAGCAAGAGGAAGATCAGGACTTAGATGGAGCATGGAATATTGCCATGGCTGGTGGGACATGTCTTGGATTGGTTGCTCGAACTGTTGGAGATGACATTGTGCCACTAGTTATGCCTTTCATTGAGGAAAACTTAAACAAACCAGATTGGAGGCAGAGAGAGGCAGCTACATATGCCTTTGGTTCAATACTTGAAGGGCCGTCTCCTGAAAAATTAGTAGCCACTGTCAATGCTGGACTCCACTACATGTTGAATGCGTTAACAAGTGATCCAAATAGCCATGTGAAGGACACTACAGCTTGGACTCTTGGACGGATATTTGAATTTGTTCATGGTTCAACTGTAGATACGCCTATAAGTACTCCTGCTAACTGCCAGCAGATCATAACCGTTCTGCTTCAAAGTATGAAAGATGCTCCAAATGTCACCGAAAAGGCTTGCGGTGCTCTATACTTTCTTGCACAGGGGTATGAGGATGTGGTGTCATCATCTCCTTTAACACCTTTTTTCCAAGAAGTTGTACAATCCCTTCTGACAGTGGCACACAGAGAAGATGCTGGTGAGTCACGGTTAAGGACTGCTGCATATGAAACTCTGAATGAAGTAGTGAGGTGCTCAACTGCGGAAACAACTCCTATGGTGTTGCAACTAACACCTGTCATCATGAATGAGCTTCATCAAACAGTCGAGGCCCAAAAAATATCATCTGATCAGAGAGAAAAGCAGAATGAACTACAAGGCCTTCTTTGCGGCTGCTTACAAGTTATCATCCAGAAGCTGACCTCTTCCGAGTCCACCAAGCATGCTTTCATGCAGTATGCAGATGAGATTATGGGACTCTTTTTGAGGGTTTTTGCTTGTAGAAATGCCACTGTGCATGAGGAAGCAATGCTGGCAGTTGGAGCCCTAGCCTATGCATCTGGGCCGGAATTTGAAAAATACATGCCAGAATTCTACAAATATCTGGAAATGGGCCTTCAGAACTTTGAGGAGTACCAAGTTTGTTCGGTCACAGTGGGTGTTGTTGGAGATATTTGCAGGGCTCTGGAGGTTAAAATTTTGCCCTACTGTGATGGAATAATGACTCATCTGTTAAAGAACTTATCCAGTAACCAAATGCACCGGTCCGTGAAGCCTCCCACTTTTTCATGCTTTGGAGATATAGCACTGGCAATAGGACAGAACTTTGAGAAGTATCTTATATATGCAATGCCAATGCTTCAGAGCGCATCTGAGTTGTGCGCTCACGCACCAGGTTTGGATGACGAATTGGTCGAGTACAGTAATCTTTTAAGAAATGGGATATTAGAGGCCTATTCTGCGATTTTCCAGGGCTTCAAAAATTCTTCAAAAGTGCAGCTCTTGATCTCATATGCTCCATCCGTTCTTCAGTTCCTTGATATCATGTATATGGAGAAAGACATGTATGTGGGAAGGCTTTTTTTTGTTCTTTTATAGAGAAAACTGTTTCACATTATATTCTTGATGATAATCTGTTTCTTGGATGTTTGCAGGGATGAAGTTGTGATGAAAACTGCTATTGGGGTCATCGGAGATCTTGCCGATACATTGGGTAATCATGCTGGGTCTTTAATTCAGCAGTCCCTTTCTTGCAAAGACTTCTTGAATGAATGCTTAGCTTCTGAAGATCCATTGATTAAGGAATCTGCGGAGTGGGCTAAGGTGGCCATCAGTCGTGCAATTTCTGTTTAGATATTACAGCATGTTGGTGCCGTATATTTATTTCATGATCTTCCAGCTGTCAGACCAGTTCGTCAGTCATGGGCCCAATCGTCATCATTGATGTGAAGCAACTGATGTCCTGTTTCATAAAGGGCATGTATACACTGATGACAGTTATGTTTTCTGAAAAAATAGGAGGGTACATTGGAGAAACTTTTGGGCGCGGACTGGATTATGAAGAAATTATGTTGCAATGGATTGGTGAACCCAATAAGGATGTTATGGCTAATCAGTGTTTTGCTCAAGCCTGTGACATGGAGGCTGTAAAAGCTTCAAGGTTGTTATTGGTATCTTCATATTTTAATACGCCCCATAAGTTTCTTATTACACCAGTATTCAGTCATCAGCATCAGTTCTCATCAGTTTTGTTGCTTTTTCTTTGGATCTGGAAGGTAGCCATCGGTTTTGCATTTATTACATGTCCAGTGTTGTTCCTGATATCTCTTATAGACACCATCAGCCCATTTTGGGATCAAGCATACATTAATTTATACCTACTCTTTTTAGTATCCACAATGCAATTGTTAGCATTCTGGCGCATGAAGTAGATCGGTTGAGTTCATTAAATTTACTTAGGAATAGTGTAGCCGTTTTTTGTTAGCTTTTTAGGGAGAAGGTTATTCTTGGCTTAAATTGATGCTAAAAGAAGTCTTGGTTGCAAAGCATATCTTTGTCAAAGTTTGGGAAAAAAAAATTTAGAACTGCCCTACTTTTTGAGTTCTATTTATCATATGTCCTACTTGAGTTAGGCGTTTCGTCTATATCTTATTTTTAAGAGATAGGTCTTTCTAAGATCATTTTTTTTAGAGGGGGGTCTTTCGAAAATCAAGCTCTTAACTTTTATGCAGAATTGGATAATTTATTCTGCCAATATGAAGTTGTGATGTCGAGGGACAGAACTATTTAAAAGCTAAAAGATCGGTCTTAAACTAATCGGTTTCTTAAAAAAGAAAAAGAAAAAGAAAAAAAGACCGGTCTCAAAAAGAACAGTATCTTAAAAATAGGGTATAAACCAAATGTCAAATATAGGACATTTGAAAAAGTAAAACTCAAAGAAGGATAGTTCTAAAAAAATTTCAAAAGTTTGCAATCTTGAAGTTCTGTGAATCGACATTGTATTAAGGTAAACCAGCAACATACGGAACACTGATTAAGAAATGGAATAAAAGAATCAATAGATGTTGATCTCCATGAATTTTTTACATAGTCGATTGATTGAGGTATCATTGAGGAACTATATTTGTTCATGAATTTTTTCTAAGGGACTTTTAATTTATTGGAGAGTTCTCATGTCTCTTCCCCTTGAGCTAATTAAATGATTTGGTGCTAAATCTTTTCTTTAAAACATTCGTTTGTGCTTGGTTATCCATCCAAATCAGGATTCTAATTCTATATAAGATAATGAAGCTTAACAAATAGAGGTTTCTGGTGTAGGAATTCTTTTGAAACAAATACACGGACTGAATTACCGACTTGAAAGAGTTCATTTTAAAAGTTTTATAAATAATTATTTGTGTTCATTTGATTGTAGAAGCTTCTATAACTTGGGGTATCCAAGACCCCGTCCAGTCCGACCACCTATTGACGGAGTTTAATACAATCCAATATAAGGTTAGGGTTGGATCAGAGTCAACTCTCCAATCAGGCCAGGCCCTGGGGGCGGGCAACCAGGACACCAGCCCAGGCCCACCTCTAGAGAGGGCCCACTCGCTTAATTGGGTAAGCCCTTTAGGGTAAAACAAAATTTTTTTTATTAGCATTATACTGTCCGCCGCTCCACAGCTCGCCAGCTCCCTGCCTCCCTCCTCCCAATCAGCCAGTCGTCTTCTTTTCCATCTGAGTTTCGCAAAGTTTATTGGGTCGTTCATCTTCCATCGTTCATCTTCTCAGGTGCAATTGTTCCTTACCACATCTATATTTTTGTATAAGATGGTACATAAAAATTATTTGTCGGGAAGTGAGAAAAGAAAAAAAACGAAAACAAGATGAAAAATTTGTGGAATCTCAAAGAGATGCATTTGATAAATTTATGAAAAAAGTAAGCCCTTCTAGAAATGTAGAACAAGTTGATATGTGTAAGCGAATGGTAGATGATTTGAATGATGAAAATATATTAATCCAAGATGCTATTAATTTAAGTGAACATGATAATATTAATAACTTAATAGATGATGATGAAATAAATATTTTTGTAGATATATATGACCCTAGGAATTGACATAATCTTGATAGAAAAATTATAAAACTAATAGTTGAAAAGGGACCAATTAAATAATTGAATCTTGTGTTTTCTTTAGATGATTCTTCTAGACATTTTGCATATAGTTATTATTCTAGGGGCATTAAAAATGATGAGAAAGTTGATAGAAATTGGTTAATTTATTCAAAGTGTGTAGATAACGTATATTGTTTTTGTTGCAAGTTGATTAAATCAAGAAGCAATAATACTTTTTTAGCAAATAATGGATTTAATGATTGGAAGCATCTTGAAATAAGACTTAAAGAACATGACAGAAGTGTTGAACATTTGACTAATATGGATCAATGGAAAGAATTTAAATCAAGATTAGATAATAATCAAACACTTGATATATATTTTCAAAATGAAATTAATAAGGAAAAAGAGCGTTGGAGACAAGTTTTAACAAGAATTGTTTCTATTGTCAAATGTCTTGTTAAAAATAATTTGGCTAATGAGAAACTTTATCAAGATAGTAATACTTATTTTTTAAGATTGGTTGAGATGATTGCCGATTTTGATATTATAATGCAAGATCATGTTAGGCGGATTCAAAAACATGAAATTCATCATCACTATCTTTGTCATAAAATTCAAAATGAATTGATTTCCTTATTTGCAGACAATGTTCGAAACTCTATTATAAACGTCATTAACAAGGCAAAATATTTCTCTATAATTTTAGATTGTACCCTTGATGTGAGTCACCAAGAACAAATGACTTTATTAGTACGATATGTAAATATTTCTAGTGATTAAATCAAAACTGAAGAGTTTTTTAGCATTTTTAAAGGTAGATAACACATCAGGATTAAGACTTTTCATAGAATTACTTAATGCTTTGAAATCCCTTAATCTTGATTTTGTTAATGTGAGGGGTCAAGGATATGATAATAGGTCTAACATGAAAGGAAAACACCAAGGAGTTCAAAAACGCATTCTCAAAATAAATTCGAGAGCTTTATTTATGTCATGTGCTTGTTGTTGAATCGTTAGTTAGTTGTCCCTCCGAGGTAACAGAGTTATCTATTACCCGACAGGTATAGCACCGGTGGGATGTATTACCCGGCAGGTAAAGCAGCAGCAGAATATTGAATGTAGGAAAAATAAAGCAGCTTGCTCAGTAATTTAGAGTGGAAACCTCAGTACTTAATCAAGTAACTGAGTAAAACCACTACCTTCTAGTATCCCCTGGAAGGGTTTGTGAAAAAATCTGTTATGTATTTAGGATATGCTTACTAAGTACAATCGACTAAGTTACTCACATAGTGCACTCAGTACAAGTTCTAACTTATCTTTGTTACTCTGGCTCAACCCAACCCTCGAACATATTTATCTGATTCTCGAACTTGACCGTCCGAGCTTTTAATGCTCACAAGAAGCTCTTCTCTGTTTTGCAAGCTCTTCCTCTTTTTCTCTTTTTTCGCACACTTGATCCAACACTCAAGATCGTCTATTTATAGTTCCTTGTTGCATCATGGATATCCTGTCTAGAAAAATTTGATTAGGATTTTTCAATCGAAAACAAATATTCCCACTGCCCGAATATTATCTCCTTTATTTAAATAAGAAAGTATTATCTAATAAACTAGATTTTTTGCCATATTTATTAGGGACATATATTCATTATGTTCAAAATATATCCCATAATATATTTTGGATTTGATGACAACTTCCCATAAAGCCATCAATATCTTCGGATCTTCTTCAAATTTTTTAAGATCTACCCGAAATCTTGCTAGAGAACCTGTGTCCAAAATATATCCCATAATATATTTTGGATTTGATGACAACTTCCCATAAAGTTGCCATCAATATCTTCGGATCTTCTGAAGATATCTTTTAAGATCCACCCGAATATCCTGTTGCAGATTTGTCTTCTTGACTTCATAGCAACTTCTCATAAGTTGTCATCAACTATCTTCCACATATCATCTTTCATAGTCGCCTTTTGCATTTAATGAAGTTAAGATCTTCCCTGCACACTAGTTCAATTAATTAGTTAAGTGTTTGTTATCATCAAAACCTTAGGAATCCAACCCTTGTCACCGGACATCACGGATAGTTTCTTGCAGTTGTGCGAGCAGCTTCCCGAAGTGATGGTTCCCGAGGACGAGATCAATTGACTCCTACATTATGGTCACTCGCTCTACCAGAGAGACCCTCCGGCCTCTGAATGCCCTCCATGACAGGATTGACATCCATCTGAGGGACATCTGAACGAGTAGTACTCAGCATTCCCTCCACCGGGGACACCACCTTGACAGCTTTGGATTTTGGAGCCTGCCTCCTTTACTCAACCGACCCCATAGGTGAATGTATAGCCCATTTTATTGCAGTTATCATCCGTGACCTCTTTCCATGCATGAATCTTCTCCTCGACTCGTTATATATGCAATTAATGAGAATGAGCTTTACCACACTACGATATGTCATGCCATGTTTACCCATGGTGTGAATACTGGCCATATGTTTTCAAAAACCTATCCCAAGATGTGTTGCCCAGTTTTTTTTTCCCTTGTTTTCTCGCTGATTGTTTCTGCTCGATAACTCCTACTCAAAAATCCTTTTCAGCCCAGATACTCGGTTCGAGTCTTATGGTTCAATCAAGGAGGGGTATGATGCGGTTGAGTTACCCAAGTGGTACAAGAGATGCATCATACAAATAAGAAATTTGCTTTCAATGATTTAAGCGAGAAAGTATGTGAGTACCTCAAGATTGATTGCCCCAGTTTTTATTATGGCAATGGGCTCATAGGGACGTCAAATCTTGATCAGCTAAGGTTGGATGTTGAAATCTTACGTGGTTTGTAAAGTGGGATCAAAATCTGGAAGACTCATTAGGGCTAGAAAGAAACTCATCATGTCTTCTTGAATCAATATTAGAAAAATTATGATATCTATATGTTGAAGATGTTACAATGCAATAGCTACCCAGAAGTGATTTAATTTAGCATTTTATAATTGAATGAAATCTAGAACAGATACTTACATATGCTTTTCATAGCCAGTCATTGAAGGAACAAGACTGGAAACACACATATCAATTGAGAGAAGTCATACCTAGCTCGAGACGTAGTTTCTCAAAGGGTTCTCTATTCAGTGCTTTAGTGAGTATGTCCGCAACTTGTTCTTCCGTACGACAAAAGCTCATGGTTACCAGACCCTTCTCAACACAGTCACGCAAAAATTGATATCATATCTTAATATGTTTAGTATGTGAGAATTGCACAAGATTCTTAGATATGTTTATGACACTGGTGTTATCACAAAGTATAAAGGATGATCAATATTAACACCGTAATCACTTAGATGTTGGCGTAACCATAGGAGTTGGTCCGGACCATGACAAAGGAATTGGACTAAGTGACTTAACCCATCACTTAGCCTAGGCTAGCCCAAAGAAGAGGAGGACCCAACCCAAGTCCCGGAAGAGCTTGGAACCTCATAGAAGACCCCGGAAGCTTCCGGAAGATGGTGGAAGGGTCTCCACCCTTGTAGATATTCTGGAATACTCCAGACTTATATTTATAATCGTAGGATAGAATTAATCTTGGCCGTCCATTAAGGAGGCCTAAGTGTATAAATAGGGGAGGAGTCATTTGCTCCAAACCACCTCAGAAATACAAAACATTCTCTCAAGCTCTCTTGCTCTCTAGCTTTCAAGTTCTCTTGTTGTCTTAGCACATCAAGCGACTTTAGGGGAAGGCTTTCTTAGCTAGTTAGGTGAAAGTTCTAGCTAAGCGCTGCACGAATTAGTGGGCAAAATCTAAGTCCGTGACAAGTGGTATCAAGAGCAAGGTTCGACATCTTCATGGCTTCCGACACGGAAACTTTTTGGAGGAATACCGAGAAGGATTCCAAAAAGACAAAAGCACCAAGGGATCATTCCGTCTCAGCGAACGAGAAGCTAAGTTGGAGCTTGGCATTGGGGAAGTGTCAGATCGCAATGGGATATGCGACGACCACGTCGAGACTTTGGAAGACAAGGTGGGAGCTCTCCTAAGTCAAGTAGGATCCTTGGGGGAGGACCTACAAGCCAAGTTATTCCAACACATCAACACCGTCCTCGAAGCATGGTGGGGGTGAGAAGGAGGAGTACTAGGAAAGGGTGGTCGCCTTGGTTACTCAAGTCCAAGAGTTACAATCTTCCTTAGGGAAGACCAACTTAGAGGTGGTAAGGCTGTGTAGAGCTGGGAGAAATGGGGAAGTGGTCCCTTTTACACGGGATATTCCAAGGGTGCAGGACGTGCCGAAACCCAAGGAGTTCAAGGGGTTACAATATGTGGAGGAAATCGACAACTTCCTTTGGCACATGGAGAGCTACTTCGAAGCCATCCAACTGGATGATGCATCTAAGGTTAGTACTGCATCCCTATACTTAGTTGACCTTGCTGCAACTTGGTGGTGTAGAAAGTTTCATGAGATGCAAAAGGGGTTTTCCACGATCAACACTTGGGGAGCATTCATCTCGGAACTCAAGAAATAATTTTATCCCGCGAATGCTAACCGTGAAGCTCGCAAGAAACTGAAGGAGTTGAAGCATGGGTCGTCGCTTCAAGACAACGTAAGGGAGTTCTCTGCCCTCATGCTCCAACTTCCCGATGTTAGTGAGGCGGAGATGTTCTTCAACTTCATGGACGGGCTTAAGCCATGGGCGATGATGGAGTTGAAGAGGAGGGATGTAAGGGACACCGCTACGGCCATGACTATCGCGGACACTTTGACGGAATACTCAAGGGGAGACTCATCTTCAAAGTCGAAAGCTAAGAAGGAAAACTCCGTCAAAGGTGGGGAAGCGCAGGAGCCAAAGAGGGACAAACCAAAGTTCGGGGGAGGGAAACCAAACCAAAAGGGGACGTTCCAAGGCAAGACATCCGAAAGGAAGCCACGAAACGACTGCTTCTTATGTAAAGGGCCACACTCGGCGAAGAAATGTCTGAAGCGGAACGCGCTCAACGCTCTACTAGAGGAGAAGAAGGAAGAAGCGACGATGGGGTGCATCAAGTTGAAGGCCAAGCCAAACCACTCATAAGGTTGGGATCGGTGATAGAGGCTATTTGTACGCATTATTTAGATCATAACCCTATGCTTGCTTGCAATATTTTATGAGCAAGATTACTCGTTTCTAGTGTTTTTGTATTACAGGGCAAAACGAGTCCTTGAGTCGGATACGCGCTAACAGGCAGCGTTCTAGGAGTGAGAGATCCGCCTGCGGAGATAGCAGCACAAGCAGAAGAGAAGTTGGCGAGAGTCAGTAGCGGTGCGCTAGCCGATGCGCTAGCCGAATGCCGTGCGCCAGGCGCAAAGTCAAGTGACTAGATTTGGAAGTTGCCAAAGGTGAACTTCCTGGGCAATATATAAACAAAGGAAGTCTAGGGTTTCAAAAGAGAGATATCACAGCCATCATTGGACGACACACATCAGAGAGAGCGGCAACACTGGAAAACACACGGACTTGTTGAGAGGATTTGCGCCAGCCGACTGCGCCAGCCGAGAAGACAAGCTGCACGCACTGTTTGCTACAATTTTCTCAGACACATTAGTCATTATTTACTATTCTGTGATGTTTATCACTAGCATGTCTAGCTAAACGCTTAAGTGTTGGTCGGGCATGAATCTATGATGCACTTTCTTTGAGACTTGAGCTTAATGCATAGTTTACTTACTTGTATTAATCCTGTGCGTACGGAGACAGCTAGTTGCATGAGTAGGGGAAGCCTTGAACCGCAATCTTACTTGTGTTGCTTGTCATATG
The DNA here is from genome assembly GCA_963678935.1 of Umbilicus rupestris. Taxonomy (NCBI): domain Eukaryota; kingdom Viridiplantae; phylum Streptophyta; class Magnoliopsida; order Saxifragales; family Crassulaceae; genus Umbilicus; species Umbilicus rupestris. The sequence continues at coordinate 8,744,529 of OY787621.1, forward strand.
TTAAACTAGTTGATAGCTTTACGGTGACAACTAGGAGTAACGAGCTAGGGTAAGCAGTTGCTACTGTGACAGGATTCGCAGCTGTTTTAGTCTATGTTCTAAGGATTAATAGCACATGAACTTTGAACGGAACATGCGCACGTGTTAGGAAGCCTTGACCGGACACTAACTCAAGTGAAATTAAGCTATAGACATATTAGAGTCAGTGATAAGGAATGCACTCATAGAGGATTGTCTGCCCAATACTTCTCACAATCATAGTATTTAATCTCTATCGTTTGCGCACGACGAGTGCAAATTCCCTGCGTTACACTAGTTACTGTTCATTTGCGCATCGCGCATTTCAATCATTCACACACCCCAATCTTCGTAAGTGTAGGTCACTGACTAGACTGAACTACTTGCTCCCTGTGGAGATCGACCCTTACTTAACCGCTGTACTGAGTGGAAGAGGAAGGATTATATTTGACGCGCACAACGACGCGCGATCAAATTTTGGCGCCGTTGCCGGGGAGCAACACAGCTAAGTTCTAGTTAGTTTACGTTTTTTTTTCCTTTTTAGTAACTATTTATTTCAGTTTGTTTTGTTTTCGTTGTTGTTTCTGACAGCACGCAATCACATCAGCCTGCGCAACCTTGAAACAGTTGCGCTTCGCAGATTCTAGTTGCGCACTGACAGACGCAACAACATTAGTTATCTTTTAATTTCATTTCTTCTTGAGATTCGGAACAGGTTATGGAGGATAACAGTGTCGTAGGAGACAACTTGGGGGACAGAACCCCAGAGGAAGCAAGAGCACATAACCGCGCAGCCCTGTTCAGAGAGGAAGTGCAGCGCGAGGTTGAAGCAAGGAGGGCCGCTGAAGTGTATCATGCGCCACCCGTGCAACAAGCCGCGTGACGCAGAACAGTGCGCGAGATGTCGGCCCCTATCACTGTTAACCAGCCATGGTGCATCGTGCTTCCACTAGGCGGTCATTTTGAGCTAAGGAGCTCGCTCATCCATCACATGCCCAAGTTCCACGGGATGAACAATGAAAATCCAGTCAAGCATGTGCGAGAGTTCCTAGTCATTTGCGAGAACATGAAGATCGAAGGGGAGAGTGATGAGGCGCTGAAAATGAAGGCATTCCCATTTTCGTTGTGTGATACAGCCAGACATTGGTTGATGAATTTACCCGCAGGATCTATTCACACATGGGAGCAGCTGCAGAAGAAATTCCTAGACAAATTCTATCCAGCAGTAAAGATTGCGCTGCTCAGAAGGGAACTAGCCGCGCCAAGGCAGAACGCAGGGGAGTCATTGTCAGAATACTATGAACGTTTCAGGGAGCTAGAGGCCAACTACTACAATCACGGCCTGCCCCAGAATGTGCTGATAGAGAACTTTCTAAATGGACTGCTGCCCATGGAGCTGCGCCTACTGAATGCATGCGCAGGAGGGGACATTTGCAACATGTACCCAGAGGATGCGTGGCAGCTGATAGAAGACTCTGCTGGGCAGGTAAGACATCAATTGACGCTTGAAAGTAGTCGTAATCGTTCTGTGCATCAGGTAGAAACAAGCGCTGAGATCAAGGAAATGAAGGCCATGCTACAGAAGCTGATGAGTACGCAGAGCGCACAACCAGTTGCGCCAAAGGTATGTGAATTCTGCAGGTCCACTGAGCACAAGACAGACGAATGCCCAACACTTTTTGAAGAAACTGGAGATGTAAATGCCCTTGGAGGATGGGACAACAGAGGACCGCAGAGGCAGAATCAGCAGTGCTTTGGGCTCGCCGCAAATGGATTCAGATGGAGGGAAGAGAACAATTTCCAGAGACAGCCCACTGATCAGCGCGCGCCACAGCAGACGCAACCAGCTGCGCCCTACAATCCGCCGCACCGCCGAAATGACGCACCAGCGCAGAACAACCAGCAGCCGCGGCGTTCCTTGGAAGACATCATGGGGCAGCTAGCAGATACAGTGCGCAAAAATGACGAGAAATATGACAAGAGGTTCGAGTCCATAGAAAAGCAGCTATCACAAATTGCAACCACGGTGTATGAGCTGAAAAAGAGCGATGGCAACCTGCCTTCGCAAGTGATTCAGAACCCTAAAGGAGGAGTCAATGCAGTGACACTGAGGAATGGGCGCACAGTAGGAACAGAGCAGACCGCACAGGCGCAGAATGCGCAACCAGAGCAAGATGCGCAACCAGAAGCGCCAGCCACAAACCAGCAGGGCAACACACCAGGTATGTCTCAGTCAAGAAATAAGGACAAAAATTGTACTAACATACCTGCACCTTTCCCTGTGCAGGCACCATTGGCTAGAAAGGAGGCGCTGGACAAGGAGCTTTATGAGTTATTCAGCAAGGTAGAAATCAATATTCCCCTCATAGAAGCTATTCGGTAGATTCCCAGGTATGCAAAGTTTTTAAAAGAGCTGTGCACAAACAAAAGGAGAAAGGGCGAATGCGCACAGGTAATGCTAAATGCGCAGGCCTCAGCGATCGTTCAGCTAGCAGATAGATCGTGCAAACAACCTGCAGGCATGATAGAAGATGTCCTAGTTCGAGTAGGAGAGCTGGTCATCCCAGCAGATTTTTATGTGCTCGAGATGGAGGGTGAATCAAGCGCCAGCAGTGCGCAAATCCTCCTAGGCAGACCGTTTTTGATGACCGCGCGCACGAAGATAGACGTGTGGAGGGGCACGCTCTCCATGGAAGTGGATGGCGAAGAAATCCATTTCAACATATTCAAGGGGATGCAGCACCCACACGAGGACGCTACAGTGCACGAAATGGACAACATTGATGATTTAGTCGCAGAAGCGCAATGTGCGAGCGCAACCGCAGGACCAGAGCTACTGACACAGGCAGAGCTGGAGGAGCAAGAGGAGGAGCTAAGCAGTGCTGAACCAGCACCCACACAGATACTTGATATAGTTCATATTTGCACAGCTAACAAAATCTTGCCCTCTATTGAACAGGCACCCAAGATCGAACTGAAGCAACTCCAGAGCACCTCAAGTACATTTTCTTGGGAGATGAGGACACCCTGCCAGTGATCATCAAGAAGGGATTAGAAGAGGAGCAGGAGGCGCGCTTACAACAGGTACTGCGCAGGAACCAGCGCGCCATAGGATGGACACTTGCAGATCTGCGCGGAGTGAGCCCAGACGTATGCATGCATAGGATTCTACTGGACGATGGTGCCAAGCCATTCAGGGAGGCTCAGCGCAGGTTGAATCCAAACATGATGGAGGTAGTGCAAAAGGAAGTCCTGAAATTGCTTGGCGCAGGGGTCATTTACCCAATCTCGGACAGCAAATGGGTCAGTCCGGTGCATGTTGTGCCAAAGAAAGGAGGAATCACAGTGGAAGAAAATGCGCAGGGCGAGCTAGTTCCCAAGCGCATACAAACTGGCTGGCGCATGTGCATCGACTACAGGAAGCTGAACGCTGTCACGCGCAAGGACCACTTCCCGCTACCCTTTATGGACCAGATGCTGGATCGCTTAGCAGGTAAGCCTTATTTTTGTTTTCTGGACGGATATTCAGGGTACAACCAGATACCCATAGCTGCGGAGGATCAAGAGAAGACCACATTCACATGCCCGTTCGGTACGTTTGCGTTTCGGCGCATGTCTTTTGGGCTGTGCAACGCGCCAGGTACATTCCAACGCTTAGTCATGAGCATTTTTTCTGATATGATTGGTATATGCATAGAAGTGTTCATGGATGATTTCACTGTATATGGGAGTACCTTTGATGCATGTTTAACTCATCTAGATAAAGTTTTAGCGCGCTGCATCTCTAAGAATTTAGTGCTCAATTACGAAAAATGTCATTTCATGGTCACGCACGGGGTAGTACTAGGACATATCATTTCAGAGGAGGGTATTAAGGTAGACAAAGCTAAAATAGATCTCATTTCTAATCTGCCTTATGCCACCAACGTGCGCGACGTGAAATCATTCTTAGGGCATGCTGGGTTTTACAGGCGTTTTATTAAGGAATTCTCTAAAATTTGTATACCCCTGTCTAACCTGTTGCAAAAAGATGTGTGTTTCGATTTTACTGATGAGTGCAGGGCGGCGTTCGATACGCTGAAGGAAGCGCTGACCAGTGCGCCAGTGATGCGCGCACCAGACTGGAACCTGCCATTTGAGCTGATGTGTGACGCAAGTGATTACGCAGTGGGTGCAGTCTTGGGGCAGCGCGTGGACAAGAAGCCGCACGCCATTTACTACGCATCGCGCACACTGGACTCTGCGCAGAGGAACTACACCACCACGGAGAAGGAGCTTCTGGCAATTGTATTTGCGCTGGAGAAGTTCCGAGCTTATGTCCTAGGCGCAAGAGTCATCATCTACACTGACCACGCAGCTATCCGCTACCTCATGTCCAAGAAGGAGACCAAGCCGCGCCTGATGCGCTGGGTGCTCCTGCTTCAGGAATTCGACTTGGAGATCAAAGATAAGAAGGGCACGGAAAATACAGTCGCTGATCACCTGAGCAGGATCGTCAAGGAGGAGGAGCCAGGGCAGATCAAGGAGACATTCCCTGACGAGCACCTGATGGCGCTGACAGGTAAGGTACCATGGTATGCGCATATCGCAAATTACCTGGTCACAGGTGCGTTTCCTCCGCATTTCAATAAAACTCAGTGCATGCGATTGAAACATGAGTCCAAGCATTACCTTTGGGATGATCCTTACATGCTTAGAATAGGTCCAAATCAGATATTAAGGCGTTGTGTACTTGACCATTTCCCCCATCTGCCGGCTACGAGTACATACTGGTGGCCGTGGATTACGTATCCAAATGGGTCGAAGCTAAGGCCACGCGCAAGGATGATGGTAAGACTGTCGCTGACTTTCTCCGAACTAACATATTTTACAGGTATGGAGTACCTAAGGCAGTCATCGGCGACCAGGGGACTTCTCCCTCTGCATCTACCCTCGTTACGCATAATTTATCACATGCTGACTTCCCATCTTACCTTTTGCGCAGGACCAATGAGATCGCAACCCACACACTGGCGCAGGAACACTCAGGAGCAAGAGTGGGGGAGGTTGTAGACACACGTTTTGGCACGTAACGAGGTACAGTCGAGCCAACGACGTTAAACAAAGGCACTTGTCGAGAGGTAACCCGACACGTTTTATTTCCGCCTATTTTATTTTTCTGTTTGTTTTGTGTTTTTTGAGTTTTTTTAGCTAGTTTAGGACTTGGTAGTTTTTTGAGTCACGCAGTAGTGCGCGGGACCGGGCGCCTAGCAATGCGCAGGTCAGAAGCGCTAGCCAGGGGGGTATATAAGGCAGGACTTAGAAAAAAATCCAACACTTTTTCACTCGACCGTTGCACACGAGCTCCCGCCTTCAGACCTCTGCCCGTCGATCAGCGCCCAACCCAGCGTCCGTTTAGAGTGCTTCAAGGACCACACAGCCGCATACGCCCCGGTAACCTCCCCCTCCGTTTTGAGCAGCTTCCGTTAGGGTTTGCGCGGAGGAGAAGTTTTCTAGGGTTTTGAAATCGCACCGGGGTAGAGTGCGCCGATTGGAGTGTTGTTTAGTGCGTTGTGTAGGCGAGCAGTAGGCGCTCCTTCGGTGAGAGTTTCAGGGATTTCTGTGCAGTTTGGATTTTTGCAGTTCTTGAGGGTGTTGACCACAGTTGACGGCAGCCCCAGTCCATCCAGCAGAACCTTCCCCCGCGCCAGCACAAGAACCAGCAACCCCAGCAGCAGAGCCCACCCCTGAACCACACCCATCACCAGCACCAGTAGTTTCCCCTGCCCGGCCTTCTGTTCCGGAGTCCCCCATTGCCTATCCCAGCGTAGACTCCGATTCCATTTGGGATTCACTTTCCGAGGACGAGCAGCCTGACCCCCTCACCATAGTGCCACCAGCCTCCAGCACCGACTACGTGACTGATTCTTCAGAGGATGAGTGATCGCGCGTCGTCGTGCGCGTCAAATATAATCCTTCCTCTCCCACTAGTACAGCGGTTAAGTAAGGGTCGATCTCCACAGGGAGCAAGCAGTGAGTCTTAGCCAGTAACCTACACTTAAGAAAACGGGGGTTGCGTGAGTGATTGGGGGTTTTGCGCGATGCGCGAGTAACAGCGAATATCGTAACGCGGGGAATTGCACTAGACGTGCGCAAGCAGTAGAGATGAGATACTATATTTATGAGAAGTATTGGGTGGACAATCCTCTATGAATGCATTCCTTATCATCGACTCCAAACATCTATAGCTTGTGTTTTACTTGGGTTAGTGTCCGGTAAAGGCTTCCTAACACGTGCGCATGTTCCGTTCAAAGTTCATGTGCTATTAATCCTTAGAACTAGACTAAACAGCTGCGAATCCTGTCACAGTAGCAACTGCCTACCCTAACTCGTTACTCCTAATTGTCACGGTAAGTTTGCGGTTCAAGGCTTCCCCTACGCATGCAACTAGTTTAACAGGTGACAAGCAAGCAACACAAGTAAGATTGCGGTTCAAGGCTTCCCCTACTCATGCAACTAACTGTCTCAGTACGCACAGAATTAATACAAGTAAATAAACTATGCATTAAGCTCAAGTCTCAAAGGTAATACATCATAGGTTCATGCCCGACCAACACTAAGTGTTTAGCTAGACATGCTAGTGGTAAACATCATAAAATAGTAAATAACAACTACTGTATCAGAGAAAACGGTAGCAAATAGTGCGTGCAGTATCTTCTCTTGGCTGGCGCAGTCGGCTGGCGCAACTCTCCTTGACAGGTCCGTGTGTTTTCCAGTTCTGCCGCGCAGTGCCTCTGGAATGCCACTGAGTGATGATGTTCCGATCTCCTGAAACCCTAGACTTTCTTTGTTTAAATAGTGCCCAGGAAGTTCATCTTTTGGCAACTTCCAAATCTGGTCACTGGGACTTTGCGCCTGGCGCACGGCATTGATTGGCGCAATCGGGTAGCGCACCTCTGCTGTCTTTCGCCATTTCTTCTTCTGTTTGCGCCGCTAGCTCCTCAGGCTGATCTTTCACTCCTAGAACGCTGCCTGTTAGCGCGTATCCGACTTAAGGACTCGTTTTGACCTGATATACAAAAACATTGGAAACGAGTAATCTTGCTCATAAAATATTGCAAACAAGCATAGGGTTATGATCTAAATAATGTGTATAACTAGGCTCTATCAAACCCCCCACACTTGCCCCTTGTTTGTCCCGAACAAGTACTGAAACGCGGATACAATTACCTTTTCTGGAGACTAGCGCACAGCCTTGCATTCTAGCGCAAAATGCACAGCTGCTCAACTTGTGCTGCTCTATCACCTGCGCACAACTGCACTCAATAGTTCTAGTATAATAATCCCGAAATTTCATTACCTCTCAGCCGGGATGAAGATCTTTGGATGACTGGGAGATAGCTCTTCTTAGGCTCCTGGTTGTCAGCTCCCGCTTCGAAGATAGGTATATGGTTTCTTGCGCGAGCTTCTTCCAGTGCGTGATTCGTTCGCACACTTCCTGGGAACCTGAGCCTTTGATGATATCCTTGTGGTCTTGCGCACGCAGGTACTAAGTAGTGCGCATGCTGATTCTTTGTAACGCAAATCATCTGCTTCTGCTGATATTTTTTTCTTTTGTACAGCTTCCTTTCTAATTTGTTTCATTCCCAGAACAGTTCCAATCTCAGCCTTCGGATAGCAGCTATGGAACTCGTTCCGCTCTCCCTCCTTGGTCTGTCTGCGCCGGTCGGCGCACGCGTTTGCAACCGCGCCCGCTTTCCTTAGCTCGGCTTCCAGAGAGAAGGTGGTCTGTTTTCCCACCTCGCCACGCTTTGGGTATTTCGCCTTTGGCATCTGCGTGACTGAGCGCGCTCTTTTGTTCCGAAGGTTGCGAAGCACCGGCCTCCACTAGCGCACTCGACCATATACCTCGCCTTCGAAGCCCAAGCGACTAACCGCCTCTCTGGAGCATTTCTATCAACTCCACATCCCCTGTATATCCCAACTAACAGGAGCAGAAAAAAACGAAAAAATTATGCTAAAACAGTAGAGAACGGCGCACGCAATACGGATAGCGCAAAACAAGCTGGAGCGCATGCGCATCCTGCACCTTAGCGCACTACTGCTACTAATTCTCTTCAACTTAAACTAAGCTATACTAAAAATGCTCAAAAACGTGAAATGTAAGAGTAACGCCCCCCCCCCCCCCCCCACACTTGAACAGAGACGTGTCCCCACGACTCAAGCTCAAGCGCATGGAGAGCGCACATGCATGCAATGCAAAAAGAACGAATATAAGAAAAAAAACGTGTAAAAGTAAAAACGTGTCGGGTTACCTCCCGACAAGTGCCTTTGTTTAACGTCGTTGGCTCGACTGTACCTCGTTACGTGCCAAGAAGTGCGTCTGCAGCCTCCCCCACTCTTGCTCCTGAGTGTCCTTGCGCCAGTGCTTGTGTTACGATCTCATTGGTCCTGCGCAAAGGATAAAAGGGAAGGTCAGCATGTGATACATTAGTCGTAATGAGGGTAGATGCAGAGGAAGAGGAGATATAGGCGATGGGTGCTAGTTCTCCCTCTGAAGCATCTGGTGGTGCGTCTGGCGCAGCAGCTTGCGTGTCCACTATCTCTGGCTCGGCCAAGTCAATGTTGCGTGCTGCGCCATCCCAAGGTTCGCCCAAGTACCGTTTGACTCTCTGCCCGTTAACCTGAAAACGATGCTGGTGCCCGTCTTCTAATTCAATTGTGCCGTAGGGGAAAACCTTGGTGACGGTGTATGGTCCCGTCCACTTGCTGCGCAACTTCCCAGGCATGAGCTTCAGGCGTGATGAAAATAATAATACCTGAACGCCTGGTTCAAATGTGTGCCGGAGGATATGCTTGTCATGAAACGCCTTGGTGCGCGCTTTGTAATCGCGCAGTCCCTCATAGGCGTCCAGGCGCAGTTCTTCTAGTTCGCTCAGCTCAAATGCGCGTTCTTTTCCTGCCTCATCCAAGTTCAAGTTGCAAATACGTAAGGCCCAATATGCCTTGTGCTCGAGCTCTACTGGCAGGTGGCATGCCTTCCCATAGACCAGCCGGAATGGTGAGGTTCCAATGGGCGTCTTGTGTGCAGTGCGGTATGCCCATAGCGCATCATCCAGGCGCTGGCTCCAATCCTTGCGCGACGGCCTCACAGTCTTTTCCAAGATGCGCTTGATCTCTCTGTTAGAAACTTCGGCCTGTCCATTTGTCTGTGGATGGTAAGCGGTGGACGTCTTGTGGCGCACCCCATAGTGCTTGAAAACTTGCGCCACAACCCTGTTGCAGAAGTGCGTCCCCTGGTCGCTGATGACTGCCTTAGGCACTCCATACCTGCAAAATATGTTAGTTCTGAGAAAATCAGCGACAGTCTTACCATCATCCTTGCGCGTGGCCTTAGCTTCGACCCATTTGGATACGTAATCCACGGCCACCAGTATGTACTCGTAGCCGGCAGATGGGGGAAATGGACCCATGAAGTCGATTCCCCAAACATCGAACACTTCATCCACCAAAATCGGGGTCTGCGGCATCTCGTTGCGCGCGGAGATTCCTCCAGTGCGCTGGCACCTGTCACACTTCCTGCAGTGGTCATAGGCATCTCTGAATAGGTGCGGCCAGTAGAATCCGCAGTCCAAGATCTTCCTGCTCGTGCGCTTGGGACCGAAATGTCCTCCACAGGCGTGCGCATGACAAAACATCAACACAGAGTTAATCTCATGGTCAGGCACGCAACATCTTAATATCCGATCTGGACCTATTCTAAGCATGTAAGGATCATCCCAAAGGTAATGCTTGGACTCATGTTTCAATCGCATGCACTGAGTTTTATTGAAATGAGGAGGGAACGCACCTGTGACCAGGTAATTTGCGATATGCGCATACCATGGTACCTTACCTGTTAGCGCCATCAGATGCTCGTCAGGGAATGTCTCCCTGATCTGCCCTGGCTCCTCATCCTTTACGATCCTGCTCAGGTGATCAGCGACGGTATTTTCCGTGCCCTTCTTATCTTTGATCTCTAACTCGAATTCCTGAAGCAGAAGTACCCAGCGCATCAGGCGCGGCTTGGTCTCTTTTTTGGACATGAGGTAGCGGATAGCTGCGTGGTCCGTGTAGATGATGACTCTGGCGCCTAGAACATATGCTCGGAACTTCTCCAGCGCAAATACAATTGCCAGAAGCTCCTTCTCCGTGGTGGTGTAGTTCTTCTGCGCGGAGTCCAGTGTGCGCGATGCATAGTAGATGGCATGCGGCTTCTTGTCCTCGCGCTGCCCCAAGACTGCTCCTACTGCGTAGTCACTTGCGTCACACATCAGCTCGAATGGCAGGTTCCAGTCTGGTGCGCGCATCACTGGCGCACTGGTCAGCCCTTCTTTCAGCTTATCGAACGCCGCCCTGCACTCATCAGTAAAATCGAAGCACACGTCTTTTTGCAACAGGTTAGACAGGGGTATGCAAATTTTAGAGAAATCCTTAATAAAACGCCTGTAAAACCCAGCATGCCCTAAGAACGATTTCACGTCGCGCACGTTGGTGGCATAAGGCAGATTAGAAATAATATCTATCTTAGCTTTGTCTACCTTAATACCCTCCTCGGAAATGATATGACCTAGTACTACTCCGTGCGTTACCATGAAATGACATTTTTCGTAATTTAGCACTAAGTTCTTAGAGATGCAGCGCGCTAAGACTTTATCTAGATGTGTTAAGCATGCATCAAAGGTACTCCCATTTACAGTGAAATCATCCATGAACACTTCTATGCATATACCAATCATATCAGAGAAAATGCTCATGACGAGGCGTTGGAACGTACCTGGCGCGTTGCACAGCCCAAAAGACATACGCCGAAACGCAAATGTTCCGAAGGGGCATGTGAGCGTGGTCTTCTCTTGATCCTCCGCAGCTATGGGTATCTGATTGTAACCTGAATATCCGTCCAAAAAACAAAAGTAAGGCTTACCTGCCAAGCGATCCAGCATCTGGTCCATGAAGGGTAGCGGGAAGTGGTCCTTGCGCGTTACAGCGTTCAGCTTCCTGTAGTCGATGCACATGCGCCAGCCAGTTTGTATGCGCTTGGGAACTAGCTCGCCCTGCGCATTCTCCTCCACCGTGATTCCTCCTTTCTTTGGCACAACGTCCACCGGGCTGACCCATTTGCTGTCTGAGATTCGGTATATGACCCCTGCGTCAAGCAACTTCAGGACTTCCTTTTGCACTACCTCCATCATATTTGGGTTTAACCTGCGCTGAGCCTCCCTGGATGGTTTGGCACCATCTTCCAACAGAATTCGGTGCATGCACACGTCTGGGCTCACTCCGCGCAGATCAGCAAGAGTCCATCCAATAGCGCGCTGGTTCCTGCGCAGCACCTGTTGTAAGCGCGCCTCCTGCTCTTTTTCCAATCCCTTCTTGATGATCACTGGCAGGGTGTCCTCATCTCCCAAGAAAATGTACTTGAGGTGCTCCGGGAGTTGCTTCAGTTCGATCTTGGGTGCCTGTTCAATAGAGGGCAAGATTTTGTTAGCGGTGCAAATATGAACTATATCAAGTGCCTGTGTGGGTGCTGGTTCAGCACTGCTTAGCTCCTCCTCTTGCTCCTCCAGCTCTGCCTGTGTCAGTAGCTCTGGTCCTATGGTTGCGCTCGCACACTGCGCTTCTGTGACTAAATCGTCAAAGCTGTCCGTTGCGTGCACGGTAGCGTCCTCATGTGGGTGCTGCATCCCTTCGAAGATGTTGAAATGGATTTCTTCGCCATCTACCTCCATGGAGAGCGTGCCCCTCCACACGTCTATCTTCGTGCGCGCAGTCATCAGAAACGGTCTGCCTAGGAGGATCTGCGCACCGCTGGCGCTTGATTCACCCTCCATTTCGAGCACATAAAAGTCCGCTGGGAACACCAGCTCTCCTACTCGAACTAGGACATCTTCTATCATGCCTGCAGGTTGTTTGCACGATCTATCTGCTAGCTGAATTGTGAGACCTGCAGGTTTTAGTGGTCAAAGGCGCAAAGTCGCATAGAGAGAATATGGTAATAAATTGATTGATGCGCCTAAATCGATCATGCAATTGCTTACCGTGGTTTTACCTAAGGTGCAAGGGATAGTGAATGTACCTGGATCTCGGCACTTAGGTGGTACCTTTTGTTGCACGATTGCTGAGGCCTGCGCATTTAGCATTACCTGTGCGCATTCGCCTGTCCTCCTTTTATTTGTGCACAGCTCTTTTAAAAACTTCGCATACCTGGGAATCTGTCGAATAGCTTCTATGAGAGGTATGTTGATTTCCACCTTGCTGAACAGCTCATATAGTTCCTTGTCCAGTGCTTCTTTTTTCGCCAGTGGTGCCTGCACAGGGAAAGGAGCAGGTATGTTAGTACAATTTTTGTCCTTGTTTGTCGAGTGAGACATACCTGGCGCTTTGCCCTGCTGGTTTGTGGTTGGCGCTTCTGATTGCGCCTCTGGCTCTGGTTGCGCACTCTGAGCTGCTGGATCTGGGACTTGCGCAACTGGTTGCGCGGGCGCCTGCGCGGTCTGCTCTGTTCCCACTGTGCGCCCAGTCCTCAGTGTTACTGCATTAACTCCTCCCTTAGGGTTCTGAATCACTTGCGAAGGCAGGTTGCCATCACTCTTTTTCAGCTCATACACCGTGGTTGCAATTTGTGATAGATGCTTTTCTATGGATTCGAACCTCTTGTCATACTTTTCGTCATTCTTGCGCACTGTGTCTGCTAGCTGCCCCATGATATCTTCCAAGGATCGCTTTGGTTGCTGATTGTTCTGCGCTGGTGCGTCTGTGCGGCGATGCGGTGGATTGTAGGGTGCAGCTTGTTGCGTCTGCTGTGGCGCGCGCTGATCAGTGGGCTGCCTCTGGAAATTGTTCTCTTCTCTCCATCTGAATCCATTTGCAGCAAGCCCAAAGCGCGGCTGATTCTGCCTCTGCGGTCCTCTGTTGTCCCATCCTCCAAGGGCATTTACATCTCCAGTTTCTTCAAAAAGTGTTGGGCATTCGTCTGTCTTGTGCTCAGTGGACCTGCAGAATTCACATACCTTTGGCGCAACTGGTTGTGCGCTCTGCGCACTCATCAGCTTCTGTAGCATGGCCTTCATTTCTTGGATCTCAGCGCTTGCCTCTACCTGATGCACAGAATGATTACGACTACTTTCAAGTGTCAATTGATGTCTTACCTGCCCAGCAGAATCTTCTATCAGCTGCCATGCATCCTCCGGGTACATGTTGCAAATGTCCCCTCCTGCGCATGCATTCAGTAGTCGCAGCTCCATGGGCAGCAGTCCATTCAGAAAGTTCTCTATCAGCACATTCTGGGGAAGCCCGTGATTGTAGCAGTTGGCTTCTAGCTCCCTGAAACGCTCGTAGTATTCTGACAGAGACTCCCTTGCGCCTTGCCTTGGCGCGGCCAATTCCCTTCTGAGCAGCGCAATCTTCGCTGCTGGATAAAATTTGTCTAAGAATTTCTTCTGCAGCTGCTCCCATGTGTGGATTGATCCTGCGGGTAGGCTCATCAGCCAGTGTTTGGCTGCATCGCTCAATGAAAAGGGGAACGCCTTCATCTTCAACGCTTCATTGTTCTCCCCCAAGGTCTTCATGTTCTCGCAAATGATTAGGAACTCCCGCACATGCTTGACTGGATTTTCGTTGTTCATTCCGTGAAACTTGGGCATGTGATGGATGAGTGAGCTCCTCAGTTCGAACTGTCCGTTGGGCGGAAGCACTATGCACCATGGCTGGTTAACAGTGAGTGGGGCTGACATTTCGCGCACTGTCCTGCGCCTCGCGTCTGGACGAACGGGTGGCGCAATGTATGGTTCAGCGGCCATCCGTGCGTCGACCTCACGCTGCACTTCCTCTCTGAATAGGGCTGCGGGGTTGTGTGCCCTTGCTTCCTCTGGGGTTCTGTCTCCCAGGTTATCTCCAACCACACTGTTATCCTCCATGTCCTGATCCAAACTCAAGAAACGAAATTAAATGGCAACGAAGTTGTTGCGTCTGTCAGTGCGCAACTAGAATCTGCGCAGCGCAACTGTTTCAAGGTTGCGCAGGCTGATGTGATTGTGTGCTGTCAGAAACAACAACGAGAAAACAAAACAAAATGAAATAACTAGTTACTAAAATGAGAAATGTAAGCTAGCTAAAACTTAGCTGTGTTGCTCCCCGGCAACGGCGCCAAAATTTGATCGCGCGTCGTCGTGCGCGTCAAATATAATCCTTCCTCTCCCACTAGTACAGCGGTTAAGTAAGGGTCGATCTCCACAGGGAGCAAGCAGTGAGTCTTAGCCAGTAACCTACACTTAAGAAAACGGGGGTTGCGTGAGTGATTGGGGGTTTTGCGCGATGCGCGAGTAACAGCGAATATCGTAACGCGGGGAATTGCACTAGACGTGCGCAAGCAGTAGAGATGAGATACTATATTTATGAGAAGTATTGGGCGGACAATCCTCTATGAATGCATTCCTTATCATCGACTCCAAACATCTATAGCTTGTGTTTTACTTGGGTTAGTGTCCGGTAAAGGCTTCCTAACACGTGCGCATGTTCCGTTCAAAGTTCATGTGCTATTAATCCTTAGAACTAGACTAAACAGCTGCGAATCCTGTCACAGTAGCAACTGCCTACCCTAACTCGTTACTCCTAATTGTCACGGTAAGTTTGCGGTTCAAGGCTTCCCCTACGCATGCAACTAGTTTAACAGGTGACAAGCAAGCAACACAAGTAAGATTGCGGTTCAAGGCTTCCCCTACTCATGCAACTAACTGTCTCAGTACGCACAGAATTAATACAAGTAAATAAACTATGCATTAAGCTCAAGTCTCAAAGGTAATACATCATAGGTTCATGCCCGACCAACACTAAGTGTTTAGCTAGACATGCTAGTGGTAAACATCATAAAATAGTAAATAACAACTACTGTATCAGAGAAAACGGTAGCAAATAGTGCGTGCAGTGTCTTCTCTTGGCTGGCGCAGTCGGCTGGCGCAACTCTCCTTGACAGGTCCGTGTGTTTTCCAGTTCTGCCGCGCAGTGCCTCTGGAATGCCACTGAGTGATGATGTTCCGATCTCCTGAAACCCTAGACTTTCTTTGTTTAAATAGTGCCCAGGAAGTTCATCTTTTGGCAACTTCCAAATCTGGTCACTGGGACTTTGCGCCTGGCGCACGGCATTGATTGGCGCAATCGGGTAGCGCACCTCTGCTGTCTTTCGCCATTTCTTCTTCTGTTTGCGCCGCTAGCTCCTCAGGCTGATCTTTCACTCCTAGAACGCTGCCTGTTAGCGCGTATCCGACTTAAGGACTCGTTTTGACCTGATATACAAAAACATTGGAAACGAGTAATCTTGCTCATAAAATATTGCAAACAAGCATAGGGTTATGATCTAAATAATGTGTATAACTAGGCTCTATCAATGAGGCGCTTGGGTCAGCAGCTGCGTCTAGCTCGGAGGACTTCTAAGGCCGCGGGGCAGCAGCATTAGTTTTCTTTAGGGTGGTGTCTTGTATTTTTGCTGCGTCTTATTGGATATTATGTGCTGAAAATTTGTGCCGCATATTTTTGTGACCCTGTGCTATTGTTTGTGCTGTG
Source organism: Umbilicus rupestris (assembly GCA_963678935.1). Lineage (NCBI taxonomy): Eukaryota > Viridiplantae > Streptophyta > Magnoliopsida > Saxifragales > Crassulaceae > Umbilicus > Umbilicus rupestris. Next base: position 8,760,123 of record OY787621.1, read on the forward strand.
TGACTATTGGTTTTTGATCTTATGTTCTTTGTGTTTGCATTACATGCATGTGTGCGCTCTCCATGCGCTTGCGCTTGAGTCGTGGGGACACGTCTCTGTTCAAGTGTGGGGGGGAGTTCCATAGCTGCTATCCGAAGGCTGAGACTGGAACTGCTCTGGGAATATAAGAAATTAAAGATGAAGCTGTACAAAAGAAAAATACCAGCAGATGATACGCGCTACAAATCAGCATGCGCACAAACATCAAAATGCGCAAAAACCATAAGGAAATCATCAGAGAGCTCAGGTTCCCAGGAAGTGCGCGGGCAAATCACGCACTGGAAGAAGCTGCGTTATCCACCATATACCTATCTTCGGAGCAGGAGCTGGCAGCCAGGAGCCTAAGAAGAGCTATCTCCCAGCCATCCAAAAAATCTTCATCCCGGCTGAGAGGTAATGGATTTCGAAATTATTATATTAGAACTGTTGAATGCAGTTGTGCGCAGGTGATGGAGCAGTGCGAGTTGAGCAAATTGCGCATTCGCATCAGAAGTGCAAGACTGTGCGCTAGACTCCAGAAGAGGTAATTGTATCCGCGCTTCAGTGCTTGTTCGGGACGAACAAGGGGCAAGTGTGGGGGGTTTGATAGAGGCTATTTGTACGCATTATTTAGATCATAACCCTATGCTTGCTTGCAATATTTTATGAGCAAGATTACTCGTTTCTAGTGTTTTTGTATTACAGGGCAAAACGAGTCCTTGAGTCGGATACGCGCTAACAGGCAGCGTTCTAGGAGTGAGAGATCCGCCTGCGGAGATAGCAGCACAAGCAGAAGAGAAGTTGGCGAGAGTCAGTAGCGGTGCGCTAGCCGAATGCCGTGCGCCAGGCGCAAAGTCAAGTGACCAGATTTGGAAGTTGCCAAAGGTGAACTTCCTGGGCAATATATAAACAAAGGAAGTCTAGGGTTTCAAAAGAGAGATATCACAGCCATCATTGGACGACACACATCAGAGAGAGCGGCAACACTAGAAAACACAAGGACTTGTTGAGAGGATTTGCGCCAGCCGACTGCGCCAGCCGAGAAGACAAGCTGCACGCACTGTTTGCTACAGTTTTCTCAGACACATTAGTCATTATTTACTATTCTGTGATGTTTATCACTAGCATGTCTAGCTAAACGCTTAAGTGTTGGTCGGGCATGAATCTATGATGCACTTTCTTTGAGACTTGAGCTTAATGCATAGTTTACTTACTTGTATTAATCCTGTGCATACGGAGGCAGCTAGTTGCATGAGTAGGGGAAGCCTTGAACCGCAATCTTACTTGTGTTGCTTGTCATATGTTAAACTAGTTGATAGCTTTACGGTGACAACTAGGAGTAACGAGCTAGGGTAAGCAGTTGCTACTGTGACAGGATTCGCAGCTGTTTTAGTCTATGTTCTAAGGATTAATAGCACATGAACTTTGAACGGAACATGCGCACGTGTTAGGAAGCCTTGACCGGACACTAACCCAAGTGAAATTAAGCTATAGACATATTAGAGTCAGTGATAAGGAATGCACTCATAGAGGATTGTCTGCCCAATACTTCTCACAATCATAGTATTTAATCTCTATCGTTTGCGCACGACGAGTGCAAATTCCCTGCGTTACACTAGTTACTGTTCATTTGCGCATCGCGCATTTCAATCATTCACACACCCCAATCTTCGTAAGTGTAGGTCACTGACTAGACTGAACTACTTGCTCCCTGTGGAGATCGACCCTTACTTAATCGCTGTACTGAGTGGAAGAGGAAGGATTATATTTGACGCGCACAACGACGCGCGATCAATCGGACATTGATGAATGTAGATGGGAAAGTCAGCGGGAAGACTATACCCATCATGGTGGATACGGGGGCGACGCATAACTTCATCCAACCCAATGAGGTAAAGCGATTGGGGCTAAAGATGGAGAAGAGTAAGGGTTGGTTGAAGACGGTTAACAGCGAGGCGAAACCCTTAGTCGAGGTGGCAAGAGGCGTGGATGTCCAACTCGGAGAATGGTGAGGTAATGTCAACTTCTCGATTGCCCCTATGGATGATTTTAAGTGTGTCTTGGGGATGGAGTTCTTGCGCCAATTTGATGTGTTAGCTTGGCCGAAGAAGAACACCATGCTAATCATGGAGGGAGGTCCGCATATGGTATCTACTACGACTAAGGCAAACTTGGATTCCATGTGTCTCTCGGCAATGCAAGTAGAACATGGCCTTAAGGAAGGACGAGACACTTGGTTAACATCCATCAAAGTGGACGAAGAGCCCAATCAAGGAGTCGAGGAGATACCATCGGAGATGTGATGCCACCCGAGTTACCAAAGAGGCTGCCACCAAGAAGGGAAGTGGACCATCGCATCGAGTTGGAGCCAGGGGCTCAACCAACAGCAAAGGCGCCCTACCGAATGTCTCCGCCGAAGTTCGAAGAGTTGAGGAGACAACTCAAGGAGTTGTTGGATGCGGGATACATCCAACCATCAAAGGCCCCGTACGGCGCGCCGGAAGAAGCATCACGGGTCATTGCGACTTTGCATCGACTACCGGGCGCTAAACAAGGTAACCATCAAGAATAAGTATCCCATTCCTCTTATCGCTGACTTGTTTGATCAGCTAGGGCACGCAAGTTACTTCTCCAAACTAGATCTTCGGTCAGGATATTACCAAGTAAGGATCGCTGATGGCGATGAGCCGAAGACTGCTTGCGTGACCCGCTATGGAGCCTACGAGTTCCTAGTCATGCCCTTTGGGTTGATTAACGCCCCCGCAACATTTTGCACCTTGATGAACAAGATCTTCCATCCATACTTGGACCGGTTCGTGCTGGTGTACTTAGTTGACATAGTCATCTATTGTAGCACGCTAGAGGAGCACGTCAAACACTTAAGGATAGTCTTCCAAGTACTTCGGGAGAATGAGCTGTACGTCAAAAAGGAGAAGTGTTCATTGGCGAGACAAGACGTAGAATTCTTGGGGCATGTCATCAAGGGAGGAAAGCTTATGATGGACAAGTCCAAGGTGAAGTCCATCGAGGATTGGGAACCGCCAAAGAAGGTTACCGAGTTGCAGTCATTCCTTGGATTGGTGAACTACTATCGAAGATTCATCCAAGGATACTCAGCTATTGCCGCGCCCTTGACAGATCTCTTGAAGAAGGGCAAGGCTTGGGAGTGGACGGCAAAGTGCGAGGAGGCATTCCAAGGGTTAAAGGATGCCATCACAAGAGAACGGGTATTGGCTCTACCGGATTGCACTAAGCCTTATGAAGTCCACACAAAAGCATCCGACTTTTCCATTGGGGAAGTGCTTGTACAAGAAGGACATCCGATTGCCTTCGAGAGTAGAAAACTGAATGAGACCGAGCGCCGCTATACAATCCAAGAGAAAGAAATGACGGCCGTAGTCCATTGCTTGCGGGTTTGGAGACACTACTTGTTGGGGTCGAGGTTCGTGGTAAAGACGGACAATGTGGCGACGAGTTACTTCAACACTCAGAAGAAGCTAAGTCCAAAGCAAGCAAGATGGCAAGATTTCTTAGCGGAGTTCTACATGGTGTTCGAGTACAAGCCGGACAAAGTGAATGTCGTCGCGGATGCACTGAGTCGCAAGGCGGAGCTTGCGGCAATTTCACAAGTCCAAGGGGGAATGTTAGACACCATCAGAAATGGACTTGAGCGCGATCCTGTCACAAAAATATTGGTGGAAATGGCCAAGGAAGGGAAGACTAAGCGCTTTTGGGAGGAGGATGGCCTACTTTATAGAAAGGGTCGGAGGATATATGTGCCGAAGTGTGAACGACTTAGGCAAAACATCATTCCGGAGTGCCATGACATAAAGTGGGCAGGCCATCCAGGTCAAAGAAGGAAGAGAGCTTTGATCGAAGCGCAGTACTATTGGCCAAACATGCGAGACGAGATCGAGCTATATTTGAAGACTTGCCTTGTGTGCCAGCAAGACAAGTTGGAGAACCAAGCACCCGGGGGTCTTTTGGAGCCACTGCCGATACCTAGTCGACCTTGGGAAAGCGTTAGTATGGACTTCATCAGCGGCTTACCAAAATCCTAAGGATTCGGGAGCATCATGGTAGTAGTCTACTGGTTCTCAAAGTATGGGACGTTCGTACCGGCTCCTCAGGATTGCATGCGGATGAGGCAGCCCACTTGTTCTTCAAGAAGTGGTGAAATTGTGGGGGTTGCCTCGGAACATAGTAAGTGATCGTGACTCTCGCTTCACGGGGAAGTTTTGGACGGAGCTCTTTAAACTTATGGGGTCGGAGTTACACTTTTCGACGAGCTTCCATCCACAAACTGATGGGCAAACGGAGAGGGTCAATGCACTATTGGAGCTCTACTTGAGGCAATTTGTGAGTGCCAATCAAAAGGATTGGGCAAAGCTCTTAGACGTGGCTCAGTTTTCATACAACTTGCAAAGGAGCGAGTCGACGAACAAAAGTCCATTCGAGCTTGCCACTGGAAGACAACCGCTCACACCTCAGAGTTTAGTATCCAAGTACACAGGGTGGAGCCCAGCGGCATTCAAGGAGGCAAAGTCATGGCACGAACAAGCCGACATTGCAAGATCGTACTTGGACAAGGTTTCAAAGAAAATGAAGAAGTGGGCGGATAAGAAGCGAAGACATGTGGAGTTTTTGCGTGGGAGATCAAGTATTCATCAAGCTCAACCTTGATCAGCAAAGAAGGGCAGGTATGCTCCAAAAAGGTCTCATGAGGCGGTACGAAGGACTCTACCCCATCACACAAAAGGTCGGAAAGGCTTCTTATCCGGTATAGTTACTGCCAACTTTGAAGAAGATCCACCCCGTCTTCCACGTCAGTTGCCTAAAGCCATATAATGAAGATGAGGAGGATCCATCTAGAGGAGAGTCATCACGAGCACCCCCCATCCATCCTCATTTCGTATGACAAGGAGGTAGACTACATCGAATCGAAGAGAGTACAAAGGCGTCCAAGTCATCCTCCGAGTACAAAATACTTGGTCTTTTGGAGAGGACTACCAGCAGGTGAGGCGAGTTGGGAACCCGTCGAGTCCCTTTGGCAGTTCAAGGATAAAATCCGGGAGTTTGAGGAAGCCTCGATGAGGACGTTGACGGATTAGGTGGGGGAGGATGTCACGGCCCGTTTGTTTGGACTCATAAAATAGGGGTTGGTCCGGGCCACGACAAAGGAATTGGACTAAGTGACTTAACCGATCACTTAGCCCAAAGGCTAGCCCACGTAGACTAGCCCAAAGAAGAGGAGGACCCAACCCAAGTCCCGGAAGAGCGTGAAACCTCATAGAAGACCCTGGAAGCTTCCGGAAGATGGTGGAAGGGTCTCCACCCTTGTAGATATTCTGGAATATTCCAGACTTGTATTTATAACCGTAGGATAGAATTAATCTTGGCCGTCCATTGAGGAGGCCTAAGTGTATAAATAGGGGAGGAGTCATTTGCTCCAAACCACCTCAGAAATACAAAACATTCTCTCAAGCTCTCTTGCTCTCTAACTTTCAAGTTCTCTTGTTGTCTTAACACATCAAGCGACTTTCGGGGAAGGCTTTCTTAGCTAGTCGGGTGAAAGTTCTAGCTAAGTGCCGCACGACTTAGTGGGCAAAATCTAAGTCCGTGACAGCAACTTGTTCCTCCGTATGAAAAAAGCTCATGGTTACCAGACCCTTCTCAACACAGTCACGTTTAGTATGTGAGAATTGCACAAGATTCTTAGATATGTTTATGGCTCTGATCTTATCACAAAGTATAAAGGATGATCAATATTAACACCGTAATCACTTAGCTGTTGGCGTAACCATAGAAGTTGTGAGCAACATGCAACAGCTACATATTCGCCTTCAGCGGTGGAAAGGGGCATGGAATTCTGTTTTTTGATCCCCATGAGATGAGGCAGGGGCCCAAGAATTAAGCCATTTCTGAGGTGTACTTTTGCTCAGTTCTGCTCCCGGCATAGTCGGCATTGGTAAATCCTGCAAGTCACAGGTCTCCTCCTCTAGGATACCAAAAGCAGAGGGCATGTTAACACAGTATTCTTTTTACCACTTTTACTTGAGATTCCCTGGGATCAGCCTGAAAGCGAGCACACAAGCAAACACTAAACATAATGTTAGGTCTGCTTGCTGTGAGATATAATAACGATCCAATCATTCCCCTATATAGAGTTGAGTCAACAGTGGGGGAGCTCTCATCCTTCCCTAGGGACTCATTTGGTGACATGGGGGTGCTGTATGTTTTAGCGCTATCCATACCGAATTTTGTGACTATTTCCCTGAGATATTTTTGTTGATGAATCCATGTGCCATCTTGCCCCTGTGCTACTTGCAGCCAAAGAAAGAACTTAAGCTCGCTCACCATGCTCATTTCGAACTCAGTGGACATGAGCTTGGTGAATTTCCTGACAAGGATATCATTAGTGGATCCAAAAATAATATTATCTAAATATACCTATACCACCAAAGTATGTGTACCTTCCCTAAGGAGGAATAGAGCTTTATCTACTTCACCACGTACATATCCATGGGATAGGAAAAACTGTGACAACCTCTCATACCATGCTCGAGGTGCCTGTTTTAGTCCGTAGAGAGCTTTGTTGAGAATGTATATGTGGCCTGGATGAGATTGGTCTTCAAAGTCAGGTGTCTGGCTTACATATACCTCCTCTTTTAGGGTGCCATTCAAGAAGGCAGTCTTTACGTCCATTTGCTGCAAGATGAAGCCATGATAAGTAGAATAGGCAATTAAAAGACGAATGTTGTCTAACCTGGCTACTGGGGCAAATGTCTCGTCGTAGTCGATCCCCTCATATTGGTTGTATCATTTGACTGCTAGTCAGCTACTGTTTTGGGTTCTTTGTTCTTGGAAGGTATAACACCGGTAGTCTCTCAGCCTGAGTGGTGGCTGGACTATTCTTCCACCATGTGTTACTCTGGGTTCAGACTGTTGTATTCCCTGTGATGTGTTTCTTCCTAATGGGTGTCGGGTTTCGTTTCTTCCTCCAAAGGTAATGCATCTTTGATAGAGCCTAGTTATATGCGCTTTTTAGATCTTAACACTGTGCTTGTTTGCATTATTTTGTATACAAGATTACTGGTTTTCGGTATTTTTGTATTTCAGAATGAAACAGGAGTATAAGTCAGATGCGTGCTAACGGGAGCTTTTAAAGAGCGCAATGCACGACCTGCGGAGCTAGCAGCGCAAAAGGAGATAGGAGATAGCTGATTAGACTGCAGTGCGCAAACTAACTGCGCAAAGCGAGTAGCGCAATCAACGTGCGCAGCGAGCCATGCGCAGGATAGCAGCGTTTCTAAATTTTGATCATCATTATCCCTACAAAATCTCCTAGATTTGGGAAGTAGCTAAGATTCTCACGGGCCAAATCTAAGCATTCCTTGGGCTTCAAGACCAGTATATAAGAGGAGGGAAGCTAGGGTTTGGAGGAGGATAGATAGAGAGAAAGACATATAGCAACAGAGACACACGAGCTCAAGAAGGCCTACCGTCGAGATTCTGCGCGAACCACCTGTGCCAGCCGAAAACAGCAACCTGTGATTGCGCCGGCTTGCTACTTTTCCTTGGCTGCTTTAGTTTTACTTATTATTTCTATGATGTTTGCTTCTAGCATGTCTAGCTAAACACCTTGTATCGGTTGGGCATGATTCTATGAAGTATTTCCTTTGAGACTTGTGTTTAATGCTTAGTTCGTCTACTTATATTAATTCTATGCACATGAGTGATAATTAGTTGTGCGAATAAGAGAAGCCTTGAACTGCAATCTTATTCTAATTGCTCGTTATTGTATGTTAAACTGGTTGATAACTTGACGGTGACAACTAGGAGTAACACACTAGGATAATCAGCTACTACTGTGATAGGATTCGTAGTTGCTTAGACTAGTTTCAAGAATTAATAGCTCATGGACTTTGATCGGAACATGCGCGCACGTTAGGAAGCCTTGATCGGACACTAACTTAAGTAGAACTGCACTATAGATGTTTAGAGTCGATGATAAGGGATACATTCATAGAGGATTGTCTTTATCGATACTTTTCATAGTTATAGTACTTAATATCTACTGCCTGCGCACGTATAATGCAATTCTGCTTTTACTACTGTTCATTCGCGCACCTGCGCAACCCAATCACTCACAACCCCCAATTTCGTAAGTTGTAGGTTGCTAGAGAAGACGAGTCTTGACGCTCCTTGTGGGATCGACCCTGACTTAGCCGCTGTACTAAGTGGAGAAGGAAGGATTAATTTGACACGTACAACGACGCGCGATCAATCTTCCTCCCTCAGTAGGGGTGAGGAACCTTACTCCTGCACCTGATCACCAATTATTACATTTGTAATGTAAATTTTGTCATAAATACTTACCTCTCCCAAACCTAGAACTTTTCCCTTACTCTTATTTCCGAAGATTATGTACCCTTCGGAGTGTTATTGGAGTGAGTTGAACCATCTCTGGTTTTCGGTCATATGTTTCGAGTAGCGCTGTCAATATACCAGGGACAGGACCTCACTCTTACCTGCAAGGGAAATGTCAGTTTTTTCGTACCCACACAAGCTTGTGCTTACTAGGTTTTGTAAAGAGCTTAGGATAGATAGTAGTGTTAGTTAGCTCAATCTTAGTTCTAGAAGAGGTCCTTGGTTCTCTGTAGTTGATTCTTGGCCTGCAGTACACACGTCCTCCATAGATTCGATGATTCTTCTCTTCAAGCTTCCTCAGTTGGGAACAATCTCTCCTGTAGTGCCCTTCCTTCCCACAATGCCAGCATACGCGATGACACTTTAAGCCTACATATTTGCTTCTTCCTGCAGGGACATATTTATCGTTCTTTCTAGCCTGAAAGTCCACTTTGAAGGGTTTTCTGTTCATTGAGTGCTTTTTCCAAATAGCATATGCTTTCTTTGCGTTAAAGGGAATAGAGTCCTCAAACGGATACCTATTCTTTACTGGGGATTTGTTACATGGTTGGGAATTCCGGCAGTAGCATATGTTCTTTAACCATGCCTCACCGTTTGACTTTGTTAGAGCGAACCCTTCCTTTGGGAAACCAATTCCTGGTCTGGTGAGGTGTTTTGAGAAGTTATTGCGCTGCTCTTCGGCTCTTATTGTCTCTTGTTCCTTCATCCACTGTTCTTTTCTTTCAGTTTCACCCTCTCTAGTGCTTGTTAATGTGTGTAGCAGCTCTATGTTGTCAGCCTTTAGTTGTGTCAGGCTGTCTTCCAGATGTTTGATGTTGATCAGGTGCTCCTCACAGGTGTGGAAATGATCCTTTTGTAATTTCTTTTTCATTCTCGTGACATTATGCTCCTTTATCCATTGTTCTTTTCGCTCGGTTTCTTCTCTGGCTTCTCTTAAAGAGTGTAGCAGCTTGTTGATCTTTAGTTGAGTCACGTTGGTTTCGAGATCTTTGACTTTAAGTAGATGTACCCCACGGGTGTGGCACTCATCCTTGCATGTCTCCTTTTCCCTTATCAGCCCAAAGTGTGTTATTCTCAATCATTCCTTCAATCAAGTCATCCTTTTCTTCTATGATCTGACTGAGTCTGTTGTTCTCCTTCACTAAGCCTTTTATTACATCAATGAATTTAGAGTTAGTATAAACATGGTTGTTGAGTGAGGAAGAAGAAGTTACCTCAGAGGTATTTGAGTGAGCCATCAAACATGCTTCCCTGGTTGATTTATCACCATCATTGTCTTCTTCAGATTCTCCCTAAGTTGCAAGCATGGCTTATACACTCTTCTGAGCTGGTGGTTCTCCATTTCTTTTCCTTATACAGTTCTTAGCCATGTGCCCTTTGCGTTGACAGTGGTAGCTGAACGTTGTCGAAATTATGGTAGTAAAAATACTAGTCCAATCACGGTACACAAACAATATTTATAATCCGAGTGACCTTGGATCAAACCCAAGAGAAAAGCCTAGATTAGTCTAAAGCTAGCCAGTAATGCATAATGCGAGTCTACTAAAGAAAACCTGGGGGTTTTGTCCTCTAGGCGAGGAATCTCTTGTAAAAACTAAAGACAAGTTCGAAATTGGGTTGAAGGAAAGCAATTAAGAAAACGTAGCAATACATGCATAAAGTAATTCAACTCTCGCTCCTTCACCGTGTAGAACAAAAGTCTATCGAAATTGGGAATGATACCTAAGGGACAAAATTCTCAAACTCTCGCTCTATTGAACCGTGTAGAACAAAAGTCTCCTAATCTCAACCTCTCGGTCTATCGATAGTTAACTCAAGTCCGCTCTATACTTAGCCTAATAGAATGCGAATGTCACTCTCGCGCACAAACGGTATCTAAAATAAATATGCTTGATCTTCTAAACACCCTAAGTTCAATTCTCATTCCATCCTTAGGAGTTTCATTAATTCATACTCATTCATGTGTTTCGTCAAACACTTGGTGTGCATAAAATTAACATGAAGATAAAACATGAGAATTTTCAATCAAAAACCTCATTCATAATAAAATTGCATGTTTTGCATTACAATCTAACTTAAGGATCCCTACTACTAAACGACTACTTACTCATGCTGAGTTTGAAATAAAACATAGTTTTTAATTGAAATTTTTCACCAATTGAAGACAAACTAGTAGGGGTTGAGTAGATGAATGTTGTAGAATCTCCAATTGTTGATGTCTTCTCCGAATCCTCGACAATTCTTCTAGTCCTTCAAGAGAAATCGTTTAGAGCTTTTTATTTTTTTTTTGGAAAAAGCCCCTTCTAATTTTTCACCTCTTTCTATTTATACCCTTCAAAAATAACCCGTTGACCCACCGTGCCAGAGTCAAAAGTGATTCGGGGTTGCCTTAATGAGTTGATTCGGCCAGAGTGGTCGAATCAAAGTCTCAAAGTGTTTCGGGGCTGGGCGAATCACTTTCTCTTGGGCGGATCACTTTTGATTCAGCAGCCTTCATGTGATCCTGTCAAGACTTGGTCAATCGGATGAAATCCTTCTCGAGTCAAGTTGATTCGGGAAGCCCACTTCTTCTTGGACGAATCACTTTTGATCCGCTCAAGCCTTCATTTGATTCGGTCAACACTGGTCAAAGTTCTGCTCGAGTCAAGGTGATCTGGGCGCCGAGAGGATGATTCGGCCAAGGTTGGCCGAATCACATTTGATTCGTGCACCCACCTGGCCGAATCAAAATGTGCTTGGGCGAGTCACGTTTGCAGCTTGCTCCAATCTCTTTCATTTTTGCTCACGATCGACCGGAATTCATCCTGATTTTATTCGGGCCACTTCATATAGTGTAATATGCATTTTAAACCTGAAATGGACAATGAAAACATCAAACGATTTTAAAAAATAACGGAACAAACAAGAAGTAAAGGGAAAATATGGACAAATATAAGGTCATTTGTCCGTACATCAAAACACCCCACACTTAAGTCTTGTTCGTCCCGAACAAGTATATGCACAAGTCAAGCGGAGGGTAAGATGCTAAATCATATATGACAATATCAAAGCATGTAGCAAATCTTACGCACATAAAACACATCCATCCCCTACTCATGTAACATAACATAAAATAACTAAACAAAAAAAATTAATCTACTCCTAACTCACTGTCGTAGGAATCAACGAATGCATTTAGCGTATGCATCAAGCTTTTAAACCCCTAGGCTACCCTAGTGGACGAGTAATAGTCTTGTGAGAGTTTTTAGAATAGGAATACTCACAAATCCTACTCGCGATCATCCATAAGAGTTCAAAATCCATATATAGTTTGCAAAGCAAGTAGTTCTCTATCAGCCCACATAATAATAGAGTTGTACAAGTCATTCACTTCACGCAAACTCTAAAAATCATTCAATTCATTGCGATAGAAAATATTCATAGAATCGATATAAAAACTAGCATTCGTCAAACTCAAATTACCTCTCAATTTCTATGCAAGTAATATGAAGAAAAGCGTCGCTTACACAAAAATTTTGTCGAGTCACTCACATATGCTTGCTAAGGGCAGGTCCATAAGCTCACGATAACAAACTCATTCTCAAGTTTTAGACTATATGTCATAATCCGTAAGAGAAGAGGAGTTTCCACATTGAAAATTTTAAAATTCACTCGTACAAATCTTGATGCTTAACAATATATTATGAGGGTCATACCTTAGATGTTTCCTAAAAGTGAAGTGCAAATGCCTTACTCACACACATGCGAAAGAACTTGCGGAAAAGACATAAAGTCAAGAATTAAGTGGGTTTATTTTTTTATTTTTTTTGCATTTATACAAATGCTTTCAATGGGGAACTTACCTTCCTAACCCACGGTATTTGTAAAACTTTTCCTTGACAAAACAAACAAATAATATTTTTGTGCTTATACAAATGCTTTCAAGGGGGAACTTACCTTCCTAACCCTCGGCATTTGTAAGACCTTAAAAATATAATTTTTTTCTTACGCCCTTTTTTTCTCTTTTCGCAAATGCTTTATTTGACCTCACACTTAATACTTGACAATGTGCCTAAGTGAGATATAATGGAGCATGAAGTGTGAGCTCAGCAATCGCAAAGGCTAAATAGGAATGCTAAAGTCACCTAAAAGCGAACAAGAGAAAGTACGAGGTTTTTATATGAAAACTATTTTTTTTTTGTGCTCGCTAAAATTAACATCATTTTTGAAGCACGGAAATAGCTTAAAAATAAATCGAACTTAGCTAGTCAAAATGCCGAATCATGCAAATAAAATCATCCAAAGAATGTCAATCAACTTAAAGTTACGATTCATGAATTCAAAGCACAACTCATCCAAAATTTTCTTTTATTTTAAATGATACTACTTAATTGCTTAGCAAACATTACATCGTGTGATCAATACTTGACTAGGATGACAACAATCATGCGAGTGAAATGCACGCAAAATAAATATGTAGCATAGAATCATGTTGTTGATAAAATAAAAGCATAAAGCGCATAACACCCCACACTTAAAAATTTGCTTAGTCCCTAAGCAATATAAAGTAAGATAATTAAAGAGAAAGTTTCGAAGGGACTTCTCTCGTGTGGAGGTAGCCAAATGCGCGTCCGCCCATGTCCGTGAATGATGCTCTAATCAGTTGCGGTAAATCTGAAACTCAAGAAAAAGGTTGGCGCAACACCTGAAGTCACATAATTAAACAGCTAGAGCTATGACATATATATCAATGCGAAACATATAGCGAGGCAAAAGATTGGAAAACAGATGCGCGATGATTCAAACGATGAGTTTACTTAGAGATGCTCGTGTAAACCAAAAGTCATGAACTAGTGTATTATAGTGTTCGAAAAAGGGTTCGAACAAATGTGAGTAAAGTTGTAAAAATTCCCAAAGGTAACCGAAACAGTGCTACTCAAAACTGCCAAAATCAAAATTGATTCGGGGTTTATATAAGGTGATCCGACCACAGCCTGGTCTAATCAAAGCAGTTCGGATAGCTTGAGCTTCCCAGAATCAATTGTGATTCGGGCAAGGCAAAAAAAAGTGATTCGGCCAGGGTGGTCGGATCAAACTAGCTCGAATAGTATGTGGTCTCCCGAATCAAAAGTGATTCGTGCAAGGAAAAAAAAAGGTGACTCGGCCAGGCAGTAGTTCGAATCATTGTTCTAAGGGAAAAATTGCCAAATAAAAACAATACAAGTTCGAAAACCATCTGTCATGCAAAAAATATCACGACGAAGTGCGTCAAAATAAAAATGGACTAGTCAAGCAAATTTCATAGCAAGAATACCAACACAAGTCATGACATACAAAAATGCAACCTAAACATCATTCCTATTTTTCTTGCGGGTCTCGTGCATCGAGTCATCGTCATCGTGGACAGCTGCATCGATTGCTTCATCTTCCCCCCTTAATTAATCTCCACTGTTGCTCTCGCTGCCACTCCTGGGGTCCTCTTCGTTGTCACTCCCTTCGATCGAGGCAATGGTCTCACCAACCCCACATTCGACCATTGCTGAAAAGGAGTCGTCTCCTGTATCTGAAGGTGGCATAGGCCGCCTAAGGCGGTGGTTGAGCAAAAGGCGCCGGAGGAGATGGGATGTCTACAATACCCAAATGTGCTACCATACGCGCCATGACACCTCATTGCCATGTGATAGAATCGTGGGCAAGGGTGAGAATCCGAGAGGGAATCCAAACGCACACTCATCAACTTCAGATCCTCGCGTACGCCTATCTCGAGCTCAACGGGAGTGGGAGTGGTGGAAGATGGTTTGAAATCTAGAATTTGTTTTGAAGCGTGGGTAGGTGCAGGAGCGGCTTTTGGTGTTAGGGGTTACTCGGTAGCCGGTCTAGGCGGTGTTGCTAGCCAAGGAACCCCATGCTTTTCCGCTATTTCGAAATCCGCTTCTCTAATTTCTTCGGCACATCCTTTCGGATAATCCATTCACGAGTCTTCGCGTCTATCATATGCATCTTGCGAACACCGTCCAGATTGAGTACCTTCTTTGGCAGAGGCGTGTCGTGGTCCAAAGTAAAGCCCACATGCTTCGCGAGAAGCGTAATAAATGTCCCGCCACCTAGAGCACGCCCCTTGTACTGTGAATTCTGATAGGACTCAAACTAGAGTGTCAAAGCATGGGCAATGCAAACCGGCCTCTCAAAACGAATTAGAAGCATTAGGTCCATATCTGCGGTGTTTACATACCGGCCACCGTCCTTGCGGATGTGAATGAATGTTGATAATGTTGTATGGCATTCGACTGACAAAACCAGCACAAGTGAACAAGCCCAGTGCTCAAGCAGCTGCTATGGCAGGTTCTGTAGCAGGAGCTGTAGCAGTAGATCATCATTCTTCTTGGAGAGCTTTCAAAGGATGTACAAGGAGCAGCAGAGTGACGGAGAGCTTCTAATTATTCAGAGAGAATATCCCAGTGGAGATTCCCATATCCAGATGAAGATTTGGTTCTGGAATATTTGTTTCTCCAATCAAATCTAATTTCCTACAAATTAGGAGATATTGTTGCTTTAAGGAACTTCCAAAAGTGTAATTCGGTTGCTGATTAGTTGAGTACTTGAGGAGGGCAAGGTCAGTACAGAAAAGGGGTGAAAAGAATAGAGAAAGCTTGAGAGCACATACACAGAGAGTCACATACCGCAACGAGAGTCGGGGAGTCACGAAGAGTAGAGCGTGCGCGCATAGCTGAATGACTGAAGCAGAGGCTAATAGAGACTTGCAGAGTCTGGTCAGAGCTTGATCATAGAACCAATTCAGAGCAAGACGAGCTTGTTGGTTGATCAACACGAGCCGCAAGGGGATTGTCGAGTGGAGGAACTCGGACAATCTGCAAAAGGCCAGGTTTAGGTTCAGTCTTTCCCAGAGGTAGACACTTGGTCGAACTGGGTGAACAAATCGCTGTTCATTATTTAGCTTGTTGCAAAAGATCCGTCGGTACAAGAGTGTGCTATAGCAACTGCTTATACACAATCTGCAACTCAGAGACGCTGCGAATTTCAATGGGTATCAGAGCGGGAGCTTAACCAACATAGTAAAGATCCTGAGCGACTGCTGGAGAAAGTGAGAAACAATGAAAGAAGGTCAGAGTAAAAGTCATCCACTATTGTTGGAAGAAAGTAACTATGGTTATTAGAAGGCTAGAATGAAAGCAGTTCTCAAAGCAATTGATGAAAGAACCTGGAGAGCGGTTGTGGCTGAATGGTCTCCTCCCGTAACAATGGATCAGAAGGGAATTACTCGAAAGAAGCCTGAAGAACAATGGACTGCTGAATAGGATGCTGCAGTAACTGGTAACTCAAGAGCACTGAATGCTATTTTTGCTGCAGTAGATGAAGACGAGAGAAAAGAGAAAAGAATGGGGATTCAGTGCTGGAACTGTGAAGGATATGAACACCAAGAAGGTGACTGCACCAGCAAACCAATGAAGAGCACCGAACAAAGAAGCAACAACTCTCTGTCAGCAAATAGAAGTGAAGATGATACCAACCACAGCGGAGATGAACGTCACATTGTTAGATCCAGACCCTTCAGACGACTGGACAGTCACTCTGGGAAAAGGAGGTATGTGAACAAGAACTTGCTACAGCAACCCCTGTATCACCTTCAAACTGTGGAGAAATGGCCTACACACAGATGCCGAAGACGTTATATCTGTGGTCACAGGGGCCACATTAAGAAGAACTGCTTGTCTGCTTCAACTTGGCTAAACATTCCTAAAACCGCTGCGCAACATAGAAGAGACAGAACCATTCATATTGCTCTGGTCAGTACAGCTAGAACCACACATGAAGAAAGCTGGTACTTTGACAGTGGATGCTCGGGACATATGACTGGAGAGAGAACCTTCCTAAAAAATGTTACTGCGCAGAACACCAAGGTAAATTTGGAAATGGGCTGAAAGGTAGAGTTTTGGGAAAGGGGACTGTGGCTGTAAAAGGTCTACCTACACTGAAAAATGTAATGCTTGTGGATGGATTAAAGGCAAATCTCATAAGCATCAGCCAGCTCTGTGACGGGACACACCAGGTAAAATTCACTCAAAACTTCTGTCAGGTCTACAACAATGTGGGAGAATGCATAATGCCGGGAACCAGATCAAAGAACAACTACTATCTTCTTAAAATTGATGAAACAAACTCTTCACAGCATGCATGCTATCCAACACAGAAGAAATGAATCTGTGGCATAGGAGGTTGGGTCACATTAACCTAAGAACTCTGAAGAAGATTGCTGTAGAAGGCTTGGTCAGGGAGTTCCAGAAATCAAAGGAGAAGTAAGCACGATTTGTGGAAAATGTCAGATATGCAAGCAGAAAAAGGCTTCTCACCCCAAAACTACCAACATCAACACTGTCAGACCTCTACAACTGTTACACATGGATCTGATGGGACCGATGGAAGTAGAGAGCCTTGGAAAGAAGAGGTACGCATTTGTTTGTGTGGATGATTATTCAAGATTCATTTGGATTAACTTTAGCAGGGAAAAATCAGACACTGGAAGAGTTATAGCAACTCAGATATCTCGACTAGAATAAGAGAAGAATCTCATAATCTCTGCTATCAGAAGTGATCATGGAAGGGAATTTGAGAATGAAACAGTGGACAAGTTCTGCAACCATCGGGGATCACGCATCAATACTCCTCACCAATCACCCCTCAGCAAAATGGTGTTGTGGAGCGAAAGAATTGAGCAATCCAAGAAATGGCCGGAGTCATGATTCATGCCAAGAAAGTCCCGTTGAGTTTTTGGGCTGAAGCAATGAATACAACATGCTAAATCATCAATAGGGTCACCATACAGAAATATACCAACCAAACGTGCCACGAATTCTGGAATCAGAAGAAGCCCATGGTAAAATACTTCAATATATTTGGAAGTGGCTGTTACATCCTGAGAGATCCAGAATACAGAAAGAAGCTCGACCCCAAAAGTGACCATGGAATATTCTTGGGTTATTCTGTCAACAACCGTGCATATCGCGTCTACAACGAAAGAACCAAAGCAGTGATGGAATCCATCAATGTGGTCATTAATGAGGTTGAAGAAGAAATTCCCACCAGTCCAGAGGATGAAGATTTCGACACAGAAGGTGGTCCCAGTAACCACAACAAGAGTGAACTAGAAGTGGTGCAAGAAGATGCTACAACAGATTCTGAAGCAGTAAGCTTGGATCAACCAATAGACAATTCTATCACTGAACAAAATGACGAGCATCCTCCCACAACATCCAGACAACCTCCAAAGAAGATTAAGAGGAATCATCCGTTAACTAACGTAATTGGAAATCCTACGGATGGGAGACGAACAAGAAGTACATCACATTTTAGCTCCTGCGAATCGATCTCCAATTCTTGCTTTCTATCTAGTGCAGAGCCAAGGAGCTTCAAGGAGGCAATGAGTGACGAATATTGGCTGCTAACAATGCGGGAAGAATTAGCAAAATTCGAAAGACAAATTGTGTGGGATCCTGTTACCAGACCAGAAGGGATAAACATCATTGGAACCAAGTGGATCTTCAAAAACAAAACTGATGAAAAAGAGAATATCACAAGGAATAAGGCCAGACTTGTTCCACAAGGGTACACTCAGATTGAGGGACTGGACTTTGAAGAAACATTTGCACCAGTTGCTCGCTTGGAAGCCATCAGACTTCTTCTGGCCTTTTCCTGCCACCTCGGGTTCAAAATATATCAAATGGATGTCAAGAGCGCATTCTTGAATAGGGAACTCTCGGAGGAAGTGTATGTAGCTCAGCTCAAAGGCTTTGAAGACCCTCATTATCCAGAGCATGTATACAAACTGAAGAAAGCACTCTACGGGCTTAAGTAGGCTCCCAGAGCTTGGTACGATCGATTAACCGTCTTTCTGGAGAAACATGGATATGAAAGAAAGGGAGCTGACAAAACTCTCTTTGTGAAAAGAACCAGGTCAGATCTTATCATAACTCAAATTTATGTCGATGACATTGTGTTTGGGTCCAGGTCACAGCGGTTGGTAAAGCAATTCTTGGACCACATGAAGAATGAATTAAAAATGAGCATGGAGGGTGAACTCTCTTATTTTCTGGGGCTGGAAGTATCATAGAAGGATGAAGGGATATTCATATCCCAAAGCAAATATAGCAAGAATCTAGTAAAGAGGTTCCAGCTAGATAGAGCTAGCCACAAAGCACACCAGCTGCAACACATGTCAAAGTGGTCAAAAATGAAGCTAGGGTTGAAGCTAATCAAACTATCTACAGAAGCATGATTGGGAGCCTATTGTATCTCACTGCTAGCTGCCCTGACATCTCCTTCTCAGTGGGAGTCTGTGTAAGATCCCAAGCCTGTCCAAAGGAGAGCCATATACAACTAGTAAAGAGAATCATCTGGTATATTGGGGGAACTGTGAATTATGGCCTATGGTACACCAAAGATACAAATGCAAATCTAGGCTACAGTGATGCAGATTGGGCTGGGTGCATTGAAGATCGAAAGAACACCTCTGGAGGATGCTTCGTTTTGGGGAGTAATCTCGTATCTTGGTTTAGTAGAAAGCAGAACAGCATTTCACTTTCCACGGCGGAGGCAGAATATATTGCAGCAGGAAGCTGCTGTGCTCAGATGCTCTGGATGAAACAGATGCTAATTGAGTATGGGATGACTCAAAGTGAAATGGTTCTGTACTGTGACAACATGAGTGCCATCAGCATTTCCAAGAATCCAGTGCAACACTCAAGGACCAAACACATTGATATAAGGCATCACTTCATCCGAGATCTGGTTGAAAAGAAAACCATCACCCTCCAGCATATAGGAACAGACAAACAGCTTGCTGACATCTTAACCAAACCTCTGGATGCAGCCAGGTTCAAAGCTTTGAGATCCTCTCTGTGTCTCTGCGTCTTGTCCTCCTAGGCAGATTTGTAACAAAAAGGGGGAGATAATGAGAGGTGGGAGGTGGGCCTGCGTCACCTCTCGAGAAATAAAGGGCTTTGTCAAAAATGCCAAGGGGGAGATGATAATGTTGTATGACATTCGATTGACAAAACCAGTACAAGTGAACAAGCCCAGTGCTCAAGCAACTGCTATAGCAGGAACTGTAGCAGGAGCTGTAGCAGCAGATCAGCATTCTTCTTGGAGGGCTTTCAAAGGATGTACAAGGAGCAACAGAGTGATGGGGAGCTTCTAATTATTCAGAGAGAATATCCCAGTGGAGATTCCTGTATCCAGGTGAAGATTTGGTTGTGGAAGATTTGTTTCTCCAATCAAATCTAATCTCCTACAAATTAGGAGATATTGTTACTTTAAGGAACTTCCAAAAGTGTAATTCGGTAGCTGATTAGTTGAGTACTTAAGGAGGGCAAGGTCAATGCAGAAAAGGGGTGAAAAGAATAGAGAAAGCTTGAGAGCACATACACAGAGAGTCTACATACCGCAACGAGAGTCGGGGAGTCACGAAGAGCAGAGCACGTGCACATAGCTAAGTGACTGAAGCAGAGGCTGTCGAGACTTGCAGAGTCTGGTCAGAGCTTGATCATAGAACTAATTCAGAGCAGGACGAGCTTGCTAGTTGATCAACACGGGCCGCAAGGGGATTGTCGAGTGGAGGAACTCGGACTATCTACAGAAGGCCAGGTCTCGCTAGTGACAGACGGTCACTGAGTGAGGGGGAGAATTCCAGAGTGTGTAGCGCTCGTGGAAGAATTCAATCGGCTCGGCAGAAAGCTTTGGAGCGATGCGGACAGAACCTACACCAGCTAGTTGCTACAGCGGGTGCTATAGCAAACCTACGGTAGCATTGTTTTGATTAGAATAGGCTGAGTCTGTGGGATCAGTAGAATAGCTATTATGAATTGATTCAAGTGTGTCGGTGTGTGAGACACAAGTCAAAGGGTGTTTTGATTGTGTGTGATCGACTAGCTAAGCTTGAGTAGCACAGGTTACGTAGAGTCGAGCCGTGTTGTACAACAGACCTTGAGACTAGTGAATTAAAAGACTGAGGTTTAGTCTTTCCCAAAGGTAGGCACTTGGCTGAACTGGGTGAATAAATCGTTGTTCATTGTTTTAGCTTACTGAAAAAGATTCGTCAGTACAAGAGTGTGCTATAGCAACTACTTGTACACAATATGCAATTCAGAGACGCTGCAAATTTAAAATAGCGCAATAAAGTGATAAATCGGCCGCCAAACGGGAGTATGCCATCGATGATGGATGAGGGGACGTGAAGAAAATATCCAGTCTGGTAACTTGCTTCCAGAACTTGTACCAATCGCTTCCCCTGAATTTTGGGTACTCACCATGCTTAGTGCACCCGAAGGCCTTCTTGACCTCCTCGGCTAGCATGTTAAAAACCTAGCCACCCAAGCGGAAATTCCAAAAGCGTACATGGCGCTCCCTCTTGCTCTTACACAGATAATCATAAGTACCATCCTCCCAAGTCGCCAAAAATAAGGCCATAAATTCCTTAACCAGCCTAGGGTAAGTACCCGGATCATCCATCAAAATATAGTGAAAATCACTTGCACGTAGATAACTGCAAACTTCATCAATAACATTAAGCTCACGTAGGGTGGCAAGATCCAGGTAAGTCGGTGCGAGTACCTCATATCCACTGTGCTACGTCAACAAAGTCTTCAATTTGAGCATCACCAATTTGAATTCTTCACTGAAAGGGAAGGGCGTCCTTGCCCTTTCCGCTCTCGCGTGCGGGACTATAGCCAAGCTGGTTTGCGCTCGAGTGGTCTGGCTTCCTCGGAGGAAGATGAGGATGTCTCGCTAACTAGAGACGCTGGAGGAGAAGATCGAATGACAATGCCGGCAGTGGCAGCTCGCCTCGGTTTGGGTTTAGCTATTCCTTTGGACTTCTTAGCCGCAGAAAGCCTCCGGGGTGGTGGCTGTCTCGGTTTCCCGGCTGAGTTCAGGTTGGTGCGAGCCATGGGAATGTTTGGTTAAAAATTGGTTAGGAGGCTAAACTGATTCGGGTAAGGCAGGGAGTGATTCCCCCGAATTAAAATTGATACGCGCAAGCCAGGCGACTCGGGATAGAGGTCGGTGATTGGGGGAAGTGTATGTGGCTAGGTTGGACGGGGCGGGCAAGGGCCTAGTGCGGTAGGTGGCTGTGATGATGTAGTATGGCAGTCTTTGACAAAACCAGTACGAGTGAACAAGCTGCTGCTATAGCTGGAGTTGTATCAGGCAGCTGTAGCACCTGTTCTCCAACAGATGCCCGGACCTTCGGAAAAAGCGCCTGGCCGTTCATCAGTGATAGAGCCTATTTATACGCATTATTTAGATCATAACCCTATGCTTGTTTGCATTATTTTATGTACAAGATTACTGGTTTCCAGTGTTTTTGTATTTCAGGGCAAAACGAGGGCCTAAGTCGGATACGCGCTAACAGGCAGCGTTTAGGACGCGCATCACACAGCTTGCGGAGCTAGCGGCGCAAACAGAAGAAATTGGCAGAGTCGACCTCGGTGCGCTAACCGATTGCGCTAAGCAGATGCCGTGCGCCAGGCGCAGATGTTGGTATTTCCAAATCCTGACACGACCAGATTTGGAAGTTGCCAAGAGTGAGCCTCTGAGCAGTATATAAAGAAGAGAAGGAGGCTAGGGTTAGGAGAGACACACAGACGATTCTCAGGATTCACAATTCGTACACCCAGGAGGCACTGCGCAGCAGGACTGGAAAACACACGAGCTTGTTGAGAGGATCTGCGCCAGCCGACTGCGCCAGCCAAGACAGCAACCTGCACGCACTGTTTGCTATTGTTTTCTTGGACACTTTAGTTATTATTTACTATTTCTATGATGTTTATCACTAGCATGTCTAGCTAAACGCTTAGTATCGGTTGGGCATGAATCTATGAGTATTTCCTTTTGAGACTTGCGCTTAATGCATAGCTTGCTTGCTTATATTAATTCTGTGCATATTACTGGCAGCTTGTTACACGAGTAGGGGAAGCCTTGAACCGCAATCTTACTCTTGTTGCTTGTTGTTGTTTGTTAAACTAGTTGAATAGCCTGACGGTGCCAACTAGGAGTAACGCGCTAGGTTAGGCAATTACTACCTTGATCGGATTCGTAGTTGTTTAGTCTAGTGTAAGAATTAATAGCACATGAACTTTGATCGGAACATGCGCACATGTTAGGAAGCCTTGATCGGACACTAACATTAGCAAATCGAGCTATAGGCATTTAGAGTCGATGATAAGGAATACACTCATAGAGGATTGTCTGCGCCGATACTTCTCATAAGTCATAGTACTTAATCTCTATTGCCTGCGCACGTCTAGTGCAATTTCCTGCGTTACGATACCACTGTTATTTGCGCATCGCGCAAACCAATCACTCACCCCCCAATCTTCGTAAGTGTAGGTTACTGGCTAAAACTGAACTACTTGCTCCCTGTGGAGATCGACCCTTACTTAACCGCTGTACTAGTGGAAGAGGAAGGATTATATTTGACGCGTACAACGACGCGCGATCAATCAGCGAGCATCAATGGAGCTTCTATATATTCAGCAGAGAATATCCTAGAGAAGATGCCGTCCCAGGGTGAAGATTTGGTTGTGGGAGATTTGTTTCTCAAATCAAATCTAATCTCATACAAATTAGGAGATATTGTTGTTTGGAGGAAATTGCTAAAAACTATTAATGATGGAACTGGGTGTTCCTATTTATAGGAGGCTGTTCAGAGCGTCAATGCCATCGAAGACAAGAGTGCAAACACCAGAGCGTACATAGAAAACTACGAAGGGTGATTGTGAGTGAGCCGTGCTTCGATCATCACCACGAGCAGAGCGTGAGCGTAGAGCAGAGGTGATTGAAGCTGAGAGTGATTAAGACCTACAGAGTCTGATCAGTACCTGATCTGGGAAGCAAATTCAGAGCAGCTGTTGCTTGTTGGTTGAGCAAGGGAAGCCGCGGAGAGCAATTGTCGAGTGGAGGTGCTCGGAAAATTCGCAGAGGGCTTGGACTCGCTAGTGGCAGGAGATCACTGAGTGAGGGGGAGTATTCCAGAGTGTGCAGCGCTCGTGGAATTGTTCGATCTGCTCAGAAGAAGGCTTGGAGTGAGCGAACAGATTCTGCACCAGCTGTCTGCTATAGCGGGTGCGATAGCAGACCTGCACAGACTGCGTCTTAATTAGAATAGGCTGGGAATCGTTGAGTCAGTAGCTATTCTAGATTAATACCAGTGTAGATAGTTGTGACACAAGTCAGAGCCTGTTCTGATTGTGGTCGAAGTCCTAGCTAAGGTTGAGTAGCATAGTGACAGCGCATCGTTGTACGCCTCAAATTTGTATTTGTAGTTCCTGTTAACATACTAGCAAGTGGTAAGCAGGGTCAAACCCAAAGAGAGCAAATGAGTTAGAGTTCAAATGATAATCACGGAGAATGGAACAATACACTGAATGAAGATATCAACTCAGAGAAAATCAGTTCGGGGAATACAATGCAACTAGTTATCATAGACCAAATAACATGTATAAACTAATGAATACTGCACTCCAAATTCTCCTTGTTCTTAACCGCTAAGTTCTCGAACATGTATAAGAGATACTTGGCTAACATCACAAATCGGTTCTACCGCTAGGTTCTCCTCAACAATGCAATCCAGTCAAGTGTAACACAATGATACCAATCTAGCTCACTGCTAAGCTGCACTAAATTGACAATTAGAGCATTCAGTTCATTCATACAAGGACAGTAAAATCACTAGCTCAAACAAGTTGTCATTGACCTCAAACTAAATATTAAAATGCAAACCGCAAACTGAATTGAAGATTTAGCTACTCATAACATCCATGAAAATACAAGAGAAATCAGGTTAAGTTGCTACAAACGGAGAAACTGAGCTAAAATAGAGATTCGGTGAACAGTGATTTCAGGCCGTGAATAGTAACTCCAGCCATGAATAGTACTATGAACAGTAACCGGTCGTGAACGGTGATTTCCGGCGATTCCGGTGACTTCTCTCTCTAGCTCTTCCAGTCACTCCTAGCCGTTGCTCTCTGTCTCCCCCAAAGTCCATTGTGTTTAAAGTTTTTCCAAAGTGTTATGCATTTAGGATTTGACCAACTCTGTTGACTTCTTTTGACTTGACTGCTGTTGACCGCTGTTGACTTGACTGCTGTTGACCGTTGTTGACTTCTTGATCTTGAATGAATGCTCCAAATATGCAATAAAATCCCATGCGATCCTAAACACACATGCGATACGAAAAGACTACAAAAGAGTAATCGTTCTAACGCAAAATGTAATAAACTATGGGAATAAACATCTCAATGGAGCGTATAAATACGCTCTATCAAACTACCCCACACTTATTCTTGTTCGTCTCCGACCAACACAAGATAGGCAAGCACTCAAATCATTTCTACCATGCCAAAGAATAAACACTGAATTCACTCGAGAAGTCATCCCCAATCAGTTTATCAATATATGCTCACATTCATTCTCTAATAATGATCAACAAGGACTAGAATGATGCATGTTACCTTTAAGACCGAGAATGGATTTTATGGATGTCTGGGAGCTAGTCCTTTTTAGACTCATGACTCCAATCTTTGATTCAACTTCATAGCCACGCCTTGACACTGAATTTGCTTTCTCTGGCACGTGATGAATCCGAGTTATGAGGAGGTCAACTTGTTCTTCTTTTCTTGTAGGACAGCTCTTAATCGCTTTTTAGCTCTCGATTGCTCCTCTTTTTACATCTTGTAAATCTGAATTTTTTTTTCTTTTCCGAGCTTTTCAATGTGAAATGCTTGTCTTTGTTGAGCTTTGCTCTCCAATTTGAACCGTTCCAATCATAGCCTTCGAATGACAGCATAAGGAACGCGTCCCGCTCTCTCTCATCATTGCCCTTTCAACGCGAGGCAAGATAGGGGTTACCCACCCATTCCTGGTTACTCGGACTAGAGATAGGATGGTTTGATTTTCCGTCCCACCACTGCATAACACTGCAACGATGGAGTCAATGTCACCCCTCATAACTCGAAGTGCCAACTTCCACAAATTCAGTGCTCAACGCAACTAATCCTTTGAACCTCCGAATGAATGTCAAGTCCCTCTAGGACATTTCTATCAACTCCACACCCTCAAATATCTCAGCTCAAAAGAACATATAACATTAAAGCCCAAGCATCACAATATTTCAGAACCAACGCAAAGTACACACGTCAAAACTTCATAGAATAGACATCATCGCATAAAATCAACATTTACAACGCAGCATCGTGTCTTGTCTCATGAATCCAGCAGCAACTAAATAACATATATCATCATAAACATGGCAGCAAATGCTCACAAACTCAGCAGCTCATAAAAAAAAAAAACAAACTTGCTCTACTACTAACTAATGCAAGCTAACAAAGGCAAACATGATGAGCGTAGCAGGCATACTAACTTCCCACCCCACACGTGAATCGAACCGTGTCCTCATGGTATAATCTAGGGCAAGGAAGCTCATGCAAGATTCACAAAGAATTAAGCAACTAACATGGCCAAACTAAAAAAAAAAAAAAAAAGCACAAAAGTCAGAGAGAATTGCGCCCCAAGAAGACATTAGGTTGCGCGCCCCGTGCATACATTAAGTCGCTAAAGTGTGAAGCTGGAGCGGAAATAATGTTGCCTGGAGACGCCAAACTCACTGAGATGGAAAACTCAAAAGATTGCTATTCAAACAATTAAGACTCTGATGAGAAGACATGGAGAGCTGTCGTGGTCCAGTGGTCTCCCCCAATCACCATGGATAAAACCTGAAGAGCAATGGACTGCTGAAGAAGGTGCTGCAGCAACTGGTAATTCAAAGGCACTGAATGCAATTTTTGCTGCAGTAGATGCGAACAATTTCAGGTTGATATCAAACTGCGACATGGCCAAGCAAGCATGGGAAATTCTGCAAACTGCGCATGAAGGAACTGATAGAGCGAAGCTGTCAAGACTCCAAATAATTGCCACACAATTTGAGAATCTGAGGATGTTGGATGAAGAAACAGTCACTGAGTTTAATGCTAGGCTCTGTGATCTTGCAAATGAAGCCCATGCCCTTGGTGAACCCATCCCTGAAGAAAAGCTTATCAGAAAGGTTCTCAGATCACTGCCCAGAAAATTTGACATGAAAGTGACGGCCATTGAAGAAGCTCAAAATGTCAGATTCATGAAATTGGAAGAGTTGATGGGGTCTCTCAAACAATTTGAGATGAAGCTGGTTAAAGGAGACACCATTCCTAAGGATAAGAATGTTGGATTGAAAGCTAAAGCAGAAACCAAGCAGACAGTTCCAGATGATCAGATGAGCATGCTTGTTAAGAACCTTGGGAAGCTTCTGAAGAACATGGAATCCAGAACCGGGAGAAGCTCTTCCTCGCGAAGACAATTCAGAAGGGGCAGTGAAAGTAAAAGGAAAGGGAAGGAACCAGCTCAGACTGAAGAGGAAAAGAAAGATTTAAAGAAGGGAGTCCAATGTTGGAATTGTGCAGGCTACGACCATCGACAAATTAACTGCACTAGCAAACCTATGAAAAAGAGGGCTCTCTCTGCCAGTGGAAGTGAAGATGAAAAAGAGCTGAGTGAAGATGAGTGCAACTTGGCCAGATACAGGTCGTTCAGAAGAGGCAGAAAAAAGCAAGGAAGATTGAACCAGGACCTGCTACAGCAACCTCTGTATCACCGTTACAAGAGAGCGTCAAAGTATAAAAAATGCTACAGCTGCGGTCGAAAAGGTCACTTAAAAAGAAACTGTTCCTCAGCTCATGCTGAAATAGCTTCTGTCGGGGAATCTGTCAGACAGAAGCGTGCCCAGACTCAGCTCCTAGCTCTTGTCAGCACAGCTAGTTCCTCGGACAAGATAAGCTGGTACTTTGACAGTGGCTGTTCAGGACACATGACAGGAGAAAGATCCTTCCTGAAGAACATTACACCCTGTTCGGAACAACATATGAAGTTTGGTAACGGGCTAAAAGGAAGAGTTCTGGGAAGAGGAACGTTGGCAGTGGAAGGAATGCCGAGTCTGAGCAATGTTCTTCTTGTCGAAGGACTAAAGGCTAATCTCATAAGTATCAGTCAGCTGTGTGACGGGACTAAGCAGGTAAAATTTACGAAAGACTCTTGCAAAGTACTCGACAAATCTGGAAAATGTTTAATGGAAGGTGCCAGGTCAAAGAGCAACTGTTATCTTCTCAATGTGAGCTCAAACACATCAATTCAGAAATGTTTGCTGACTAAGGCCGAGGAAATGACCTTATGGCACAGAAGAATGGGGCATATCAACCTAAGAACTCTGAAGAGAATTGCAGCAGAAGGGCTAGTCAGAGGAATTCCACAGCTTAAAGGGGAGACAATTTCCATCTGCGGAGATTGTCAGATTGGAAAACAAAAGAAGGCAACACATCCAAGAGTCAAAGATGTAGGCACTACCAGACCGTTACAGTTGATTCACATGGATCTGATGGGACCAATGGCGGTTGAAAGTCTGGGCAGAAAGAGGTATGCTTTTGTTTGTGTTGATGACTACTCTAGATTCAATTGGATTGATTTCATCAGAGAAAAATCAGATACTGTGAAAGTTATAGTATCTCTCGTATCTCGCCTAGAGCAAGAGAAAGACCTCAGAATCAGCAGCATCCGCAGTGATCATGGTAGGGAATTTGAAAACGAAACTATGGATGATTTCTGTCGTCAAAGGGGTATCTCTCATCAGTACTCTTCTCCCATCACTCCACAGCAGAATGGTGTAGTGGAACGAAAGAATCGAACAATTCAAGAAATGGCCAGAGTCATGATTCATGCTAAGAGAGTTCCCCTGAGATTTTGGGCAGAAGCCATGAACACAGCATGCTATATCATCAACAGAGTCACCTTACGGAGAGGAACCAATCAGACCTGCTATGAGCTCTGGAATCAGAAAAAGCCCACTGTTAAATACTTCCACATCTTTGGAAGTGAGTGTTTCATTCTGAGAGATCGGGAGTATAGAAAGAAACTCGACCCTAAGAGTGATCCTGGATTGTTCTTGGAATATTCAACAAACAGCAGGGCCTATCGAGTATATAACCAGCGAACAAATATAGTCATGGAATCCATAAACGTTATTGTCAATGATGCAGAAGAAGAGTCTACCCCTGATACTGACACTGGTGAAGAAGACTCTGATCTTGAAGAAGTGCCTGACAGACAGACCAGAAGTGAACAAGCTGCTGTTCCAGAAGATGCTACAGCAAGTGCTGAAGCAGAAATTCCTGATGATCAATTGGAAAGCCTGTCTGATGATCTGCACACTGAGGCTCCTGATCCACCTTCAAGGCAGCCCCCAAAGAAGATTCAGAGGAATCATCCCCTGACAAATGTGATTGGGGATCCCGCAGACAGAAGAAGAACCAGAAGTCATGCCTACCTCAATACATTTTTTATGTCTAGCATTGAGCCCAAGAATTTCAAGGAAGCCATGAGCGATGAATTCTGGATGATGGCTATGCAAAAGGAACTGGCAGAGTTCGAAAGACACGATGTCTGGGATCTGGTGGACAGACCTAATGGAGTGAATATCATAGGCACAAAGTGGATCTTCAAAAACAAAACTGATGAGAAGGGAAACATCACAAGAAATAAGGCCCGTCTGGTTGCTCAGGGATTTACTCAGATTGAGGGTCTGGATTTTGAAGAAACATTTGCTCCAGTGGCTCGCCTGGAGGCCATTAGACTCCTTCTAGCCATGTCATGCTTTCTTGGGTTTAAACTTTATCAAATGGATGTCAAGAGTGCGTTCCTGAACGGAGACCTGTCTGAAGAAGTTTATGTCTCTCAGCCAAAAGGTTTTGAAGACCCTCACTTCCCAGAGCATGTTTACAAGTTGAAGAAAGCCCTATATGGACTGAAACAGGCTCCTCGGGCATGGTATGAGAGGTTGACAGTGTTCTTGGAAAAACATGGCTACGAACGAGGGGGAGCTGACAAAACTCTTTTTGTCAAGAGAACCAAGTCAGATGTGGTCATTGCACAAATCTATGTGGACGATATTGTGTTTGGTTCCAAGTCTCAGCACCTGGTGAAGCAGTTTGTGAATCAAATGCAGCAGGAATTTCAAATGAGTATGGTTGGAGAGCTGTCATATTTCCTTGGACTGGAGATTACCCAGAAAGAAGATGGCATTTTCATTGCTCAAAGCAAATACAACAAGAATCTTGTGCAGAAATTCCAGCTCGACAAGGCTAGTCACAAACGAACCCCTGCTGCCACTCATGTCAAGGCAATCAAAGATGAACATGGCGTGGCTGTGAGTCAGACAATCTACAGAAGCATGATTGGAAGCCTATTGTACCTGACTGCCAGCCGTCCTGACATTTCCTTTGCAGTAGGAGTCTGTGCCAGATTTCAAGCCTCTCCCCAAGACAGTCACCTGCAGTTGGTCAAGCGAATCATTCGGTATGTGGGAGGAACCGTGAACTATGGCCTTTGGTATACTAAGGACACAAATGCTAATCTGGTAGGATACAGTGATGCGGACTGGGCTGGATGCTCGGAGGACAGAAAGAGCACTTCAGGAGGATGCTTCTTTTTGGGAAATAATCTGGTGTCTTGGTTCAGCAGGAAGCAAAACAGCATTTCTCTGTCCACTGCTGAGGCTGAATACATTGCTGCTGGGAGCTGCTGTGCTCAAATGCTGTGGATGAAGCAAATGCTGAGTGAGTATGGTCTTCATCAGGATGAAATGACACTCTACTGTGACAATATGAGTGCCATCAGCATATCTAAGAATCCGGTGCAGCACAGCAGAACCAAGCACATTGACATTCGTCATCACTTCATCCGTGATCTTGTTGAGAAGAAGACTATTGCTCTCCAACATGTTGAGTCTGCCAAACAACTTGCTGATATCTTCACAAAACCTCTGGATGCAGCCCGGTTCGAAGACCTGAGAGCCTCTCTGGGGCTCTGCGTGTTGTCTTCATAAGGTTCTCCAGGCGCACCCCCTTGTCATTTATTCCAAAAAGGGGGAGGAGAAGAGCAGGCTAAGAAGTGGAGGAGAATTGCTCAAGCAAATCTGGTGGGTTTTGTCAAAATGCCAAGGGGGAGATTGATGATGCAAGTATGGCAGTGTTTGACAAAACCAGCACAAGTGAACAAGGAGTTGCTGCAGCTCCAGTTTTCAAGCAGGCCAGCAGAAGTGAACAAGCAGCAGCTGCAGCAGGGGATGCTGCAGCAGGAGCTTGTTCAACTGGCTGGTTCATCTGTCCGAGAAGCAGCAGCAACCTGGGCGTGTCTTGAAGGGCTGGAATCTCTACGGAGAGCATCTGAAGTATTTCTAATATGCTGTGGAGTATATTCCAGAGAGGATTACTAGTCAGAGAAGGAGATTTGCATTGAAGATAAATATCAAATCTAATCTCCTAGATTTTAGGAGATAATTGATCTTGTTGGGACATTACCTAAACCTGGACATTGCTTAAAGTGGTGCTGCTATTTAAGCAAGAGGTGTTCAGGTCAGAGAAGAGGATCGAAGCTGAGGGATACACGAGTGCATACATAGATTTCAGAGAGAGTAATCTTTGGTGTGCGACGGACGAATTCTTCGATCATCACCCGAGAGCAGAGCGTGAGCGCAGAGCTGTGGTGATTATAGCAGAAGGGAATAAGGACTTGCAGAGTCTGATTCAAGCTTGATCTGGAAGCCAATTCAGAGCTGCTGAGCTTGTTGGTTGATCAAGGGAAGCCGCGGAAGAACTGACGGGTGGAAGGCTCGGTCTAGTGTCGTGCGGCAGTACTCACTAGTGGCAGGTAGTCGCTGAGTGAGGGGGAGTATTCCAGAGTGTGCAGCGCTCGTGGGATCGTTCGATCGGCTCGGTGGAAGGCCTTGGAGCGACGCGGACATTTGTGCTTCAGCTGTGTGTTACAGCAGTTGCTACAGCAACCCTGCTGAGTAGTTGTTGTTTAGAATAGGCTGAGTCTTGAGAAGTCTGTAGCTATTCTAGATTGACATATTGCAGAGGGTGTGCAGACACAAGTCAGAGCTTGTTCTGATTGTGTCGAGTGATCCACACAAGGTTGAGTAGCATAGGTTGCGTGAGTTGTAACCGTGTGTACGTGGGAACCTTCGAGTTAGTGGATTGAGGACTGGAGAATAGTCCTCCCCAGACGTAGGCAGATTGGCCGAACTGGGTGAACAAACCTGTGCCTTGTTCATTGTTTGCTGAGACAATTTTCGAGTGAACAAGAGTGTGCTGCAGCAACTGCTTGTTCACAAAATCTGTCAAATTAAGACACTGTGAAATTTCAGACTCTAATGACTCTCTTATACACTAAATAGACTCACACTAAGACTCTAAAATTAAGCACCAGGTTGCCTCCCACAAGCGCCTTTGTTTTACGTCATTGGCTCGACGATACCTCCTATTTCAAGCACATGCCGGTTCGGCCAATTGAAACTCGTCATCATTTGGGATTTCTTCCCCATGGTAGTGTTTGACGCGCTGCCCATTCACCACAAACTTCTCGCCGGTACTTGGTTTCTCAATCTCTAGAGCTCCATGGTTGAAAACCTTCACAACGGTGTAGGGACCTGTCCAACGGGAACGCAACTTGCCAGGCATTAGTTTAAGTCTAGATGAAAATAATAATACCTTCTGGCCAACGTCGAATGAGCATCTAAGAATAAATTTGTCATGATAAAGCTTGGTGCGCACTTTGTAGTCTGATTGGCTATCATAAGCCTCTAAACACAGCTCCTCCAACTCATTCAGTTGCAGCCTCCTCTCACTACCTGCACTAGCCAAGTCAAAGTTACAAGATTTAATTGCCCAATAGGCCTTATGATCTACCTCAACCAGCAAGTGGCAGGCTTTGCCATAAACAAGTCTGAAAGGAGAGGTCCCAATAGGTGTCTTGTAGGCTGTTCGATACGCCCACAATGCCTCATCCAACCGTGTGGACCAGTCCTTCCTTGAAGGCTTAACCATTTTCTCAAGAATGGACTTAATCTCCCTATTTGATATCTCAGCTTAGCCATTTGTCTGTGGATGGTAGGCTGTGGAAACTCGATGGTGAACTACAAAATGCTTAAAGGTTGCAAGAACCAACCATTGCAAAAGTGAGATCCTTGATCACTAATCACAGCCTTTGGTACTCCATACGCAAAAAGTCCACCACAGTCTTTCCATCATCAACTCTAGTGGCCTTAGCCTCTACCCACTTTGAAACATAATCAACCGCAACCAATATATATAGATATCTAAAAGATGAAGGAAATGGTCCCATAAAGTCTATGCCCCAAATATCAAACACCTCATCAACAACTATCGGAGTTTGGGGCATTTGGTTCCTAGCTGAAATATTCCCTACTCTTTGGCACCTATCACAATTCTTACAATGGTTATGAGCATCTCTAAATAAATGGGGCCAAAAGAATCCACTGTCAAGCAATTTCCTAACAGTTCTCTTAGGACCAAAATGTCCACCACAAGCATGTTCATGACAAAAATAAAGAACAGATGGGATCTTACTATCGGGTACACAACGTCTAACAGTCTGATCAGCACCTATCTTCCACAAACAAGGATCATCCCAAATGTAGTACTTAGAATCATGCTTGAGTTTAAATCGCTGAGCTCTAGTGAAGGATGGAGGGAATTTACCTCCCACCAAGTAGTTAACAATGTTGGCATACCATGGTGCCTTCTCATTGACAGCGAACAAATGCTCATCGAGGAAGGTCTCAACTATGGGCAGCGCCTCTTCCTCATGGACTATTCTGCTGAAGTGGTCAGCCACCATATTTTCGATCCCCTTCTTGTCTTTTATCTCCACATAAACTCCTGAAGGAGGAGAATCCATCTAATCAGCCGTGGATTGCATTCCCTCTTGGTCACTAAATACCTAATGGCTGCATGATCAGAAAAAACAATAATTTTAGAGCCAAGTATGTAAGACCGAAATTTTTCAAGTGCAAAGACAACAGCTAAAAGCTCCTTCTCAGTGGTGGAATAATTTTTCTGGGCGACGTCTAGAGTCCTAGACGCATAATGGATGACCACTGGTTTCTTCTGACTCTGTTGCCCAAGCACCGCACCCACAGGATAGTCACTCGCATCACACATGATCTCAGACGGTTGTGTCCAATCTGGTGCTTGCATAATTGGGGCGCTGGTCAAGGCTGCCCGGAGCTCTTCAAAAGCTCTCTTGCATTGATCATTAAACTCAAATGGGACATCCTTTTGTAGCACCGAGACAATGGCAAAGCAATCTTCGAGAAGTCTTTGACAAACCTACGATAAAAGCCTGCATGTCCTAGGAAAGACTTGATAGCACGCTGGTCAGTAGGAAAAGGCAATCCACTAATAATATCAATCTTGGCCCTATCTACTTGTATGCCCTCCTCAGAAACAATGTCCTAGGACAATGCCATGTGTGACCATAAAATGACACTTCTCATAGTTCAACACCAAATTCATCTCAATGCAACGCGTGAGCACTCTATCTAGGTTGTGCAAGCATTCATCAAAAGTATTTCCATAAACAGTAAAATCATCCATGAATACTTCAACACAATCACTCAACAAATCTGAAAATATGCTCATAACCACACGTTGGAAGGTACCTGGCGCATTGCATAATCCGAACGACATGCGCCTGAATGCAAATGTACCGAAGGGGCAGGTAAATGTCGTCTTCTCTTGATCCTCGCAGCAATGGGAATCTGGTTGTAACCTGAAAAACCATCAAGAAAACAAAAGGATGGTTTACCTGCAAGTCTATCCAGCATTTGATCGATGAATGGCAGGGGGAAATGGTCTTTGCATGTGGCTGCATTAAGTTGTCTATAATCAATGCACATCCGCCAGCCATTCTGCACTTTCTTGGGCACCAGCTCTCCTTTGTCATTCATCTCTACTGTCATCCATGTCTTCTTGGGCACCACATGGACAGGGCTTACCCATTGGCTATCCGAAATTGGGTAAATCACACCGGCATCTAGGAGCTTCTGCACCTCTTTCTGGACTACCTCCATCATTATCGGATTCAAACGCCTCTGAGGTTGTCTCACTGGTTTTGCTCCTTCTTCTAACAGGATCCGATGCATGCAGATTGCTGGATTAATTCCTCGAATGTCAGCCAATGTCCAACCTATTGCTGTTTTGCGCTCCTGTAGCACGCGCGCCAATCTGATCTCCTGATCTGGTTCGAGTCCACTCTTAATGATCACCGGTAGCGTCTCACCGTCTCCAAGCTCAATGTACTTCAAGTGGTCCGGTAGAGGCTTCAATTGAATTTCAGGGGCCTGCACAACAGATGGGACAAGTTTTGTTTCATTGCATAATTCAATTACATTGACATCATACCTGGCTGCATCATGGAGCAACTGCCCAACAGCAACTTCTTCGGTTAATGGCTCCGGTATGTCTTCTTCACCTTGTATTAGCTCCGCATCTTCAATGGTATCTAAGGCATGTATTCCTGCAAAGTCAGGTGGGAATCGCATAAACACATAGATATTGAATTTTATAACTTCCCCGTCTACCTCCATAGAAAGATCACCCGTATGTGTATCAATCTTGGTTCTTGCGGTCACCATGAAGGGTCTTCCTAACAGGACCTGGGAAGTGCCTACCTCACCTTCCATCTTCATCACATACAAATCTGCAAGGAATACAAGTTTGCCTATATGCACTAACACATCAACTACCATACCCTCAGGCCTAGTACATGATCTATCGGCCAGCTGAATGATTAAATCAGTAGGTCTAAAAGGATCGATTTGCAACACTCAATACAAAGAGTAAGGCAAGACATTAATGGAGGCACCCAAATCCAACATGCAATTATCCACTTGAACCTTATTAATTATGCAAGAGATTGTAAAGGTACCTGGATCCTTGCATTTTTGTGCAACGTTGCACTCAAGAATTGCAGAGATGTTGGGCTTGAAACTTACTTGCTTAGGTCGGGATCCTCCTCTTCGAGTGGTGCACAAATCCTTAAGGAACTTTGCATATTTTGGAATCTGCTTGATTGTGTCGAGGAGGGGGATTGTGATCTCCACTTTGCTGAATAACTCTAGTAGCTCTTGATCCATTGGTAGGTTCTTCGTAGCCTTGGATATTTGAATAGGAAATGGAAGTGGAGGGTTAGTTCGGCGAAGTTCAAAATTTGAAGCAGGCTATTCGGCGCTGGATGAAGACATTAAGGGCGCACCAGGAGAAGACATTAAGTTCGCGCGCCTCATGTTAATTTTCTCCTCGGGCGCGGTATTCTCTGGTCTAGTTCCTTGCTTCGGATTTTGTGCAATCTTCTTCCCACTTCTCAGCGTTATCGCACTAACATTCCCTCTTGGATTGGGAATTGTTTGTGAGGGCAACTTTCCTTTATCTTTTTCAGTCTTAAGCTCGAACAAGGTGGCCGCCAGTTGGGACATATGCTTCGATAACTCAGCTAATGTGCTCTCATTTTTCTGCGCACTAATTGCCAACTCCTTAACCACTTCTTCCAATGACTTCCCATGATTGACATTGCTCGGACCAACTTGGTTGGGGTTGACATTAGTCGGGCCAACTTGATTGAAGTTGCGCCTTTGCTGAAACTGCCCATTAGCATTAAATCTCTCTTGCTGCGGATGATATGGAGGGCGATTGGGCTTGGTTTTTCCCTTGCTGGTTTTGATTCCGGTTATGCCCTTGTTGGTTTGGGAATCCTCCCTCATTTCTCTAATTAAAACCATTTTCCGCAAGTCCAAATTGCCTAGGTCCTTGTCTATTGTTGAAATGTTGGACTCCTCCCATAGCATTAACATCAACTGCCTCTTCTTCATGTAGGCTAGGACACTCATCGGTTCGGTGGGTCGCAGCACCACAAAATTCACAAGGCTTAACTCCACTGACTTGCCCAACCATAAGTTTTTGCACCAACTGCTTGAGCTCCTTAATTTCAGCGGCCATTTGATTTGTATTGGAATCCATTTGCGAGACATTCCTTGCTCGGCCGGTATCATCTCTCCTACCGGTATCATCTCTGAATCTAGCACTCTCGGCATTCTCATTGATCAGCTCTCGCACTTCAGCAGGTGTTAAATTCAATACTGTGGCTCCAGCTGCTGCATCCAACAGCATCCTCTCCAAAGGCCTCATTCCATCCAATAAGTATTCTACAAGCATCTCCTCTTTCACACTCAGATTACAGCAGCTCTGCACCAAGGCACCGAATCTCTCCAAATAATCGTACATTGACTCACTTGGCCATTGTTTTATGTTGGATAGCTCTCTCCTTACTTGGGCAGCCTTGGCAGGGGGATAATATTTATCGAGAAACTTCCTTTGTATTTGCTCCCAACATCTGATACTTCTTGAGGGCAAAGATAAAAACCAAATTTTTGCAAGGTCAGTTAAACTGAAGGGAAATACTTTTAACTTAAACCTCTCTTCAGGGGCAGCATATGGTCTCAGAGGCCGACATATGCCATTAAACTCCTGTAGATGCCTAGATGCCACTTCTCCTGGCAGTCCTCCAAATTTGGGAAGATGATGGACTACTGATGTTTTCACTTCGAAGTCAACCTCATCCTGATCAGTGTTAATACACCATGGTTCATTGTTGAATGTTGGAGCTGAGAGCTCTCCAAGTGTAGGTGGCCTGTCCCTTCCACGAGCATGGTACTGAGGTTGAGGCTGGGATGCATGTCTATACTCATACTCATCTTGTTCATCCATTCTTTCACCTCTATGACAACGTGCAGCCCTTTATCTTTGAAGGAAGACTCTCTCCGGTTCATCATAGAAAGGGGGCATCACTGGGGGAGGGGATACTGGATTGTTGTTTTGGTCAGGGACATGGTCACCGTGGACACTTCTTGCATGGGACATGCTGAAAAGGCAAGAGAAATGCAAAAACAGAGAAATAATAGAAAAAACCAAAATGCAAAATAGGAAAATAACTAAACAATTCAAAAAGAGAATGTAAATGATCTCGAATGGCTAAAAAACGAAGGAGCTCATGATAGGGATGGTGAGTCCTGACCGGTGGCCCGTTCCGCTCAAAAAAAGGTCTTTGGATCTCCAATCGAACTCCGGTGACACTACTCACACCCCTTGCCGGAAGCATTATTCATCAGGGTTTAGAAATTTTTTTTTTATCTGCACCACAGAAAGGCAAAACTAAGCAAAACAAGAAAAACAAAGTTCAGAACTCTACACTGAATGTTGCTCTCCCCGGCAACGGCGCCAAAATTTGACAGCGCGTCGTTGTACGCCTCAAATTTGTATTTGTAGTTCTTGTTAACACACTAGCAAGTGGTAAGCAGGGTCGAACCCAAAGAGAGCAAATGAGTTAAAGTTCAACTGATAGTCACGGAGAATGGAACAATACACTGGATGAAGATATCAACTCAGAGAAAATCAATTCGGGGAATACAATGCAACTAGTTATCATAGACCAAATAACATGTATAAACTAATGAATACTGCACTCCAAATTCTCCTTGTTCTTAACCACTAAGTTCTCGAACATGTATAATAGATACTTGGCTAACATCACAAATCGGTTCTACCACTAGGTTCTCCCCAACAATGCAATCCAGTCAAGTGTAACACAATGATACCAATCTAGCTCACCGCTAAGCTGCACTAAATTGACAATCAGAGCATTCAGTTCATTCATACAAGGACAGTAAAATCACTAGCTCAAACAAGTTGTCATTGACCTCAAACTAAATACTGCAATGCAAACCCCAAACTGAATTGAAGATTTAGCTACTCATAACATCCATGAAAATACAAGAGAAATCAGGTTAAGTTGCTACAAACTGAGAAACTAGGCTAAAATAGAGATTCGGTGAACAGTGATTTCCGGCCGTGAATAGTAATTCCGGTCGTGAATAGTACTATGAACAATAAAGATGAACAGTAACCGGTCGTGAACGGTGATTTCCGGCGACTTCTCTCTCTAGCTCTTCTAGTCACTCCTAGCCGCTGCTCTCTGTCTCCCCCAAAGTCCATTGTGTTTAATGTTTGTCCAAAGTGTTATGCATTTAGGGTTTGACCAACTCTGTTGATTGACTGCTGTTAACCGTTGTTGACTTCTTGATCTTGAATGAATGCTCCAAATATGCAATAAAATCCCATGCGATCCTGAACACACCTGCGATACGAAAAGACTACAAAAGAGTAATCGTTCTAAGGCAAAATGTAATAAACTATGGGAATAAACATCTCAATGGAGAGTAAAAGGTTAGCAAAGGCTCTGCTAACCTTTCCCCTGTGAGAGCTGGGGATCCAGTTTCTAATGCCCAAATGATACAGCAGAGCATTTTTTTGAGGTGAGTTCAGCAGCACTAAGGTTTGGACCACCCCAAGACAAGCAAACTCCTCCTGTCAGAACCTTAGCCAGCACCTCTGGCTGGACATCCGTGGGCTCTCTGGCATTTTTATGTATCTCAAGAAACTCATCTATTTTCTCAGAGGTGATCAGTACTTTCTTACCCCGCACCCAACTCTTTCCAAACTCATCTCCTCCTTCCTCACCAAAATTTTCTTCTATGTTCACAATAAATTCCCTAACGAGAGCTATATTGAATCTGAATGGGTAAGTCAGGGATTTGAGAAGGTTTACCTCAGAGAGAAGCTGGATAATGGCTGCTTTGTACTTGTCCAGGTACAGTCTCTTTTCTGACACAATGTGCTTTCAACAGCGCTCCATGATTGAGAGGCATTCCTATTTCTGAACCAAATCCCCCCTACTGTGATTGCAGTTGAGTCTGTCAATGCATGACGTCTCTCAGATGATTCACCAACACTGCCTTCAGCTTCTTCACTGGATTCCTCTTCTTCACTGCTGGAATCAGGAATGAGGATTGGAGCTTTTCCTTTGTCTGAGGGTGGAGGAGGATGTGCTGCATCAAGTTCTTGTTCAGAAGACTCAGCTTCTATCTCCTCCCCTTCTCCAACTATGCCAGGAGACATGACAAGGGTTCTGCACCTCTCTTCTGCAGAACCTGCTACAGCATCCTCTGTAGCTGGTTCTTCTCCCGAGACTTCTTCATGCACAGCTTTTTCAGACAACACTGCTGCACTGGCTACAGGCTCCCCGTCACGGACAAGACGCCTTCTTTTCTGCGGGGTTCCTTCTTGTGGAGAAGGATCGCTGTGCGACACAGGGAGAGGTGCGGGCTCCCACACCACCACGTCTAGACGCTGGACAGGTGCTTCATTACGCGACTTAGACCTCCTTTCAGACCTGCCTTGTCGATCTGCTGCCAGATTCTTCTTCAAACAGCGAGTCTTCACCATTGTTGTGGGTTTGTAGAGGATTGGAGGAGCGCACAGTGAGGATGATCAGCAACGATTTTGGGGAAACGCCTTCAACTTGTCTTTGCCCTAGAAGTTGATTTACCCGTTATTTTTCCTTTTCAATTTGAAGCTTCTGGATCATGTGCCACACATGTGCCTTCTCCCAGCTTTAGCAACCAAAATACGTGAACAAGCTTATTCTGACCAGGTTGCTATAGCAGACACGAGCTAGTTCTCCTGCTCATTCCGGATGACGGCTTTGTTTGGCGGATCCTCGTGAGGTTCTGATGATGATTTCTTCACCCATACCTTGGTTTGTCTAGAGTTCCTCCTCTTCCGACCCTCAAGACTCCTGTCTCTTCGTTTGTCATATTTGGGTTTCCATACCTGTATTACCTGTGGCTTTCTCCTGTCTTTAGCTTTCCAGTGCCCTGGTGCAGCGATCTTAGAGATCCTCCTCTACGATTCTTTCCAGTAATAAGCATTTCCCGAAACTACTGGGCAAGGAGTCTTTATGCAGCATGTGTCGGCTCTGGATTTCGTTCCCCCTTTTCCAGCTGAGGAGGTTCTCTGCTGCCGCTTCAGGTTGGAGGATATCTTCTGATTCCCAATACTTGTGCAACAACTCCTTTTATTCCGAGGCTTTGGCTTTGTTTTAGAAGAATGATGCGCCAGGTGCTGTAGCATCCTCTTGTTCACGTGTCTAGTTCCATCTTTCCTTGCAGGCTTTAGAGAATCATCTATATTATTCTTTTCATATATCATAGCATCCGAGGCTTTAATGAACATTGTTCCTCTAAAGCTTTCTTCACCAATATATCCAAGCCCCGTTCTCCCTTTTCCAAGTCTTTGATAAGACAAAATTTCATCCAAGATATTTTTCTGAGAATCAGCTGCCTTGGCTGTTGCTGGTGAGAAACCAATGTCAGTGACTTGGCTTCCTGTGTCTTCCCTTTTCAGAATGGTAACTTGACTGTTGGATAAGGAGAGAAATTTCCTTCGTTCTTCTTCCAGAAGCTTGACTCTGTCAGTCAATGCTTGATTCGTCTGAAGAGCTGCCTCACACTGTTTGAGTATTTTCCACAGATAGTCAATAAGGCTGCCAGATGAGTCCTCTTCATCTTCACTTTCGGATACTTCAATCCCATAGTGAAATTCATCCTTCTTTAGCTCTTTGAGATTGAAATCTGACACACTGGTTAGCACAACACAGTTTTCTTCATCACTTTCCTCAGAGTCACTCCATTTTGCTGTTAGGGACTTGTTGTTCTTTTTCTCTGAGTTTTTGAGGGGTTTGCTCGGACAGTCAGCCTCAATATGTCCATACCCTTCACAATTCCAGCACTGGACCCCTTTTTTTATTTCTTTCTTCTCATCTTCATTCTGAGCTGGTTCCTTCCCTTTCCTTTTATTTTCTCCACCTCTTCTGAATTGTTTTCGTGAGGACGAGCTTTGCCCAGTTCTTGAGTCCATGTTCTTCAGAAGCTTTCCAAGGTTATTGACTAGCATACTCAGCTGATCATTTGGAACTGGCTTCTTAGCTTCTGTTTCAGCCTTTAGTCCAACATTCTTGTCCTTAGGAGTGAGATCTTCTTTAACCAGTTTCATCTCAA
Source organism: Umbilicus rupestris (assembly GCA_963678935.1). Classification (NCBI taxonomy): domain Eukaryota; kingdom Viridiplantae; phylum Streptophyta; class Magnoliopsida; order Saxifragales; family Crassulaceae; genus Umbilicus; species Umbilicus rupestris. Next base: position 8,801,458 of record OY787621.1, read on the forward strand.
ATTGTTTGAGGGATCCCATCAACTCTTCCAGCCTCATGAATCTGACATTTTGAGCCTCTTCAATGGCCGTCACTTTCATGTCAAATCTTGTGGGCAACGATCTGAGGACCTTCCTGATCAGCTTCTCTTCAGGAATAGGTTCACCAAGAGCATGGGCTTCATTTTCCAGATCACAAAGTTTTGCATTAAACTCAGTGACAGTTTCTTCTTCCAGCATTCTTAAGTTCTCAAACTGTGTGGCAATAATCTGTAATCTTAACAGCTTTACTCTATCAGTTCCTTCATGTGCAGTTTGCAGAATTTCCCAAGCTTGTTTGGCCATGTCACAATTTGATATCAACCTGAAATTGTTAGCATCAACTACAGCAAAAATCGCATTCAGAGCCTTTGAATTACCAATTGCTGCAGCTCCCTCTTCAGCAGTCCATTGTTCTTCAGGCTTTATCCTTGTGACTCCCTGTTCATCCATGGTGATTGGGGGAGACCACTGGACCACGATAGCTCTCCAGGTCTTCTCATTGATGGCCTTGAGAAAGGCTTTCATCCTAGCCTTCCAATATCCATAGTTGCTTTCTTCCAACAATGGAGGTCTGCTTGTGCTCTGTCCTTCCTTCATTGTCTTGGATTCTTCAGAGACACTGTAGGATCTTTTACTCTGTGTGTTGAGCTCCCGCTCTGATACCAATTCAAATTCGCAGCGCCTTGATAGAGGCTATTTGTACGCATTATTTAGATCATAACCCTATGCTTGTTTGCAATATTTTATGAGCAAGATTACTCGTTTCTAGTGTTTTTGTATTACAGGGCAAAACGAGTCTGTGAGTCGGATACGCGCTAACAGGCAGCATTCTAGGAGTGAAAGATCCGCCTGCGGAGCTAGCAGCACAAACAGGAGAGAAGTTGGCGAGAGTCAGCAGAGGTGCGCTAGCCCATGCGCTAGCCGATGCCGTGCGCCAAGCGCAAAGTCCAGTACTGCCTAATCTTGACGTGACCAGATTTGGAAGTTGCCAAAAGTGAGCTTCCCAAGCAGTAAATAAACAAGAGGAAGGCTAGGGCAACACAAGGAGAAACAAGAGACCTTCTGGAGACGCATCAGAGATCACCAAGAGGCACTGCGCAGCAGAACTGGAAAACACACGGACGTGTTGAGAGGATTTGCGCCAGACCGACTGCGCCAGCCGAGAAGACAAGCTGCACGCACTGTTTGCTACTGTTTTCTCAGACACATTAGTCATTATTTACTATTCTATGATGTTTATCACTAGCATGTCTAGCTAAACTCTTAGTGCTGGTCGGGCATGAATCTATGATGTATTTTCTTTGAGACTTGAGCTTAATGCATAGTTTACTTACTTGTATTAATCCTGTGCATACGGAGACAGCCAGTTGCATGAGTAGGGGAAGCCTTGAACCGCAGTCTTACTTGTGTTACTTGCTTGTCATATGTTAAACTAGTTGATAGCTTTACGGTGACAACTAGGAGTAACGAGCTAGAGTGATCAGTTGCTACCTTGAACGGATTCGCAGCTGTTTTAGTCTATGTTCTAAGGATTAATAGCACATGAACTTTGAACGGAACATGCGCACGTGTTAGAAAGCCTTGACAGGACACTAACCCAAGTAAACCTAAAACTATAGACGTTTAGAGTCGATGATAAGGAATGCACTCATAGAGGATTGTCTGACCAATGCTTCTCATAATCATAGTATTTGATCTCTACTGCTTGCGCACGACTAGTGCAAATTTCCTGCGTTACACTAGTTACTGTTCACTTGCGCGTCGCGCATTTCAATCACTCACACACCCCCCCAATCTTCGTAAGTGTAGGTCACTGGCTAGAACTGAACTACTTGCTCCCTGTGGAGATCGACCCTTACTTAACCGCTATACTAGTGGAAGAGGAAGGAATTATATTTGACGCGCACGACGACGCGGGATCAAATTTTGGCGCCGTTGCCGGGGAGCAACACAGCTAAGTTCTAGTTAGTTTACGTTTTTTTCCTTTTTTAGTAACTAGTTATTTCAGTTTGTTTTGTTTTCGTTGTTGTTTCTGACAGCGCGCAATCACCATTAGCCTGCACAACCTTGAAACAGTTGCGCTGCGCAGATTCTAGTTGCGCACTGACAGACGCAACAACATCAGTTATCTTTTAATTTCATTTTCTTTGAGATTCAGAGCAGGGTATGGAGGATAACAGTGTCGTAGGAGACAACTTTGGGGACAGAACCCCAGAGGAAGCAAGAGCACATAACCGCGCAGCCCTGTTCAGAGAGGAAGTGCAGCGCGAGGTAGAAGCAAGGAGGGCCGCTGAAGTGTATCATGCGCCACCCGTGCAACAAGCCGCGCGACGCAGAACAGTGCGCGAGATGTCAGCCCCTATCACTGTTAACCAGCCATGGTGCATCGTGCTTCCACCAGGCGGTCATTTTGAGCTAAGGAGCTCGCTCATCCATCACATGCCCAAGTTCCACGGGATGAACAATGAAAATCCAGTCAAGCATGTGCGAGAGTTCCTAGTCATTTGCGAGAACATGAAGACCGAAGGGGAGAGTGATGAGGCACTGAAAATGAAGGCATTCCCATTTTCATTGTGTGATACAGCCAGACATTGGTTGATGAACTTACCCGCAGGATCCATTCACACATGGGAGCAGCTGCAGAAGAAATTCCTAGATAAATTCTATCCAGCAGCAAAGATTGCGCTGCTCAGAAGGGAATTGGCCGCGCCAAGGCAGAGCGCAGGGGAGTCTCTGTCAGAATATTACTAGCGTTTCAGGGAGCTGGAGGCCAACTGTTACAATCACGGCCTGCCCCAGAATGTGCTGATAGAGAACTTTCTGAATGGACTGTTGCCCATGGAGCTACGACTACTGAATGCATGCGCAGGTGGGGACATTTGCAACATGTACCCAGAGGATGCGTGGCAGCTGATAGAAGACTCTGCTGGGCAGGTAAGACATCAACTAACGCTTGAAAATAGTCATGCTCGTTCTGTGCATCAGGTCGAAACAAGCGCTGAGATCAAGGAAATGAAGGCCATGCTGCAGAAATTGATGAGTGCGCAGAGCGCACAACCAGTTGCGCCAAAGGTATGTGAATTCTGCAGGTCCACCGAGCACAAGACAGATGAATGCCCAACACTTTTTGAAGAGTCTGGAGATGTCAACGCTCTTGGAGGATGGGACAACAGAGGGCCGCAGAGGCAGAATCAGCCGCGCTTTGGGCTTGCCGCAAATGGATTCAGATGGAGGGAAGAGAACAATTTCCAGAGGCAGTCCACTGATCAGCGCGCGCCACAGCAGACGCAACCAGCTGCGCCCTACAATCCACCGCATCGCCGCAATGACGCACCAGCGCATAACAACCAGCAACAGAGGCGATCCCTAGAAGATATCGTGGGGCAGCTAGCAGACACAGTGCGCAAAAATGACGAGAAATATGACAAAAGGTTCGAGTCCATCGAAAAGCAGTTATCACAGATCGCAACCACAGTATATGAGTTAAAAAAGAGCGATGGCAACCTGCCTTCGCAAGTGATTCAGAACCCTAAAGGAGGAGTCAATGCAGTGACACTGAGGACTGGGCGCACAGTAGGAACAGAGCAGACCGCGCAGGCGCCCGCGCAACCAGTTGCGCAAGTCCCGGACCCAGCAGATCAGAATGCGCAACCAGAGCAAGATACGCAACCAGAAGCGCCAGCCACAAACCAGCAGGGCAACACGCCAGGTATGCCTCAGTCCAGAAACAAGGACATAAATTATACTAACATACCTGCACCTTTCCCTGTGCAGGAACCATTAGCTAGAAAGGAAGCGTTGGACAAGGAGCTTTACGAGTTGTTCAGCAAGGTGGAAATCAATATTCCCCTCATTGAAGCTATTCGGCAGATTCCCAGGTATGCAAAGTTTTTAAAAGAGCTGTGCACAAACAAAAGGAGGAAGGGCGAATGCGCACAGGTAATGCTAAATGCGCAGGCCTCAGCAATCGTACAACAAAAGGTACCACCTAAGTGCCGAGATCCAGGTACATTTACTATTCCATGCACGCTAGGTAAGACCACAGTGAGTAATTGCATGATCGATTTAGGCGCATCCATCAATTTGCTACCTTATTCCCTATATACGACATTGCGCCTTGGACCACTAAAGCCTGCAGGTCTCACCATTCAGCTAGCAGATAGATCGTACAAACAACCTGCAGGCATGATAGAAGATGTCCTAGTTCGAGTAGGAGAGCTGGTGTTCCCAGCAGATTTTTATGTGCTCGAAATGGAGGGTGAATCAAGCGCCAGCGGTGCGCAGATCCTCCTAGGCAGACCGTTTCTGATGACCGCACGCACAAAGATAGACGTGTGGAGGGGCACGCTCTCCATGGAGGTAGATGGCGAAGAAATCCATTTCAACATATTCAAGGGGATGCAGCATCCACATGAGGACGCCACAGTGCACGCAATGGACAGCATTGACGATTTAGTCACAGAAGCGCAATGTGTGAGCGCAACCGTAGGACCAGAGCTACTGACACAGGCAGAGCTGGAGGAGCAAGAGGAAGAGCTGAGCAGTGCGGAACCAGCACCCACACAGGTACGTGATATAGTTCATATTTGCACCGCTAACAAAATCTTGCCCTCTATTGAACAGGCACCCAAGATCGAACTGAAGCAACTCCCAGAGCACCTCAAATATATTTTCTTGGGAGATGAGGACACCCTGCCAGTAATCATAAAGAAAGGATTAGAAGAAGAGCAGGAGGCACGCTTACAGCAGGTACTGCGCAAGAACCAGCGCGCCATAGGATGGACACTTGCCGATCTGCGCGGAGTGAGCCCAGACGTGTGCATGCATAGGATTCTATTGGAAGATGGTGCCAAACCATCCAGAGAGGCTCAGCGCAGGTTGAATCCAAATATGATGGAGGTCGTGCAAAAGGAAGTCCTGAAATTGCTTGGCGCAGGGGTCATTTACCCAATCTCGGACAGCAAATGGGTCAGTCCGGTGCATGTCGTGCCAAAGAAAGGAGGAATCACAGTGGAAGAAAATGCGCAGGGCGAGCTAGTTCCCAAGCGCATACAAACTGGCTGGCGCATGTGCATCGACTACAGGAAGCTTAACGCAGTAACGGTCAAGGACCACTTCCCGCTACCCTTCATGGACCAGATGCTGGATCGCTTAGCAGGTAAACCATATTTTTGTTTCTTGGACGGATATTCAGGGTACAACCAGATACCCATAGCTGCGGAAGATCAAGAGAAGACCACATTCACATGCCCGTTCGGTACGTTTGCGTTTCGGCGCATGTCTTTTGGGCTGTGCAACGCGCCAGGTACGTTCCAACGCCTTGTCATGAGCATTTTCTCTGATATGATTGGTATATGCATAGAAGTGTTCATGGATGATTTTACCGTATATGGAAGTACCTTTGATGCATGCTTAACACATCTAGATAAAGTCTTAGCGCGCTGCATTTCTAAGAACTTAGTGCTAAATTATGAAAAATGTCATTTCATGGTAACGCACAGAGTAGTACTAGGTCATATCATTTCAGAGGAGGGGATCAAGGTAGACAAAGCTAAGATAGATCTTATTTCTAATCTACCTTATGCCACCAACGTGCGCGACATGAAATCATTCTTAGGGCATGCTGGGTTCTACAGGCGTTTTATCAAAGATTTCTCTAAAATCTGTATACCCCTGTCTAACCTTTTGCAAAAAGATGTGTGCTTCGACTTTACTGATGAGTGCAGGGCTGCGTTTGATAAGCTGAAAGAAGCGCTGACCAGTGCGCCAGTAATGCGCGCACCAGACTGGAACCTGCCGTTTGAGCTGATGTGCGACGCAAGTGATTATGCAGTAGGTGCAGTCTTGGGGCAGCGCGTAGACAAGAAGCCGCATGCCATTTACTATGCATCGCGCACACTGGACTCTGCGCAGAGGAACTACACCACCACGGAGAAAGAGCTTCTGGCAATTGTATTTGAGCTGGAGAAGTTCCGAGCATATGTTCTAGGCGCAAGAGTCATCATCTACACTGACCACGCAGCTATCCGCTACCTCATGTCCAAGAAGGAAACCAAGCCGCGCCTGATGCGCTGAGTGCTCTTACTGCAGGAATTTGACTTGGAGATCAAAGACAAGAAGGGCACGGAGAATCCAGTTGCTGATCACCTGAGTAGGATCGTGAAAGAGGAGGAATCGGGGCAGATCACGGAAACATTCCCTGACGAGCATCTGATGGCGCTGACAGGTAAGGTACCATGGTATGCGCACATCGCAAATTACCTAGTCACAGGTACGTTTCCTCCGCATTTCAATAAAACTCAGTGCATGCGATTAAAACATGAGTCCAAACATTACCTTTGGGATGATCCTTACATGCTTAGAATAGGACCAGATCAGATATTGAGGCGTTGCGTGCCTGACCACGAAATTAATTCTGTTTTGATGTTTTGTCATGCGCACGCATGCAGAGGACACTTCGGTCCCAAGCGCACAAGCAGAAAGGTCCTGGACTGCGGATTCTATTGGCCGCACCTGTTTAGAGACGCCTATAATCACTGCAGGAATTCTGACAGGTGCCAGCGCACAGGAGGAATATCCACGCGCAATGAGATGCCGCAGACCCCGATTCTGGTGGATGAAGTGTTCGATGTTTGGGGAATCGACTTCATGGGGCCATTTCCTCCATCTATAGGTTACGAGTACATATTGGTGGCAGTAGACTATGTCTCCAAATGGGTTGAAGCTAAGGCCACGCGGAAGGATGATGGTAAGACTGTCGCTGATTTTCTCAGAACTAACATATTTTGCAGGTACGGAGTACCTAAGGCAGTAATCAGCGACCAGGGGACACACTTTTGCAACAGGGTCGTGGCGCAAGTTTTCAAGCACTATGGGGTGCGCCACAAGACGTCCACCGCTTACCATCCGCAGACGAACGGACAGGCCGAAGTTTCTAACAGGGAGATCAAGCGCATCTTAGAAAAGACTGTGAGACCATCGCTCAAAGATTGGAGCCAGTGCCTTGATGATGCGCTATGGGCATACCGCACTGCGCATAAGACGCCCGTTGGGACCTCACCATTTCGGCTGGTCTATGGGAAAGCATGCCACCTGCCAGTAGAGCTCGAGCACAAGGCATATTGGGCCTTACGCATTTGCAACCTGAACTTGGATGAGGCAGGAAGGGAGCGCGCATTTGAGCTGAACGAACTAGAAGAGCTGCGCCTGGACGCCTATGAGGGAGCTGCGCCTCCACGCAACCTATGCTACTCAACCTTGTGTGGATCACTCAACACAATCAGAACAGGCTCTGACTTGTGTCTGCACACCCTCTACAAATGTCAATCTAGAATAGCTACTGTCTCTCTAAAACTCAGCCTATTCTAAACTACACTCAACTCTGCAGGGTTGCTGTAGCACACAGCTGATGCACAAATGTCCACGTCGCTCCAAAGCCTTCTGCCGAGCCGATCGAACGATTCCACGAGCGCTGCACACTCTGGAATACTCCCCCTCACTAGTGACCTCCTGCCACTAGCGAGTACTGCCGCTTAGACACTCGACCGAGCCACACACCCGTCAGTTCTTCCGCGGCCTTCCTTGATCAACCAACAAGCACCACTGCTCTGAATTGGCTTCCAGATCAAGCTCGGATCAGACTACGCAAGTCCTGATCTCCTTCTGCTTCTGTCACCACAGCTCTGCGCTCATGCTCTGCCTTCGGGTGATGATCGAAGAACTCGTCCGTCGCACACCAAAATTCCTCTCTCTAAATTCTGCGCACGCACTCGTGTATCCCTCAGCTTCGATCCACCTTTTTGCTCTATCGAGTTCTTCCTTAAAAGCAACTCCAGCTTCAACCAAGAGCCGAACTTAGCAATGTCCCAAAAAGAATAATTATCTCCTAATTTTTAGGAGATTAGATTTGTTTTTAATTCCCAAAACAAATCTCCTTCTCTAGTTAGGAATTCCCCACTGGAATATTCTTGGCAGCAACTTAGAAATTCTTCTGATACTCTCCGCAGGGCTGCCAGGCCTTCTAGCCAAAGGCCCAGGTTGCTGCTGCTACTCGGACAGATGCTGCAGCCACTTGAACAAGCTCCTGCTGTAGCATCCCCTGCTGTAGCTGCTCCTTGTTCACTTGTGCTGGTTTTGTCAAACACTGCCATACTTGCATCATCACGCTTGATGGCACGGTTCATCGAAATTGAACTCCACCTCATTACATAGCAGATTTGTAAGAGGTTTAACAATTTTTGAGAAGTCCTTGATGAACCTCCTATAAAATCCAGTGTGGCCGAGGAAACTCCTTATTCCTTTCGCGTCTCTCGGTGATGGCAGCTTCTCAATAACGTCCGTCTTGGCTTTATAGACCTCAATTCCTCTTTTTGATACAAGATGTTCCAACACAATACCTTCTTTTACCATAAAGTGGCATTTTTCCCAGTTTAGCACTAGGTCCATTTCGATTCACTTAGCCAACACACGAGACAAATTTGTGAGAGAATCATCGAAGGAATAACCATGCACAGAAAAATCGTCCATAAATACTTCCATGGAGTTTTCTAGAAATTCAGCAAAAATGGACATCATAAAACGTTGAAAAGTCTCGGGTGCATTACAAAGACCGAAAGGCATTCTCCTATAAGCAAATGTGCCGTAGGGGAAAGTAAACGTGGTCTTTTCTTGGTCATCGGGGTGGATGGGAATTTGAAAGAAACCACTGTACCCATCAAGAAAATAGAAATATTCATGCCCTGCTAGACGTTCTAACATTTGATCTATAAAGGGAATGGGATAGTGATCCTTCTTAGTGGCTGTAATTAATTTCCTATAGTCGACGCACATTCTCCACCCCATGACCGTACAGTGAGCCCACCCTTTTTAGGCACCACATGAATTGGGCTCACCCACACAGAATCTGAAACAACATAAATAATACCTGCATTTCGCAACTTTGTGACTTCCTTCAATACAACTTCTCCTAACTTAGGATATAAACGCCCAAGGAACTCACGACTGGGCTTCCCATTATCTTCTAAACGAATTCTATGCATGCAAACATCGAGGTTAATCCTCTTCAAATCATCAATAGAGTGCCCAATAGCACCTTTATATTCATGCAACACATGCATCAATTTAGAAGTCATACCTTAGATTTGGTGGAAGAGGTTCCAACCCCTCACCGAATTCCTTACCTTTTGGCACGTCATTTACCTTGTTTGCGCCATCATCAATATTAGCGGGGTCCTCATCAATTTCCATTATAGAGGCGAACGACGAGCTATTTTCATATTTTGCAAGCCGCTCATACTCGAAGCTCGTTAGTTCACCAAGAGAATTAAAAACATTTTACGCATCATACGATTCAATCAAATGACAATCCATAGAAGTGCTAGGTGTCCTAATTTAAAATTGAATTTGTTCTTTTCGCTACCAAAATTTAATTCGATTGTACCTTTCCCGCAATCTATAATAGCCTTAATCGTGTTTAAAAATGGTCTACCTAGGATTATGGGAATTTCCTTATCTTCATACATGTCTGAAACGTAGAAATCAACCGAAACATAAAATTGCCCAACTTTAATGGGAAAGTCCTCTAGGATACCCTTAGGTGCCCGAGAAGAACGATCCGCTAACCTCAAATTAACTGTGGTAGGAGTCGACTCTCCCATATCAAGCTTATTGAAAAGCGAATAAGGCATTAAAGATATGCTAGCACCTAGATCACACAATGCACTAGCTATGCTAATTTCTCCAATAGAAATGGGAATAGAAAATGAACCATGGTCGCTAAGCTTTCTAGGCATGGCATGTTGAATTATCGCACTACAATTTGCGTCTAAAGCTACATGGTCTAAATCATGCATTTCCCTTGTATGAGACATAATATCTTTCAAAAATTTAGCATATGTAGGCATTTGAGTGAGTACCTCCGTAAATGGCAAGGTCACCTAAAGTTTCTTTAACATCTCTGCAAAGTGCTTGAAATGAGCATCCTCCTTCTTTTTGAGCCTTTGAGGGAAGGGAATTGGCGACACATAAGGCGCTGGCTCCTGTGGCTTTTCCTTCTCCCGTTTATCGATTGGATTTTGCGGCGAAGACCCTTCTCCAACAACTCCATCTGCTGTCTTTCCCACCTTAGCTTTTGGCTGTAGCTCCTCTAGAACTCTCTCGCTTTTGAGTGTAATTGCACTGATTGTCTCGGAGAAGTTCACGTCGGGATGCGAGGGCAGCTTCCCTTGAAATTTCGAAGATGAACCAGCTTGTTGCGCAATCCGCGTTTCAATCATCTTGTTGTGCGCTTGCAACTGATCTAGCATTTGAAGGATGAGCTGATTGTCTTTTTGATGTTGCGCTTGAGTCGCGGCCAACTAGGCAACAATAGAAATTAGAGACGATTTCTCATTGCTTTGTTTATCTTCGTGCCTTTGGTGCGTTCCCTGATTTTGGTGGTTGTAATTGTTTGGCCTTTGATAATTTCCACTTTGATAGTTTCTCCTTGGCTAATATGTGTTGGAGGAGGCTCCTTGATTCTGATTTCTCGGTACAAATCTTGGCAGTGCTGGCTTGGGCTCTATATTCAGTGGCGCTCTTCTTGGAAAGTTTGGATCCTCATGGGTTGGAGGGTTCCTTGGCTGATAACCGCTGGCTTGCGGTGGCGCATATTCTCTCCCTTAATTTCTGACCAAGTAATTAACATCCTCATACTAGTCTATGTGCTTTGCGATGCACGAGTCATTATCATGCGCCGGGCTAGAACAAATACCGCACACTTGCTGGTGGTCTCTTTTTGTTTAGATTCAAGTTTCCGATTGATGCTGCCAAAGAATTCACCGTCTTTGCTAAGGAATTGAAATCTTCTTTTGTCACGGCCTTTGATGAATGCTCCTTTCCTTTTTTCTTTAGATGATTTCTTTCTCCACCCCACTGATGCGAGTTTCGCGCTATCTTGTCTATAATTTTGAAAACCTCGGAGGCTCTCAAATCCATCATTACTCTTCCGCTCACTTGGTCCATAAGATTTCTTACGTCCTGATCCATTCCATCATAGAAACTTTGCATTTGCTGAGCTGCCATTTGCTGAACCCGTGATGCAGACAATCTCTTTGCAGCTTTTTGAAGCGCTCATAAGCCTCGTAAAATTTCTCATCATCTTGCTGCGTAAACTGGCATATTCTGTCCCGGATTTTCTTAGTCTTTTCCGGAGGGAAGAATTGAATAAGAAACGCTTGGGCGAGTTCTTCCCAAGTGCGGTGTTCGGCTCATGACTCATTAGCCAATCCTTGGCTTTTCCGCTTAGCGAGAACGGAAACACTTTCATATAAATGGCTTCCGGTTTGACCCCCTGCACTTTGTAAGTGCGGCATAATTCTATGAATTGTGCCAAATACGCATTAGGCTTTCCATACCCTTCAAACTGATTGGCGGCTACCATGTGGAGAAGCGCTGATTTTATCTCGAATTCTTTATCGTCACCCTATTCCAAGTATATGGGTGATCCAAAATGTCCGATGGTTGGGGCAATGTATTTCCCAACCAATCTTTCGTCGTCCTCTTGCGAACGAATAGCATTTCCTAACCTCCTCGGGTTCGGTTGATCGAAAATTCTTTTTGGTGGTTGATCCATAATCTCTATATTTGTTGATTAACTTGAATTTGAGGAAGAGTATCAAAATCTCGTGTGGATGTGGAAGCTTGTTCTTCTGCCTTTTTCGTGCGTGCTCTAGTTTGCATTCAAAAATCTACCAAGCGATCGAAGAAAGCGTCAATAAGTGTGAAATTAAATCAAAGTAGGCAAGAATAGCACGCAAACACACAATCACAATCAACAAAAAAAAGGAAAAAAATAAAGTAGACTAACTAAATCAATACTAAAAAGCAAACTAATCTAATAGCTAATCCCCAGCAACGGCGCCATTTTGAACGTTGTCAAAATTGTGGTAGTAAAAATACTATTCCAATCACGGTACGCAAATAATATTTATAATCCGAGTGACCTTAGGTCGAACCCAAGAGAAAAGCCTAGATTAGTCTAAAGCTAGCTAGTAATGCTTAGTGCGAGTCTACTAAAGAAAAGCTTGGGGTTTTGTCTCTAGGCAAAGTATCTCTAGTAAATACTAAAGACAAGTTCGAAATTGGGTTGAAAGAAAGCAATTAAGAAAACGTAGCCAGAATCCTATTTCACCCATAGGTCATGCGATTAGCAACACAAAACAGCAATACATGCATAAGGTAATTCGATTGTCTAGATTCAACTCTCGCTCCTTCTCTAGAATGAGAATGATACATAAGGGACACAATTCTCAAACTCTCGCTCTATTGAACCGTGTGGAACAAAAGTCTCATAATCTCAACCACTCGGTCTATTGATAGTCAAATCAAGTCCGCTCTATACTTAGCCTAATAGAATGCGAATGTCACTCTCGCGCACAAACGGTATCTAAAATTAACATGCTTGATCTTCTAAACACCCTAAGTTCAATTCACATTCCATCCTTAGGAGTTTCATTAATTCATACTCATTCATGTGTTTCGTCAAACATTTGGTGTGCTTAATTAACATGAAGATAAAGCATGATAATTTTCAATCAAAAACCTCATTCATAATAAAATTGCATGCTTTGCATTACAATCTAACCTACTCCTCCGATCCCACAGACTCAGCCTATTCTAATTAACACAATGTCTCAGTAGGTTTGCTATAGCACACCCTTGTGCAGGTTCTGTCCGCGTCGCTCAAAAGCCTTCCGCTGTGCTGTTCGAACATTATGAGTGATACTCGATCCGGGATGCTCCCCCTCACTCAGTGACCGTCTGTCACTAGCGAGAAACAGGCCTTCTGCAGATTGTCTGAGTTCCTCAACTCGACAACTCTCCTGCTTCCTACCTTGATTAGCCAACAAGCACGTCCTGCTCTGAATTGGCCTTCTCCGATCAAGCACTGACTAGACTCTACAAGTATTCGATCAGTCTCTGCTCTGAATTGGCCTTCTTTGATCCCCCTCACTCAGTGACCGTCTATCACTAGCGAAAAACAGGCCTTCTACAGATTGTCTGAGTTCCTCCACTCGACAACTCTCCTGCTTTCTACCTTGATCAGCCAACAAGCACGTCCTGCTCTAAATTGGCCTTCTCCGATCAAGCACTGACCAGACTCTACAAGTCTTCGATCAGTCTCTTCTCTAACCACTCAGCTCTGCTCATGGTGGTGATCCAATTCTCCGCACCGCTCTCTAATCTCTCTCTACAATCTTAGGTGCTTGGATTCTCTCTTCGATCGATGATCTTCTGCTCTGCCCAGCCTTCTTTAAAATAGGAACTCTATTCTCCATCAATATCAACTTTAGGTAGTTCGTAAAAAGATCTCAACAAGATCCTATCTCCTATTTTTGTATGAGATTTGATTTCCCATTCAAATCTTCAAGCTGTGGCACTGAATCTTCACTAGGAATATTTTGAGAATACTTGGAAGCTTCCCATTGCACATCAACTTCATATCTAGAACTTTGATTCATCCCATATTCAGTCAACATTTGCTTCATCCATACCATCTGAGCACAGCAACTCCCTGCTGCAATATATTCTGCCTCGGCTGTGGAAAGCGAGATGTTGTTTTGCTTTTTGCTAAACTAGGATATCAGGTTATTCCCCAAGAAGAAACAACCTCCAAATATGCTCTTTCTGTCTTCTGTGCATCCTGCCTAGTCTGCATCACTTAATCCCACCAGGTTTGCATTTGTGTCCTTGGTATACAACAGGCCATAGTTCAGAGTCCCTCCAACATACCTGATAATTCTCTTGACCAGCTGCATGTGACTCTCCTTCCGGCAGGCTTGGAACCTTGCACAGGCTCCTACTGAATAGGAGATATCAGGTCGACTGGCTGTAAGATACAACAGGCTTCCAATCATGCTTCGGAATGTAGCTTGATTCACTTTAACTCCAGCTTCATCTTTGACAACTTTGATATGGGTGGCAGCTGGTGGAAGTTTGTGACTTGCTTTATCTAGCTGGAACTTCTTTACCAGATTGTGGCTATATATGCTTTGTGATATAAAGACTGATAGAGCCTATTTATACACACTATTTAGATCCTAACCCTATGCTTGTTCGCATTATTTTGTGTACAAGATTACTGGTTTCCAGTGTTTTTGTATTTCAGGGCAAAACGAGAGCCTAAGTCGGATACGCGCTAACAGGCAGCTTTTAAGGAGCGCATCACACAGCTTGCGGAGCTAGCAGCGCAAACAAAGGAATTGGCAGAGTCAGCTACGGTGCGCAGACCGACTGCGCTAACCAAGGTGCCGTGCGCCATGCGTAGATAGTGGTGTTTCCAAATCCTGACACCACCAGATTTGGAAGTTGCCAAGAATGGGCCTCATGAGCAGTACATAAAGAGAAGAAGGCTAGGGTTTGAAAAAAGAGGATCCAGAGCATCAACACACCACAGCACACGAGAGAACGGCAGAACAGAAAAACACACGAGCCTACTGAGAGGACCTGTGCTAGCCGACTGCGCCAGCCGAGACACTGCAACCTGCACGCACCTGCTAGTTGCTGTTTTCTTAGATACCTTAGATATTATTTTTTGTTTCTATGATGTTTACTACTAGCATGTCTAGCTAAACGCTTGGTATCGGTTGGGCATGATTCTATGAGTATTTCCTTTGAGACTTGTGCTTAATGCATAGCTTGTTTGCTTATATTAATTTTGTGCACACTATTGACAGCTAGTTGCATGAGTAGGGGAAGCCTTGAACCGCAATCTTACTCTTGTTACTCGGGCAAGGTGGAAATAAACATTCCCCTTATTGAAGCAGTCCGGCAGATCCCTAGGTACGCCAAATTTCTAAAGGAGCTGTGCACAAACAAAAGGAGGAAGGGCGAGTGCGCGCAGGTAATGCTAAATGCGCAGGCTTCAGCAATCGTGCAACATAAGGTACCACCTAAATGCCGAGACCCAGTTACGTTCACCATCCCATGCACTTTAGGTAAGACCACAGTGAGCAATTGCATGATTGACTTAGGCGCATCTATAAATTTACTTCCCTATTCCTTGTATACGTCATTGCGCCTTGGACCACTAAAGCCTGCAGGTCTCACCATTCAGCTAGCAGATTGGTCGTGCAAGCAACCTACGGGCATGATAGAGGATGTTCTTGTCCGAGTAGAAGAGCTGGTGTTCCCAGCAGACAGGCAGTGCGCAGATCCTACTGGGCAGACCATTTCTGATGACCGCGGCATAAAGATAGACGTGTGGAGGGGCACGCTCTCAATGGAGGTCGATGGCGAGGAAATTCATTTTAACATATTCAAAGGGATGCAGCACCCTCACGAGGACGCCACAGTGCACGCGATGGACAGCATAGATGACTTGGTTGCAGATGCGCAATGTACGAGCGCAATATAAGAACCTGAAACGCTGGCGCAGGCAGAGGTGAAGGCGCAAGAGGATGAGCCGAGCAGTGCTGAACCAGTATCCAGACAGGTACATGATATAATTAATGTCTGCGCTGCTAATAAAATCTTGCCCTCTATTGAACAGGCACCCAAGGTCGAGCTGAAGCAACTCCCAGAGCACCTCAAATACATATTCTTAGGAAATGAAGAGACCCTGCCAGTAATCATAAAGAAAGGATTAGAAGAGGAGCAGGAGGCGCAACTACAGCAGGTGCTGCGCAGGAACCAGCGCGCTATAGGATGGACACTTGCTTATCTACGCGGAGTGAGCCCGGACGTATGCATGCATAGGATTCTATTAGAAGATGGTGCCAAACCATCCAGGGAGCCTCAGCGCAGATTGAACCCGAATATGATGGAGGTAGTGCAGAAGGAGATCCTGAAGTTGCTTGACGCAGGAGTCATTTACCCTATTTCAGACAGCAAATGGGTAAGTCCAGTGCACGTTGTGCCAAAGAAGGAGGAATCACAGTAGAAGAGAATGCGCAGGGCGAGCTAGTTCCCAAGCGCATACAAACTGGATGGCGCATGTGCATCGACTACAGGAAGCTTAACGCAGTCACGCGCAAGGACCATTTCCCGCTACCCTTCATGGATCAGATGCTAGATCGATTAGCGGGGAAGCCTTACTTTTGTTTCTTGGATGGATATTCTGGGTACAATCAGATACCCATAGCTGCGGAAGATCAAGAGAAGACCACGTTCACCTGCCCATTTGGTACGTTTGCGTTTCGGCGCATGTCATTTGGGTTGTGTAACGCGCCAGGTACGTTCCAACGTCTAGTCATGAGCATTTTTTCTGATATGATTGGTATATGCATAGAAGTGTCCATGGATGATTTTACTGTGCACGGAGGTACCTTTGACGCATGCTTAACTCATCTTGATAAGGTCTTAGCGCGCTGCATTTCAAAGAACCTAGTGCTCAATTATGAAAAATGTCATTTCATGGTATCACATGGTGTAGTACTAGGACATATTATCTCGCAGGAGGGGATCAAGGTAGATAAGGCCAAAATTGATCTTATTTCTAATCTGCCTTATTCCACTAGCGTGCGCTATGTGAAATCATTCCTTGGGCATGCCGGGTTTTACAGGCGGTTCATAAAAGATTTTTCTAAGATTTGTATACCCCTGTCTAACCTCTTGCAAAAGGATGTGTGTTTCGAATTTACTGATGAGTGCAGGGCCGCGTTTGATAAGCTGAAGGAGGCGCTGACGAGTGCGCTAGTGATGCGCGCACCAGACTGGAACCTGCCTTTTGAACTAATGTGCGATGCAAGTGACTATGTAGTAGGTGCAGTCCTGGGACAGCACGTGGACAAGAAGCCGCACGCCATTTATTATGCATCGCGCACACTGGACGCTGCGCAGAGGAACTACACTACCACGGAGAAGGATCTTCTGGCAATTGTGTTTGCGCTGGAGAAGTTCCGTGCATATGTTCTTGGCGCCAGAGTCATTGTCTATACAGACCACGCAGCAATCCGTTACCTAATGTCCAAGAAGGAGACTAAGCCGCGCCTGATGCGCTGGGTGCTCCTACTTCAGGAATTCGACTTGGAAATCAAAGATAAGAAGGGCACGGAGAACACGGTCGCAGACCACCTGAGCAGGATCGTGAAAGCAGAGGAGCCAGGGCAAATCACTGAGACGTTCCCTGACGAGCATCTGATGGCGCTAACAGGTAAGGTATCATGGTATGCGCACATTGCAAATTACCTGGTCACAGGTACGTTTCCTCCTCATTTCACTAAAACCCAATGCATGAGATTAAAGCATGAGTCCAAGCATTACATTTGGGATGATCCGTATATGCTCAGAATAGGACCTGATCAGATTTTGAGGCGCTGCGTGCCTGACCATGAAATTAGCTCTGTTTTGATGTTTTGTCATGCCCACGCATGTGGAGGGCACTTTGGTCCGAAGCGCACGAGCAGAAAGATCCTGGACTGCGGATTTTATTGGCCGCGCTTGTTTAGTGACGCGTATAACCACTGCAGGAACTGTGATAGGTGCAGCGCACAGGAGGCATATCAGCGCGCAATGAGATGCCGCAGACGCCAATTCTAGTGGATGAAGTATTCGATATTTGGGGGATTGACTTCATTGGGCCATTTCCTCCATCTTCCGGATATGAGTACATATTGGTCGCGGTAGATTATGTCTCCAAATGGGTTGAGGCCAAGGCTACCCGAAAGGATGATGGTAAGACGGTCGCTGACTTTTTAAGGACTAACATATTTTGCAGGTACGGAGTGCCTAAGGCAATCATCAGCGACCAGGGGACGCACTTTTGCAACAGGATAGTGGCGCAGGTATTCAAGCATTATGGAGTGCGCCACAAGACGTCCACCGCTTATCACCCTCACCGCTTTCCAACCGAGAGATCAAGCGCATCCTGGAGAAAACTGTGAGACCGTCGCGCAAAGACTGGAGCCAGCGCCTTGACGATGCGCTATGGGCATACCGAACTGCACATAAGACGCCAATTGGGACTTCACCGTTCCGGTTGGTTTATGGAAAAGCGTGTCACCTGCCAGTGGAGTTGGAGCACAAAGCATACTGGGCATTGCGCATTTGCAACCTGAACCTAGACGAGGCCGGTAAGGAGCGCGCATTTGAGCTGAGCGAATTAGAAGAGCTGCGCCTGGATGCATATGAGGGACTGCGCGATTACAAGGCGCGCACAAAAGCATTTCATGACAAACATATCCTCCGACTCACTTTTGAGCCAGGAGACCAGGTATTATTATTCTCCTCGCGCCTAAAGCTCATGCCTGGGAAGCTGCGCAGCAAATGGACGGGACCGTACACAGTCACCAAGGTTTTCCCCTACGGAACAATCGAGTTAGAAAACGAGCACCGGCATCGTTTTCAGGTCAATGGGCAGAGAGTCAAAAAGTATTTAGGAGAACCTTGGGATGGCACAGCACGCGAAGTTGAATTGGCAGAGCCTGAGATAGCAGAGGAACAGGTTGCTGCGCCAGAGTCACCACCAGACGCGCCAGAGGGAGAACTGGGCAGTATTGCGCATATTTCTTCTTCCTCTTTACCTACCCTGGTTACTTATGATTTATCACATACTTTTACTCATGCTGACCACACTTCTGATCCTTTGCGCAGGACCAAGAAGAACACAACACATGCACGAGCGCAGGGTCACTCAGGAGCAAGAGTGGGGGAGGTCGCCGGTAAACTTTCACGCAAGTAACGAGGTACAGTCGAGCCAACGACGTTAAACAAAGGCACTTGTCGGGAGGTAACCCGACACGTTTTACTTTTACATGTTTTTCTTTTAGTTTTTCTAGTGTCTTTTAGCTAGTTTAGGACTTGTAGTTTTTTTTTAGTCGAGCAGCAGTGCGCAGGTCCGTGCGCACTTCAGTGCGCAGGACAGCTGCGCCAGTCGGGGGGGTATATAAGGGCAGTACTTAGAAAAATTTCAGCACTTTTCACACTTGACCGTTGCAAGAGAAACTCACGCCCTCAGCAGCCGCTCACCGTCCGACGCTCAACCCAGCTTCCGTTTAGAGAGATTTGAGGAGCACACAGTCGCACACTCACCAGGTAACCCTTCCCCTCCGATTTCAGCCGATTGAGTTAGGGTTTGTGCGATAAGAGGGGTGCCCTAGGTCTGAATTCGCACGTAGCTAGCCTGCACCGATTGGAGGTTTGGTTAGTGGGTTTTGTAGGCGGGCAGTAGGCGCCCATTTGGTGAAAGTTTCAGGGCATTTGGCGGAGTTTGGATTTTTTGAGCTTTTGTGAGTGTTGACCATAGTTGACCGAGACCCAGCGCACCATGCAGCTTGCCGAGGATCAAGTGAGCCCAGCTCATTTCGCCAGCAAGTACGAAGCCTTCTTGAGGCTGGAGATGTACGGGACTCCGTACATCAGCAGGGAGTTCCTGCGAGAGGTCGGGATGGAGGACCTCATCATGGAGAAGCTCGCGCTGGCGGGCTGGGAGGCGCTGTTGGAGATCAACAGCGCAGCAAACAAGGAGGACACCTGCGAGTTTTTGGCGTCACTGGAGACGGACGATATGGAGATAAGGTACCGGCACCGAGGGGTCTGGTACATTGCCTCGGCTAAGAGGCTGAAGCGCACACTGAGGTGCGTAAAGGTGCGTGAAGCGAACATAGACACGCACACGAATTAGGAGGCATGGCGCGAGATGGCGACCGGCCCAGTTTTTGCCGCGGGGCGCAGCCGCGGACGTGAGCTGCGCGACCCGTGGATGTTCTACCTGTGGCGCATGGTTGCCTATGCGATCATTGGGCGTTTTAACGGTGCGCCGAAGATCAGCTTGCTGGACATGGAGATTTTGAAGGGGTTTTATTATGGGAAGAGGGTGCTGTTTGTCTTGAACATGGTGCTTCATTGGAGTCGGGTCAGCACCAAGGGGCCGCTGACTTGTGGAGGGATGATAACGCACCTGCTGCGTGCGTTGCTGGAGAGCCAGAGGTGCCCGAGCACACAGTGGTGCCGGCTGTTCCCCTGGACCGCGCCCATATGCTGCAGATAAGAGCGGTAGCCGTGAGAGAGGATGGTACATTGGAGTGGTGCTACAGGCTGCAGCCGGCCAGAGCGCCGAGGCATAGAGCGGAGAGCAGCGCCCAAGCAGAAGAGGCTGCGGAGGAGATGGAGGAGGACGAGGCCCCAGAGCCAGTTGCGCCTCCAGTCAGGCGCATGAGGACTCGTGCGCAGACTGGAGCGCGTCGAAGGGCAAGCGCACCGCAGGGGGAGCCAGTTACCAATGCCATTGAGGCAGGACTGAGGCAGAGGGGGAAAGCGCGTGGGGGAAAGCGCCCCAGGACTG
The DNA here is from genome assembly GCA_963678935.1 of Umbilicus rupestris. Taxonomy (NCBI): domain Eukaryota; kingdom Viridiplantae; phylum Streptophyta; class Magnoliopsida; order Saxifragales; family Crassulaceae; genus Umbilicus; species Umbilicus rupestris. The sequence goes on from OY787621.1 coordinate 8,821,737, forward strand.
AGGCAGAGGAGGCGCCTGAGGAGGTATCCGAGGAGCAGCGCATGATGTTCAACGTCATGCGCGTGCTCGAATATTTAGCGCCAGAGGGGGCAGATTTGAGTATGAGCCCACCATCAGGGTGGAGATTTGGAGATGCTATTCCCCCTCTCCTCAGCCTGCGCAGGTGATCGCGCGTCGTTGTACGCGTCAAATTAATCCTTCCTCTTCCACTAGTACAGCGGTTAAGTCAGGGTCGATCTCCACAGGGAGCAAGCAGTACAGTTTTAACCAGTGACCTACACTTACGAAAGTTGGGGGGGGTGAGTGATTGGGGTTGCGTGATGCGCGAGTAAACAGTGGTAAACGCAGGAATTGCACTAGACGTGCGTAGGCAGTAGAGATTAAGTACTATGACTATGAGAAGTATTGGGCAGACAATCCTCTATGAGCGCATTCCTTATCATTGACTCTAAACGTCTATAGTTTGATTTTACTTAAGTTAGTGTCCGATCAAGGCTTCCTAACATATGCGCATGTTCCGATCAAAGTTCATGTGCTATTAATTCTTGCACTAGACTAAAAAACTACGAATCCGATCAAGGTAGCAATTACTTATCCTAGCGCGTTACTCCTAGTTGGCACCGTCAGGCTATTCAACTAGTTTAACATACAACAATAAGCAACAAGAGTAAGATTGCGGTTCAAGGCTTCCCCTACTCATGCAACTAGCTGCCAACAATGTGCACAAAATTAATATAAGCAAACAAGCTATGCATTAAGCGCAAGTCTCAAAGGAAATACTCATAGATTCATGCCCAACCAATACCAAGCGTTTAGCTAGACATGCTAGTGGTAAACATCATAGAAACAGTAAGTAATAACTAAAGTATCCAAGAAAACAATAGCAAACCGTGCGTGCAGGTTGCAGTCTTGGCTGGCGCAGTCGGCTAGCGCGGGTCCTCTCAGCAAGCTCGTGTGTTTTCCAGTTCTGCCGCTCTCTCTCTGAATTATGATGTGATGATATGATGGATCCTCTCGTGATGTATTGTTAAAACCCTAGCCTTCTTCTCTTCTTTATATACTGCTCAGAGGCTCATTCTTGGCAACTTCCAAATCTGGTGGTGTCAGGATTTGGAAACACCATCATCTGCGCCTGGCGCACGGCATCTTGGTTAGCGCAATCGGTTAGCGCACCGTGGTCGACTCTGCCAATTCTTCTGTTTGCGCCGCTAGCTCCGCAGGCTTTTGTGACGCGCGTCCTAAACGCTGCCTGTTAGCGCGTATCCGACTTAGGCCCTCGTTTCGCCCTGAAATACAAAAACACTGGAAACCAGTAATCTTGTACACAAAATAATGCAAACAAGCATAGGGTTATGATCTAAATAATGCGTATAAATAGACTCTATCAAACCCCCCCACACTTGCCCCTTGTTCGTCCCAAACAAGCACTCAAGCACGGATACTATTACCTCTCTGGAGTCTAGCGCACAGTCTTGCACTCTGGCGCGATCTGCACTACTGAACACCTTGCGCTGCCCTACCACCTGCGCACAACTGCTTTCAACAGTTCTAATATAATAATTTCGCAATTCATTACCTCTCAGCTGGGATGAAGATCATTTCGGATGGCTGGGAGATAGCTCTTCATAGGCTCCAGGTTGTCAGCTCGCACCCCGAGGATGGGTATATGGTTAACAGCGCAGCTTCTTCCCGTGCGTGATTCTTCCGCGCACTTCCTGGGAACCTGAGCCTTTTGATGATTTTCTTTGTGGACCTCGCGCACGCTGGTGCTTATTCGTGCGCATGCTGATTCTTTTTAGCGCATATCATCTGCTGGTATTTTTCTTTTGTACAGCTTTGTCTATGATTCCTATCCATCCCAGAACGGTTCCAGTCTCGGCCTCCGGATAACAGCTATGGAACACAGCCCCGCTCTCCCTCCGTGGTCTATCTGCGCAGGTCGGCGCACACGTTTACACCCGCGCCCGCCTTCCTGAGCTCGACTTCCAGAGGAAAGGTGGTCTGTTTTCCCACCTCGCCACGCTTAGGGTATTTTGCCTTCGGCATCTGCGTGACTGAGCGCGCTCTCTTGTTCCGAAGGTTGCGAAGCACAGGCCTCCACTAGCGCTCTCGACCATATACCTCACCTCCGAAGCTCGAACGACTAACCGCCTCTCTAGAGCGTTTCTGTCAACTCCACATCCCCTGTATATCCCAACTAACAGGAGCAGAAAAACGAAAAAAAAATAAACTAAAACAGTTGATAGCAGCGCACGCAATATGGATAGCGCAAAACCAGCTGACAGTGCGCGCAACCCGCACACAAGCGCACTACTGCTACTGTTTCCTTCAATTAAACTAAGCTACACTATAAAGCTCAAAAAAACGTGAAATGTAAATGTAACGCTCCCCCCCCCACACTTAAACAGAGACGTGTCCCCACGACACAAGCTCAAGTGCACGGAGAAAGCGCACATGCATGCAAGCAAAAAAAAAAAGAACAAAAAAAACAAGAACATATAGTCAAAGCAGCGCAATATAGCATAGGGACACAAAATATGTAACACAAGAGTTCAGCACACATATAGCAACATAATATCGAATAATGTTCAGCACATAAAAGAAAAAGACACCACCCGAAAGGAAAAATGCGCGCCCCCCCCGCAGCTCTAGATGTCCTCTGAGCTGGACGCAGCCGCTGAACTATGCGCCTCCTCCTCTGAAGAATCCGTCACATCGGTGCTGGAGGAAGGCGGGACAACAGAAAGGGCGACAGGCTGCGCCACGAAGTCGTCCTCTGAGACGGGGTCCCATAGCGAGTCTGAGCTGGTGCTAATGATGGGTTCGGCTACATGGGACCTCGGAATGGACGGCTGGGCAGGGGATGGTGCAGGTGCTGGTACTTGTGCTGGTTTAGGGGTGGGTTCTGTTTCTGGGCTGCTGGTGCTGGCTCTGGTGCTGGGGCTGGTGCTGGGGTTGGGGAAGGAGAGGGCTCTGCTGGATGCACTGGGGGCTGAGTAAGAGGGCTGGCTGGCTGACGCGGCTCGCTGGGGGAACCGGGAGGTGGCCGGCGCAGGCTGAGGAGAGGGGGAATCTCCAAATCTCCAAATCTCCAAGTCTCCAAATCTCCACCCTAATGGTGGGCTCATGCTTAAGTCCGCCCCCCTCCGGCACTAAATACTCGAGCACGCGCATGACGTTGAACATCATGCGCTGCTCTGCTGATGCTTCCTCAGGCGCCTCCTCAGCCTCGGTCCTCGGGGACTTCCTTTGTGCACGCGGGGGAGAATCCTCGATGGAAATGGTAACTGGCTCCCCCTGCGGCGCACGGGCCCTCCGATGCGCTCCAGTCTGCGCGTGGGTCCTTGTGCGCCTGACTGGAGGCACAACTGGCTCTGGGGCCTCGTCCTCCTCCATCTCCTGCGCACCCTCTGCTGCTTGCGCATTGCTCTCTGCTCTTGGCCGCTGCACTCTGGCCGGCTGCAGGCGGTAGCACCACTCCAATGTGCCATCCTCCCTTACGGCTACCGCCCTAATCTGCAGCATGTGGGCGCGGTCTAGAGGAACAGCAGGCACCATGGTGTGCTCAAGCACCTCAGGCTCTCCATGTAACGCAAGCAGCAGGTGCGTAATAATACCTCCGCAAGTCAGCGGCCCCTTGGTGCTGACTCGGCTCCAGTGGTGCACCATGTTCAGGACAAAAAGCACCCTCTTCCCATAATAAAACCCCTTCAAAATCTCCATATCCAACAAGCTGATCTTCGGCGCACCATTAAAACGCCCAATGATTGCATAGGCGACCAGGCGCCACAAGTAGAACATCCACGGGTCACGCAGCTCACGTCCCCTGCTGCGCCCCGTGGCAAACACTGGCCCGGTCGCCATCTCGCGCCACGCCTCCTGATTCGTGTGCGCGTCCATGTCAGCTTCTCGCACCTTGGCACACCTCAGAGTGCACTTCAGCCTCTTAGCTGAGGCAATGTACCACACCCCTCGGTGCCGGTACCTTATCTCCATCTCACCTGGTTCTAACGACGCCAGGAACTCGCAGGTGTCCTCCCTGTCTGATGCGCTGTTGAGTTCCAACAGCGCCTCCCAGCCTGCTAACGCCAGCCTCTCCACAACGAGGTCCTCCAGACCGACCTCCCGCAGGAACTCTCTTCTGATGTACGGAGTCCCGTACATCTCAAGCCTCAGGAAGGCCGCGTACTTGCTGGCGAAAACAGCTGGGGTTTCTTGGTCCTCGGCAGGCTGCATCGTGGCTGGTTCTCTCTGGTCAACTCCGGTCAACACTCCACAAACACTCCAAAAATCCAAACTCCTCCGAATGCCCTGAAACTTTCACCAAATGGGCGCCTACTGCCCGCCTACAAAACCCTCTAACCAATACTCCAATCGGTGCACTCTAGCCTGGTGCGATTTCAAAACCCTAGAGCACTCCTCTACCGTACAAACCCTACTGGAATCTGCTCAAATCTGGGGGAAAGGTTACCCGGAGGGTGGTCGACGGAATGCTCCTCAAATCTCTCTAGACGGAAGCTGGTTTGAGCGCCGGACGGTGAGCGGAGGTGTGAGGGCGGGAGTTGTACTTTCAACGGTCGAGTGAAAAAGTGCTGAAATTTTCTAAGTACTGCCCTTATATACCCCCTGACTGGCGCAGCGGTCCTGCGCACTGCTGCTCGACTAAAAAACTACAAGTCCTAAACTAGCTAAAAGACACTAGAAAAACTAAAAGAAAGACATGTAAAAGTAAAACGAGTCGGGTTACCTCCCGACAAGTGCCTTTGTTTAACATCGTTGGCTCGACTGTACCTCGTTACTTGCGTGAAAGTATACCAGCGGCCTCCCCCACACTTGCTCCTGAGTGACCCTGCGCTTGTGCATACGTTGTGTTCTTCTTGATCCTGCGCAAAGGGTCGGGCGGGTGGTCAGCATGGTTAATAGTATGTGATAAATTGTAAGTAACGTGGGTAAGTAAAGAGGGAGAAGAAATATGAGCAATAGTCCCCTGTTCTCCCTCTGGCGCGTCTGATGATGATTTTGGCGCAGCAACCTGCGCATCTGCTATCTCAGGTTCTGCCAACTCAATGTCGCGCGCTGTACCATCCCAAGGTTCTCCTAAGTATTTCTTGACTCTCTGCCCATTGACCTGAAAACGATGCCGGTGCTCGTTTTCTAACTCGATTGTTCCGTAGGGGAAAACCTTGGTGACTGTGTACGGCCCTGTCCATTTACTGCGCAGCTTCCCTGGCATGAGCTTTAGGCGCGAGGAGAACAACAGTACCTGGTCTCCTGGCTCAAAAGTGCATCTAAGAATATTCTTGTCGTGAAATGCCTTGGTGCGTGCTTTGTAATCGCGCAGTCCCTCATAGGCATCCAGGCGCAGCTCTTCTAACTCGCTCAGCTCAAACGCGCGTTCCTTGCCAGCTTCATCCAGGTTTAGGTTGCATATGCGCAGTGCCCAGTATGCTTTGTGCTCCAATTCTACTGGCAGATGGCACGCCTTTCCATAGACCAACCGAAACGGTGAAGTCCCGATTGGTGTCTTATGCGCGGTCCGGTATGCCCACAGCGCATCGTCTGGGCGCTGGCTCCAGTCCTTCCGCGATGGTCTTACGGTTTTTTCCAGGATGCGCTTGATCTCTCTGTTGGAAACCTCGGCCTGTCCATTCGTCTGAGGATGATAAGCCGTGGACGTCTTGTGGCGAACTCCATAATGCTTGAAAACCTGCGCCACAATCCTGTTGCAAAAGTGCGTCCCCTGGTCGCTGATGATTGCCTTAGGCACCCCGTACCTGCAAAAGATGTTAGTTTTTAATAACTCAGCGACCGTCTTACCATCATCCTTCCGTGTGGCTTTAGCTTCGACCCATTTGGAGACATAATCCACTGCGACCAATATGTACTCGTATCCGGCAGATGGAGGGAATGGCCCCATGAAGTCAATACCCCAAATATCAAACACTTCATCCACTAGAATCGGCGTCTGCGGTATCTCGTTGCGCATAGATATGCTCCCTGTGCGCTGGCACCTGTCACAGTTCCTGCAGTAGTCATATGCATCTCTAAACAGGTGCGGCCAATAAAATCCGCAGTCCAGGACCTTTCTGCTGGTGCGCTTGGGACCAAAGTGTCCTCCACATGCGTGCGCATGACAAAACATCAAAACAGAGTTAATTTCATGATCAGGCACGCAGCGCCTCAATATCTGATCTGGTCCTATTCTGAGCATTTATGGATCATCCCAAATGTAATGCTTGGACTCATGTTTCAATCTCATGCACTGGGTTTTATTGAAATGCGGAGGAAACGTACCTGTGACCAGGTAATTCGCAATGTGCGCATACCATGGTACCTTACCTGTCAGCGCCATCAGATGCTCGTCAGGAAATGTCTCCGTGATCTGCCCTGGTTCCTCCTCTTTCACGATCCGGCTCAGATGGTCAGCAACTGTATTCTCCGTGCCCTTCTTATCTTTGATCTCCAAGTCAAATTCCTGAAGTAGGAGCACCCAGCGCATCAAGCGCGGCTTAGTCTCTTTCTTGGACAGTAAGTAGTGGATGGCTGCGTGGTCTGTGTACATGACGACTCTGGCGCCTAGAACATATGCGCGGAACTTCTCTAGCGCAAAAACGATTGCCAGAAGCTCCTTCTCCGTGGTGGTATAGTTCCTCTGCGCAGAGTCCAGTGTGCGCGATGCATAATAAATGGCGTGCGGCTTCTTGTCCACGCGCTGTCCCAGGACTGCTCCTACTGCGTAATCACTTGCGTCGCACATTAGTTCGAATGGTAGGCTCCAGTCTGGCGCGCGCAGCACTGGCGCACTTGTCAGTGCCTCCTTCAGCTTATTAAACGCGGCCCTGCACTCATCAGTAAAGTCGAAGCACACATCCTTTTGCAAGAGGTTAGACAGGGGTATACAAATTTTAGAGAAGTCTTTTATGAAACGTCTGTAAAACCCAGCATGTCCAAGGAATGACTTCACGTCGCGCACGTTAGTGGAATAAGGCAGATTAGAAATAAGATCTATCTTAGCTTTATCTACCTTGATCCCTTCCTCTGAGATGATATGTCCTAGTTTTACACCATGCGTTACCATGAAATGACATTTTTCATAATTGAGCACTAGGTTCTTAGAAATGCAGCGCGCTAAGACCTTATCAAGATGAGTTAAGCATGCATCAAAGGTACCTCCATACACAGTAAAATCATCCATGAACACCTCTATGCATATACCAATCATATCAGAAAAAATGCTCATGACTAGACGTTGGAACGTACCTGGCGCGTTACACAGCCCAAATGACATGCGCTGAAACGCAAATGTACCGAACGGGCAGGTGAACATGGTCTTCTCCTGATCCTCCGCAGCTATGGGTATCTGGTTGTACCCTGAATATCCATCCAAGAAACAAAAATAGGGCTTTCCTGCTAATCTGTCCAGCATTTGGTCTATGAAGGGTAGCGGGAAATGGTCCTTGCGTGTGACTGCGTTAAGCTTCCTGTAGTCGATGCACATGCGCCATCCAGTTTGCATGCGCTTGGGAACTAGCTCGCCCTGCGCATTCTCCTCTACGGTAATTCCTCCTTTCTTTGGCACAACGTGCACTGGACTGACCCATTTGCTGTCCGAGATCGGGTAAATGACTCCTGCGTCAAGCAACTTTAAAATCTCCTTTTGCACCACCTCCATCATAATCGGATTCAATCTGCGCTGAGCCTCCCTGGATGGTTTGGCACCATCTTCCAATAGAATCCTATGCATGCATACATCTGGGCTCACTCCGCGCAGGTCAGCAAGTGTCCATCCGATGGCGCGCTGGTTCTTGCGCAGCACCTGCCGTAATTGCGCCTCCTGCTGTTCTTCTAATCCTTTCTTTATGATCACTGGCAGGGTGTCCTCATTTCCTAAGAAAATGTATTTGAGGTGCTCTGGAAGTTGCTTCAGCTCGATCTTGGGTGCCTGTTCAATAGAGGGCAAGATTTTATTAGCAGTGCAAATATGAACTATATCGTGTACCTGTTTGGATTCTGGTTCAGCACTGCTCGGCTCGTCTTCCTGCTCCTCCAACTCTGCTTGTGCCAGTGGCTCTGGTCCTACCGTTGCGCTTGCGCATTGCGCATCTGTGACTAAATCATCAATGCCGTCCATTTCGTGCACTGTGGCGTCCTCATATGGGTGCTGCATCCCTTTAAATATGTTGAAGTGGATTTCTTCGCCATCAACCTCCATAGAGAGTGTGCCTCTCCACACGTCTATCTTAGTGCACGCGGTCATCAGAAAAGGTCTGCCCAGTAGGATCTGCGCACTGCTGGTGCTCGATTCACCCTCCATTTCTAGCACATAAAAATCTGTTGGGAACACCAGCTCTCCTACTCGCACAAGAACATCCTCTATCATGCCTGCAGGTTGTTTGCACGACCGATCTGCTAGCTGAATGGTAAGACCTGCAGGCTTTAGTGGTCCAAGGCGCAATGTCGCATATAGGGAATAGGGTAGCAAATTTATGGATGCGCCTAAATCAATCATGCAATTGCTCACTGTGGTCTTACCTAAAGTGCATGGGATAGTGAACGTACCTGGATCTCGGCACTTAGGTGGTACCTTATGTTGCACGATCGCTGAGGCCTGCGCATTTAGCATTACCTGTGCGCACTCGCCTTTCCTTCGCTTGTTTGTGCACAGCTTCTTCAAAAACTTGGCATACCTAGAGATCTGCCGAACTGCTTCAATAAGGGGAATGTTTATTTCCACCTTACTGAATAACTCGTATAGCTCCTTGTCCAGCGCTTCATTCCTAGCCGATGGTGCCTGCACAGGGAAAGGTGCAGGTATATTAGTACGATTCGTGCCCTTGTCTTTTAATTGTGTGATACCTGGCGCTTCGCCCTGCTGGCTTGTGGCTGGCACTTCTGGTTGCGCGTCTGGCTCCGGTTGCGCATTCTGCTCTGCTGGATCCGGGACTTGCGCAGCTGGTTGCGCGGGCGCCTTCGTGGTCTGCTCTGTTCCTATCGTGCGCCCAGTCCTCAGTGTCACTGCATTAACTCCTCCCTTGGGGTTCTGAATCACTTGCAAAGGCAGGTTGCCATCGCTCTTCTTTAGCTCATAAACCGTGGTAGCGATCTGTGATAGCTGCTTTTCAATGGATTCGAACCGCTTGTCATACTTCTCGTCATTTTTGCGCACTGTGTCTGCTAGCTTCCCCACGATATCTTCCAAAGATCGCCTTGGTTGCTGGCTATTATGCGCTGGTGCGTCAGTGCGGCGATGCGGTGGATTGTAGGGCGCAGCTTGTTGCGTCTGCTGCGGCGCGCGCTGATCCGCGGACTGCCTCTGGAAATTGTTTTCCTCCTTCCATCTAAACCCATTTGCAGCAAGTCCAAAGCGCGGCTGATTCTGCCTCTGTGGTCCTCTGTTATCCCATCCTCCAAGAGCATTGACATCTCCTGATTCCTCAAAAAGTGTGGGACATTCATCAGTTTTGTGCTCGGTGGACCTACAGAATTCGCATGTCTTTGGCGCAGCTGGTTGTGCGCCTTGCGCACTCATCAACTTCTGCAGCATGGCCTTCATTTCCTTGATCTCAGCGCTTGTTTCTACCTGATGCACAGAACGAGCACGACTATTTTCAAGTGTTAGCTGATGTCTTACCTGCCCAGCAGAGTCTTCTATCAGCTGCCACGCGTCTTCTAGATACATGTTGCAAATGTCGCCTCCTGCGCATGCGTTCAATAACCTCAGCTCCATGGGCAGCAGTCCATTCAGGAAGTTCTCTATCAGCACATTTTGGGGCAAGCCATGATTGTAGCAGTTGGCCTCCAGCTCCCTGAAACGCTCGTAATACTCTGACAGTGACTCTCCTGCGCTCTGCCTAGGTGCGGCCAGCTCCCTCCTGAGTAGCGCAATCTTTGCTGCGGGATAAAATTTGTCCAGGAACTTCTTCTGCAGCTGCTCCCATGTGTGAATTGATCCTGCGGGTAAGTTCATCAACCAATGTCTGGCTGTATCACATAGTGAAAATGGGAATGCCTTCATCTTCAGCGCCTCATCGCTCTCCCCTTCGGTCTTCATGTTCTCGCAGATGACTAGGAACTCTCACACATGTTTGACTGGATTTTCGTTGTTCATCTCATGGAACTTGGGCATGTGATGAATGAGCGAGCTCCTTAGTTCAAAATGACCGCCTGGCGGAAGCACGATGCACCATGGCTGGTTAACTGTGATTGGGGCTGACATCTCGCGCACTGTTCTGCGTCGCGCGGCCTGTTGCACGGGTGGCGCCTGATACACTTCAGCGGCCCTCCTTGCTTCAACCTCGCGCTGCACTTCCTCTCTGAACAGGCTGCGCGGTTATGTGCTCTTGCTTCCTCTGGGGTTCTGTCCCCTAAGTTGTCCCCAATGACACTGTTATCCTCCATGACCTGTTTTAAATCTCAAAGAAAATGAAATTAAAAGATAACTAAGCTGTTGCATCTGTCAGTGCGCAACTAGAATCTGCGCAGCGCAACTGTTTCAAGGTTGCGCAGGCTGATGTTGATTGCTCGCTGTCAGAAACAACAACAAGAAAACAAAACAAACTGAAATAACTAGTTACTAAAAAGGAAAAACGTAAACTAGCTAAAACTTAGCTGTGTTGCTCCCAGGCAACGGCGCCAAAATTTGATCGCGCGTCGTTGTACGCGTCAAATTAATCCTTCCTCTTCCACTAGTACAGCGGTTAAGTCAGAGTTGATCTCCACAGGGAGCAAGCAGTTCAGTTTTAACCAGTGACCTACACTTACGAAAGTTGGGGGGGGGGGGGGGGGTGAGTGATTGGGGTTGCGCGATGCGCGAGTAAACAGTGGTAAACGCAGGAATTGCACTAGACGTGCGCAGGCAGTAGAGATTAAGTACTATGACTATGAGAAGTATTGGGCAGACAATCTTCTATGAGCGCATTCCTTATCATTGACTCTAAACGTCTATAGTTTGATTTTACTTAAGTTAGTGTCCGATCAAGGCTTCCTAACATATGCGCATGTTCCGATCAAAGTTCATGTGCTATTAATTCTTGCACTAGACTAAACAACTACGAATCCGATCAGGGTAGCAATTGCTTATCCTAGCGCGTTACTCCTAGTTGGCACCGTCAGGCTATTCAACTAGTTTAACATACAACAACAAGCAACAAGAGCAAGATTGCGGTTCAAGGCTTCCCCTACTCATGCAACTAGCTGCCAACAATGTGCACAGAATTAATATAAGCAAACAAGCTATGCATTAAGCGCAAGTCTCAAAGGAAATACTCATAGATTCATGCCCAACCAATACCAAGCGTTTAACTAGACATGCTAGTGGTAAACATCATAGAAACAGTAAGTAATAACTAAAGTATCCAAGAAAACAATAGCAAACAGTGCGTGCAGGTTGCAGTCTTGGCTGGCGCAGTCGGCTAGCGCGGGTCCTCTCAGCAAGCTCGTGTGTTTTCCAGTTCTGCCGCTCTCTCTCTGAATTATGATGTGATGATATGATGGATCCTCTCGTGATGTATTGTTAAAACCCTAGCCTTCTTCTCTTCTTTATATACTGCTCAGAGGCTCATTCTTGGCAACTTCCAAATCTGGTGGTGTCAGGATTTGGAAACACCATCATCTGCGCCTGGCGCACGGCATCTTGGTTAGCGCAATCGGTTAGCGCACCGTGGTCGACTCTTCCAATTCTTCTGTTTGCGCCGCTAGCTCCGCAGGCTTTTGTGATGCGCGTCCTAAACGCTGTCTGTTAGCGCGTATCCGACTTAGGCCCTAGTTTCGCCCTGAAACACAAAAACACTGGAAACCAGTAATCTTGTACACAAAATAATGCAAACAAACATAGGGTTATGATCTAAATAATGCGTATAAATAGACTCTATCAGCAGGCCACCTCCAGGATCCCCCGGCGAGCCGCACCAGCCAGCCAGCCCTCCTACCCAGTCCCCGGTCCATGCAGCAGAGCCAGCCCCAGCACCAGTACCAGCCCCAGCACCAGAGCCCACCCCAGCAGCAGACCCAGTACCAGCACCTGCACCACCCCCTGCACAGCCTTCCATTCAGAGGTCCCCTGAAGCCGAACCCATCATTAGTACCAGCTCAGATTCACTATGGGATACTATCTCAGAGGACGACCTCGTGGCTCAGCCCGCCGCCATTTCTGTAGTGCCGCCAGCCTACAGCACCGAGTATGTGACGGATTCTTCAGATGAGGAGGCGCGCGGATCCGAGGCTGAGTCCAGCTCCGAGGACATCTAGGGCTGCAGTGGGGCGCGCATTTCTTTCGGGTGGTTTTCTTATTTCTATCTTTTCTGCTGAACACTGTTGTTATATTTTGCTATGTTTTGCTGAATATTGTGCTGAATATTTTTGTGCCCCCTTGCTATATTGTGCTGCGTTGGCCATATGTTTTTTTCTTTTTTTTATGTTCTTTGTTTTGCTTGCATGCTGTATGCGCGTTCTCCGTGCGCTTGAGCTTCAGTCGTGGGGACACGTCTCTGTTTAAGTGTGGGGAGGGGGGGAGCGTTACATTTTACATTTCTCGTTTTTGAGCTTTGTAGTGTAGCTTAGTTTAGTTGAAGAAAATAGTAGCAGCAGTGCGCTTGTGTGCGGGTTGCGCATGCTATTCAGCTTGTATTGCGCTATCCATATTGCATGCGCTGCTATCAACTGTTTTAGTATATTTTTTTCGTTTAGTTGAAGAAAATAGTAGCAGCAGTGCGCTTGTGTGCGGGTTGCGCACGCTGTTCAGCTTGTATTGCGCTATCCATATTGCATGCGCTGCTCCTTTTAGTTGGGATATACAGGGGATGTGGAGTTGACAGAAACGCTCTAGAGAGGCGGTTAGTCGTTCGAGCTTCGAAGGTGAGGTATATGGTCGAGAGCGCTAGTGGAGGCCGGTGCTTCGCGACCTTCGGAACAAGAGAGTGCGCTCAGTCACGCAGATGCCAAAGGCGAAATACCCAGAGCGTGGCGAGGTAGGAAAACAGACCACCTTTCCTCTGGAAGTCGAGCTAAGGAAGGCGGGCGCGGGAGTAAACGCGTCGCTGACCTGCGCAAGTAGACCAAGGAGGGAGAGCGGAGCGTTGTTCCATAGCTGTTATCTGGAGGCCGAGACTGGAACCGTTATGGGAAACATAGAAACCTTAGAAAAAGCTGTACAAAAAGAAAAATACCAGCAGATGATATGCGCTAAAAAAGAATCAGCATGCGCACAAATACGTACCAGCTTGCGCAAAGTTCACAAGAAATTCATCAAAGGCTTGAGTTCCCAAAAAGTGCGCGGAAGAATCACGCACCGGAAGAAGCTTGCGCTATTAGCCATATACCCATCCTCGAAGTAAGAGCTGACAACCCGGAGCCTATGAAGAGCTATCTCCCAGCCATCCCAAACGATCTTCATCCCAGCTGAGAGGTAACGAATTGCGAAATTATTATATTAGAACTGTTGAAGGCAGATGCGCGCAGGTGGTAGAGCAGCGCAAGGTGAATAGTAGTGCAGATCGCGCCAGAGTGCAAGACTGTGAGCTAGACTCTAGAGAGGTAATGGTATCCGTGCTTGAGTGCTTGTTCGGGACGAACAAGGGGCAAGTGTGGGGGGTTTGATAGAGCCTATTTATACACACTATTTAGATCCTAACCCTATGCTTGTTCGCATTATTTTGTGTACAAGATTACTTATTTCCAGTGTTTTTGTATTTCAGGGCAAAACGAGAGCCTAAGTCGGATACGCGCTAACAGGCAGCTTTTAAGGAGCGCATCACACAGCCTGCGGAGCTAGCAGCGCAAACAGAGGAATTGGCAGAGTCAGCTACGGTGCGCAGACCGACTGCGCTAACCAAGGTGTCGTGCGCCATGCGCAGATAGTGGTGTTTCCAAATCCTTACACCACCAGATTTGGAAGTTGCCAAGGATGGGCCTCATGAGCAGTATATAAAGAGAAGAAGGCTAGGGTTTGAAAAAAGAGGATCCAGAGCATCAACACACCACAGCACACGAGAGAATGGCAGAACAGAAAAACACACGAGCCTACTGAGAGGACCTGCTGATAGGGGCTATTTGTACGCATTATTTAGATCATAACCCTATGCTTGTTTGCAATATTTTATGAGCAAGATTACTCGTTTCTAGTGTTTTTGTATTACAGGGCAAAACGAGTCCTTGAGTCGGATACGCGCTAACAGGCAGCGTTCTAGGAGTGAAAGATCCGCCTGCGGAGCTAGCAGCACAAGCAGGAGAGAAGTTGGCGAGAGTCAGCAGAGGTGCGCTAGCCGATGCCGTGCGCCAGGCGCAGAGTCCAGTACTGCCTAAACTTGACATGACCAGATTTGGAAGTTGCCAAGTGTGGACCTCTCGAGCAGTCTATAAAGGGGAGAAGGTCTAGGGCTTCAGAGCATCATATATATCATCAGAGCCTCACGAGAGAGCGAGTGAGCGGCAAAACGGGAAAACACACAGACTTGTTGAGAGGATTTGCGCCAGCCGACTGCGCCAGCCGAGAAGACAAGCTGCACGCACTGTTTGCTACTGTTTTCTCAGACACATTAGTCATTATTTACTATTCTATGATGTTTATCACTAGCATGTCTAGCTAAACTCTTGGTGTTGGTTGGGCATGAATCTATGATGTACTTTCTTTGAGACTTGAGCTTAATGCATAGTTTACTTACTTGTATTAATCCTGTGCATACGGAGACAGCCAGTTGCATGAGTAGGGGAAGCCTTGAACCGCAATCTTACTTGTGTTGCTTGCTTGTCATATGTTAAACTAGTTGATAGCTTTACGGTGACAACTAGGAGTAACGAGCTAGGGTAAGCAGTTGCTACTGTGACAGGATTCGCAGCTGTTTTAGTCTATGTTCTAGGGATTAATAGCACATGAACTTTGAACGGAACATGCGCACGTGTTAGGAAGCCTTGACCGGACACTAACCCAAGTGAAATTGAGCTACAGACATATTAGAGTCAGTGATAAGGAATGCACTCATAGAGGATTGTCTGCCCAATACTTCTCATAGTCATAGTATCTAATCTCTACTGCCTGCGCACGTCTAGTGCAAATCTCCTGCGTTACACTAGTTACTGTTCATTTGCGCATCGCGCATTTCAATCACTCACACACCCCCCCATTTTCGTAAGTGTAGGTTGCTAGCTAAAGACTTACTATTTGCTCCCTGTGGAGATCGACCCTTACTTAACCGCTGTACTGAGTGGAAGAGGAAGGATTATATTTGACGCGCACAACGACGCGCGATCAAATTTTGGCGCACGCACGCTAACCAGGAGGCCTGGAGCGAGATGGCGACTGGGCCAGCATTTGCTGCGGGGCGCAGCAGGGGCCGAGAGCTGCGCGACCCGTGGCTGTTCTACTTGTGGCGCATGGTCGCCTATGCAGTCATTGGCCGTTTCAACGGCGCACCGAAGATCAGCCTCCTGGATTTGGACATTTTGAAGGGGCTGTACTATGGGCGGAAGGTGCTTTTTATCCTGAACATGGTGCACCATTGGAGCCGCGTCAGCATGAAGGGGCCGCTGACTTGCGGCGGAGTCATAACGCACCTGCTGCGGGCATTACATGGAGAGCCCGAGGTGCCAGAGCACACTTTGGTGCTGGCTGTCCCTCTCGATCGTGCCCACATGCTGCAGATCAGGGCGGTAGCTCTGAAGGAAGATGGCACACTAGAGTGGTGCTACCGCCTGCAGCCGGCCAGAGTTCCGCGGCCCAGAGCAGAAAGCAGTGCGCAGGGCGCAGCGGCCGCCGCGCAGGACATGGAGGAGGATGAAGAACCAGAGGTGCCTCTGGTCAGGCGCCCAAGGACCCGGGCGCAGACTGGAGCGCACCAGAGGGCTCGTGCACCACAAGGGGAGCCAGTGACCATTTCCATCGAGGATTCTCCCCCTCGTGCACGTGCCAAGCGCCCAAGGACTGAGGCTGAGGAGGCGCCCGAGGAAGCAACCGCCGAGCAGCGCATGTTGTTCAACGTCATGCGTGTGCTCGAATACTTAGCGCCAGAGGGGGCGGATTTAAGTATGAGTCCACCATCCGGGTGGAGATTTGGAGACGCGATTCCCCCTCTCCTCAGCCTGCACCGACCACCTCCAGGCCCCAGTGAGCCACATCAGCCAGCCAGCCCTCCTACTCAGCCCCCAGCAGCACCTTCTCCAGTACCACCAGCAGCACCAGCAGCCCCCGCAGCAAAACCCACCCCTAAACCAGAACCGATACCACCACCAGCAGTTTCCCCTGCCCGGCCTTCTGTTCCGGAGTCCCCCATAGCCTATCCCAGCGTAGACTCCGATTCCATTTGGGATTCACTTTCCGAGGACGAGCAGCCTGACCCCCTCACCATAGTGCCACCAGCCTCCAGCGACGACTACGTGACGGATTCTTCAGAGGATGAGGCGCTCGGATCAGCAGCTGCGTCTAGCTCGGAGGACTTCTAAGGCCGAGGGGCAGCAGCATTAGTTTTCTTTAGGGTGGTGTCTTTTATTTTGCTGCGTCTTATTGGATATTATGTGCTGAATATTTGTGCCGACTATTTTGTGACCCTTGTGCTATTGTTTATGCTGTGTGACTATTTGTTTGTGTTCTTATGTTCTTTATTCTTGCATTCCATGCATGTGTGCGCTCTCCATGCGCTTGCGCTTGAGTCGTGGGGACACGTCTCTGTTCAAGTGTGTGTGTGTGGGGGGGGGGGGGGGGGCGTTACATTCACTTTTCACGTCTTTGAGCATTTTAGAATAGCTTAGTTTAAGTTAAAGAGAATAGTAGCAGTAGTGCGCTAGAGTGCAGGATGCGCATGCGCTCCAGCCAGTTTTGCGCTATCCGTATTGCGTGCGCTGCTATTTACTGTTTTAGTATAATTTTTTCGTTTTTTTTGCTCCTGTTAGTTGGGATATGCAGGGGATGTGGAGTTGACAGAAATGCTCCAGAGAGGCGGTTAGTCGCTTTTGCTTCGAAGGCAAGGTATATGGTCGAGAGCGTAGTGGAGGCCGGTGCTTCGCAGCCTTCGGGACAAAAGAGCGCACTCAGTCACCCAGATGCCAAAGGCGAAATACCCATAGCGTGGCGAGGTGGGAAAACAGACCACCTTCTCTCTGGAAATCGAGCTAAGGAAGGCAGGCGCGGATGTAAACGCGTGCGCTGACCTGTGCAGACAGACCAAAGGAGAGAGAGCGGGGCGAGTTCCATAGCTGCTATCCGAAGGCTGAGACTGGAACTGCTCTGGGAATGTAAGAAATTAAAGAGGAAGCTGAACAAAAGAAAAATACCAGCAGATGATACGCGCTACAAAAGAATCAGCATGCGCACAAGCATCAACATGCGCAAAGACCATAAGGAAATCATCAGAAAGCTCAGGTTCCCAGGAAGTGCGCGGACAAATCACGCACTGGAAGAAGCTGCGTTATCCACCATATACCTATCTTCGGAGTAGGAGCTGGCAGCCTGGAGCCTAAGAAGAGCTATCTCCCAACCATCCAAAAAATCTTCATCCCGGCTGAGAGGTAATGAATTGCGAAATTATTATATTAGAACTGTTGAGTGCAGTTGTGCGCAGGTGATAGAGCAGTGCGAGTTGAGCAATTGTGCATTCGCATCACAATGCAAGTCTGTGCGCTAGACTCCAGAAGAGGTAATTGTATCCGCGCTTCAGTGCCTGTTCGGGACGAACAAGGGGCAAGTGTGGGGGGTTTGATAGAGGCTATTTGTACGCATTATTTAGATCATAACCCTATGCTTGTTTGCAATATTTTATGAGCAAGATTACTCGTTTCTAGTGTTTTTGTATTACAGGGCAAAACGAGTCCTTGAGTCGGATACGCGCTAACAGGCAGCGTTCTAGGAGTGAAAGATCCGCCTGCGGAGCTAGCAGCACAAGCAGGAGAGAAGTTGGCGAGAGTCAGCAGAGGTGCGCTAGCCGATGCCGTGCGCCAGGCGCAGAGTCCAGTACTGCCTAAACTTGACATGACCAGATTTGGAAGTTGCCAAGTGTGGACCTCTCGAGCAGTCTATAAAGGGGAGAAGGTCTAGGGCTTCAGAGCATCATATATATCATCAGAGCCTCACGAGAGAGCGAGTGAGCGGCAAAATGGGAAAACACACGGACTTGTTGAGAGGATTTGCGCCAGCCGACTGCGCCAGCCGAGAAGACAAGCTGCACGCACTGTTTGCTACTGTTTTCTCAGACACATTAGTCATTATTTACTATTCTATGATGTTTATCACTAGCATGTCTAGCTAAACTCTTGGTGTTGGTTGGGCATGAATCTATGATGTACTTTCTTTGAGACTTGAGCTTAATGCATAGTTTACTTACTTGTATTAATCCTGTGCATACGGAGACAGCCAGTTGCATGAGTAGGGGAAGCCTTGAACCGCAATCTTACTTGTGTTGCTTGCTTGTCATATGTTAAACTAGTTGATAGCTTTACGGTGACAACTAGGAGTAACGAGCTAGGGTAAGCAGTTGCTACTGTGACAGGATTCGCAGCTGTTTTAGTCTATGTTCTAAGGATTAATAGCACATGAACTTTGAACGGAACATGCGCACGTGTTAGGAAGCCTTGACCGGACACTAACCCAAGTGAAATTGAGCTACAGACATATTAGAGTCAGTGATAAGGAATGCACTCATAGAGGATTGTCTGCCCAATACTTCTCATAGTCATAGTATCTAATCTCTACTGCCTACGCACGTCTAGTGCAAATTTCCTGCGTTACACTAGTTACTGTTCATTTGCGCATCGCGCATTTCAATCACTCACACACCCCCCCATTTTCGTAAGTGTAGGTTGCTAGCTAAAGACTTACTATTTTCTCCCTGTGGAGATCGACCCTTACTTAACCGCTGTACTGAGTGGAAGAGGAAGGATTATATTTGACGCGCACAACGACGCGCGATCACCTGCGTTAGCCGACTGCGCCAGCCGAGACACTGCAACCTGCACGCACCTGCTAGTTGCTGTTTTCTTAGATACCTTAGATATTATTTACTGTTTCTATGATGTTTACTACTAGCATGTCTAGCTAAACGCTTGGTATTGGTTGGGCATGATTATATGAGTATTTCCTTTGAGACTTGTGCTTAATGCATAGCTTGTTTGCTTATATTAATTTTGTGCACACTGTTGACAGCTAGTTGCATGAGTAGGGGAAGCCTTGAACCGCAATCTTACTCTTGTTACTTGTTTGTTATATGTTAAACTAGTTGAATAGCCTGACGGTGACAACTAGGAGTAACGCGCTAGGATAATCAGTTGCTAGTGTGACAGGATTCGTAGCTGTTTAGACTAGTCTTAAGAATTAATAGCTCGTGAACTTTGATCGGAACATGCGCACATGTTAGGAAGCCTTGATCGGACACTAACATTAGTAAACCGAACTATAGACGTTTAGAGTCGATGATAAGGAATACACTCATAGAGGATTGTCTGCGCCAATACTTTTCATAGTCATAGTACTTAATCTCTACTGCCTGCGCACGTCTAGTGCAATTCCTGCGTTTACTACTGTTTACTCGCGCATTGCGCAACCCAATCACTCACACCCCCAGTTTTCGTAAGTGCAGGTTACTAGTTAAAGCTAATCTACTTGCTCCCTGTGGATTCGACCCTGACTTAACTGCTGTACTAAGTGGAAGAGGAAGGAATTAATTTGATACACGCACAACGACGCGTGCACATCAAAGATTCCATCATATTTTGGCATACTTCCAGTCGTAGGAAGTAGGTTAGTTCTCCCACCATGCTCATCTTGAATTCATTCTACCAACAGCTGAGATTTGGAGCCAAAAAGTGTCTTGTCACCTCCTCCTCTTTCGTATTCGTGCTTCTCCAGAAAAATAGTTAGCCTCTCATACCATGCTCTAAGGGCTTGCTTTAATCCATACAGAGCCTTTTTAAGCTTGTACACATGCTCCGGATGGTGAGGATCTTCAAAACCTTTAGGTTGCGCCACATATACCTCCTCTGATAGTTCACCATTCAAGAATGCACTCTTGACGTCCATCTGGTGGAATTTGAATCCGATGGCTTCCAATCGGGCTACCGGTTCAAATGTTTCATCAAAGTCCAAGCCTTCAATCTGGGTGTACCCTTGTGCAACTAATCTGGCCTTATTCCTTGTGATATTTCCTTTCTCATCAGTCTTGTTCTTGAAGATCCACTTGGTTGCTATGATGTTCACTCCTTCTGGTCTGGCAACCAGATCCCATACATCATGGCTTTCGATTTCTGCCAACTCTTCCTGCCTTGCCAGTATCAATATTCGTCACCCACAGCCTCCTTGAAGTTCTTTGGCTCTGCACAGGACAAAAACAGGAATTGCAGATAGACTCACAGGTGCTGAAGTGTGATCAACTTCGGGTTCGTCTTCCTACTGAGGGATCTCCAAGCACATTTGATAACGGATGGTTCCTTTGAATCTTCTCAAGATGTTGCCTTAATGTTGTATGAGGGCCCTCACTGCTCTGCTCCGCGACAGTGTTATCAATGTTTTGATCCAGCGGCTCTGCTTCAGCGTCTGCTATAGCATCCTCTTGTACCGCTTCTTGTTCACTTATGTTCTGCTTTGGAAAGCTGACTTCTGTGTTTGAGTCTTCATCTTTCAAGCTGGTAGAGGCCTCTTCTTCAACATCATTAATGACTACATTTATGGATTCCATCACCGTTTCTGTTCGCTTGTTGTAGACACGAAAGGCTCGGCTGTTAATTGAGTAACCCAAAAATATCCCAGCGTCACTCTTCGGATCAAGCTTCCTTCTATACTCCCAATCCCTCAGAATATAACAGTCACTCTCAAATATGTGGAAATATTTGACCATGGGCTTCTTCTGGTTTAAAAGCTCATAGCATGTCTGATTTGTTCCTTTTCATATGGAGACTTTGTTGATGATTAGCAGGCTGTGTTCATAGCTTCAGCCCGGTCCATTTCTTGAATCCAAGGGAACTTTCTTGGCATGGATCAGGACCCGGGCCATTTCTTGAATTGTTTGATTCTTTCACTCCCCCACACCATTTTGTTGAAGAGTAATTGGCGAAGAGTATTGATGAGTGATTCAACGTTTGCTGCAGAAGCTGCTTACAGCTTCAATCTCGAATTCCCTTCCATGATCGCTTCTGATGGCAGCGATTCTGAGTTTCTTTTCTTGTTCTAATCGGGATACCAGAGTAACTATCACTCTCACAGTGTCTGACTTTTCCCTGATGAAGTCAACCCATGTATATCTAGTATAATCATCAACACACACAAACGCTTACCTCTTCCTCCCACAGCTTTCAACTTCCATTGGTCCCATAAGGTCCATATGTAACTATTGAAGAGGTCTAATTGGGTTGATGTTGCCAATTCTGGGGTGTGAAGCCTTCTTCTGCTTACCTATCTGACATTCACCACAAATGGTGCTCAGCTCTCCTTTGATCATAGGAACTCCTCTAACTAATCCTTCAGCTACAATTTTCTTTAGAGTTCTTAAGTTGAGGTGGCCCATCATTCTGTGCCAGAGATTCATTTCTTCCTTGTTGATCAACATGCACGTTGGTGAAGAGGTTGCTATACCAACCTTGAGTAAGTAGCAGTTGTTCTTTGATCTGGTTGTCTGCATTATACACACTCCAGTCTGGTTAAAAACCGGACAAGAATCTTGAGTGAATTTTACCTGATGTGTACCGCAAAGGTGGCTAATGCTTATGAGATTTGCTTTCAATCCATCTACTAGCATTACATTTTTAACTTGGGTAGCCCTTTGACTGCCAGCGTTCTTTCTCCAGTCATATGTTCTAAGCAACTGCTATCAAAATACCAGCTTTCTTTACTTGATGATCTTGAGGTGCTGACAAGTGCATAGTGTATAGCACTTTCTTGTCTCTGTGGTCTGGGTACTGTAGCTGGTTTCAGGTATCTGACTATAGACGGACAGACCCTCTTAATGTGTCACTGGTGTCCACAAGTATAGCATCTTCGATTTCTATTTTTCGGACTTTTTCCAGTACTCTGATGGTGGTACAGGGGTTGCTGTAGCAATTTCTTGTTCAACTTTGCAACACTCCTTTCTCGGTGTGATTCGCTAATTTTTTGATATGCCTGGATCTGACAATATTGAACTCGTCATCGCTGTGGTCGGTATCGTCATCACTCCAATTGACTGAGAAGGATTTGGTCTTCCCTTTTTGTTTATCTGGACAGTCCACCTTTCCATATTCTCCACAGCTCCAGCACTGTAGCCCTTTCCTCCTCATCTTCTTCTCATCATCTTCTAGGACAGGTTACTTTTCTTTCCTTTGGCTGCCTCTGCCTTTTCTCGGTTGATTTGGTGAATTAGGTCCAAAGTTCATTTTCTTCAGAAATCTGTCAAGATGTTTGACTAGCAAGCCAATCTGATCCTCCCTTGAGATCTTCTCTCCTTCTGTCTCAGCATTTAGTCCAACATTTTTGACCTTTGCTGGAGTGTCATCCTTGCTTAGTTTCATTTCAAATTACTTGAGAGATCCTATCAGATCTTTCAGCCTCATAAACTTGATATTCTGAGCTTCTTTAATGGCTGTCACCTTCATGTCAAATCTAGTAGGTAATGATCTGAGAACTTTCCTTATCAGCTTCTCTTCAGGAATTGGTTCTCTGAGTGCATGAGCTTCATTTGACAAATCACACAGCTTAGCATTGAATTCAGTGATGGACTCCTCCTCTTGAATCTTTAGGCTCTCAAACTGAGAAGTGATAATCTGCATCTTGGATGTCTTTACTCTCTCAGTGCCTTCATGAGCTATCTGCGGAATCTCCCAGGCATGTTTTGTAATGTCGCAGTTGGAGATCAACCTGAAATTGTTAGCATCTACAGCAGCAAAGATAGCATTTAGAGCCTTTGAGTTACCAGTTGTTGTAGCTCCTTCTTCATCCGTCCTTTCCTTCTCGGGTTTCTTCCGGGTGACTCCCTTCTCATCAATCGTCAAGGGAGGAGACCATTCAACCACAACAGCTTTCCGAGCCTTCTCATCAATAGCCTTTAAGAATGCTTTCATTCTGGCCTTCCAATACCCATAGTTGATCTCTTCCAACAGAGGTGGTTGGCTCGTACTCTGACCTTCCTTCATTATTTCTTACTCTTCTCCACTAGGTGCTTAGGATCTTACCTCTGTGTGTCGAGTTGCCACTCTAATGCCAATTGAAATTCACAGCGCCTCTGGATTACTGACTGTGCATAAGCAGTTGCTATAGCAACCTATTGTACAGTCGGATCTTGTGCAATAAGGTAAAATAATGAACAGTGATTTGTTCACCCAGTTCGGCCAACTGCCTACGTCTTGGGAGGACTATACTTCAGTCCTCACTTCACTAGTCTCCAAGGTGCTCCGTACAACACAGATTCGACACACGGCCGACCTATGCTACCCAACCTCAACCAGTAGTTCACACACAATCAGAACACCCTCTGATTTGTTTCTCACACACCTACACACTCGAATTGATTCAGAATTGCTACTCTTCTGATCCCATAGACTCAGCCTATTCTAATTAACACAATGTCTTAGTAGGTTTGCTATAGCACACCCTTGTGCAACTAACTTGTGCAGGTTCTGTCCGCGTCGCTCCACAGCCTTCCGCTGCGCTGTTCGAACACTGTGAGTGATCCTCTCTTCGGGATGCTCCCCCTCACTCACTCGCTACGAGAAATAGGCCTTCTGCAGATTTTCCGAGTTCCTCCACTCAACAACTCTCCTGCTGCCTACCTTGATCAGCCAAAAAGGACGTCCTGCGCTGAATTGGCCTTCTCCGATCAAGCACTGACCAGACTCTACAAGTCTTCGATCAGTCTCTGCTCTAACCACTCAGCTCTGCGCTCACACTTTGCTCACGGTGGTGATCCAATTTTTCGCACGGCTTTCTAATCTCTCTCTACAATCTCAGGTGCTTGGATTCTCTCTTCGATAGATGATCTGCTGTTCTACTTAGCCTTCTTTAAAATCCATGCTCCATCAATATCAACTTTAGGAAGTTCCTAAAAAGATCTCAACAAGATCCTATCTCTTACGTTGTAGGAGATTTGATTTCCCAATCAAATCTTCAAGCTGTGGCACGGAATCTTCACTGGGGATATTCTGAAAATACTTGGAAGCCTCCCGTTGCATAGCAACTTCATATGTGGAAAGATTTCTCTTTGCGCCTAACCTACTGCTCTGCTGCTATAGCTCTCTGCTACAGCACATATTGTATCTACTATTTGTTCACTGAGCTTGTACACTCTGACAGGTTTCGTCAATTGAATGTCATTTGCATTATCACTTCTCAAGATATCTTTTAAGATTCACCCGAATATCCTGCTGGAGATTTGTCTTCTTGATTTGATAACAACTTCTCATAAGTTGTCATCGAATATCTTCCACATATCGCCTTTCCTATTCGCCTTTTGCATTTAATGAAGTTAAGATCTTCCCTGCACACTAGTTCAATTAATTAGTTAAGTGTTTGTTATCATCAAAATCCTAGGAATCCAACACTTATCATAGTCTTAATCTAAGTCTTTGTGATATGGCTCATTCTTGTGTTAAAGCGCTCTCATTTTTAGGTGTAATACGAAGAATATATGTGTTATTTGCTAGTTCTCCTAAAAGATGGAATGTTTTTTTCTCTAATGTATCGGGCTTGTATGTGAAATCTTTATCTAATACTCGTTGGGAGAGTCGCCTCAAAAGTGTTAAAGCTATTAGATTTCAAGCTCCTCGAATAAGATTGGCTTTGTTAGAATTAGACAATGTTTGTGATAATGCCAAGTCGAAAATTGAAGCGGAAAGTTTAGTTAATGCACTTTAGAGTGTTTTTACTTGGTATGATTATTTGGCATGATATTTTGTTTGCTATAAACATAGTGAGTAAGAAGTTGCAGTTTAATACAACTATACAACAGTTCGAAGGCGTGATGTCTTTTTTTGAAAATTACATAAGTGAAGGATTTATTTCAAATTTAAATATTGCATGTGATATGGACATAAAACTTGAGTTTTAAAAGAAACGACATAGAGTAAACAAAAAAAAAATGATGAAAATATATATTCATTCTTATAACTCAATATGAGATAATTACAAATGAGGATCCCAAACAAAAAAGGGAATGACAGACTAATTATAGTCGATTTTTAATAAAATTTGTCCGCCAAAGCCTTCTGCGAGACAAAAGAAAATTTCTGCCTCATAATAGATAGTGCTTCCGGTGGCTCCATACCCTTGACCTCAGCCCACCTCGCCGCCACAGTCCTGATCAGCTGATCCGCTCTCACTTCAATTCCTCCTATAGATTTCATAATGAAAGGAACGAACATAAGCCCATTGGCTGAACAACCGGTTCCATACTTAGAGATCTTCCTCTCCTCTGTTCTCTTAACTGCCTCCCCTGACCCCAGACATGCCCCTCCTCCCACACACAAAGATCTCTATCTACATCCCACGCAGGTACTAAAATGTCATCTGGCTTCTCCCCCTAGTGAGAAGGTCAGCCACCTCTAGTCTAAGACCCAGATTAGCCTCCCTAAAAAAAGTGAATTACATGTCCCTTACCGCATTATGCCTCCGAATCCTCCTCCCACCCCCCTGAAAATGGGAACCATGATCACCAGCCACTTTAGAAGTGTGCAACCCCCTACATGCAGTACAAGCACGAGAAACCGCGAACACGTTGTGCCCGGTACAGTACTTGAGGGCCAAGCGATACGCCGCCATGTTCATACTAATCCCATAGAAAGGCGTAGGTATCGTTGTGGTCCACATACCACTCCCTGATGCATAAACAGCATTCACCAGATTATTTATCCCTTGATCTCTTCTCTGATGACTTCCGCGGCCAAACCGGTAAGCCATTGTTGTGGCTTAGCCTTCGACCTAAGCTCCTCCAATCCAACTAGGGAGGCAGGCCGAAATCTCAAATTCCACTCCTCAAGCAAGACTCTGCATCTTGACGAAGAGAATGAATCCTTAGTAAGCAACTCCAATAAACCCCTGCCTGTACTAAGGGAGCCACTGCAGCCGAGAGACCACATCGTTCCCCACTGGAATTCCTAGCCCACAAACTTTAGAGGCAAACCCACCAACCTCCTTTGCTCAATCGTGAAACCCGTGTTCCGGATTGCACCAAACTCTGATGCACCACTTTGTCAAAAGAACGAATCAACCCGTCAATCCAATCGGGCGGTGAACTCTGCAAATTATACATCATATTCGGAATGCTTACGCAAGCTCGCAAAAGTAATAACTCCAACTGCGAATTATCCAACTTAGATACCTCATTTAGAATGGCCTGAATACCAAGAACTCTCTGCCACACCACCCGATCGGCCCCTCTCCCATCCGCTGAAATAGGGTTACCCAAGACCGATAAAGCCGAGGAACCCAAGACAACAACCCTGTCTGATACCTCAGGAGGCTGTTCCCTGTCTCCCCCTGGCCACCACCATAAGGATTTGCTATGGTTCACAGTTAACCCAAGCCAGGGCCCCGAATCCCAAATGACCCCAAATGCTACCAACAGATCCTCACGACCCATCAATAAACCGTCGTCAAGGTACCAAGCGTAAAGCATCAAGCGAGGACATAGCTCTCCAATACGACAAAGCAATACATTTAATGTTGAGTTGACCCCTCACTCAACCGACACCTGACACCAAATGAGGCGACGCCTAAGTGAGGTGTCGTCTAACTTAAAGTGAGGCAATGCCTAGGGCATTACTACTCAAACCTTATAAAAAGAGAAGCTTTCTCTTCATTTGGATATCAACTCAAAAACCACAACACACAACTCTAGAAGTCCTCCCTTAAGTATCTGAGCTAGATGTTTTCGAGTTTTCTTAAACTTTGAGTCTTTCTAAGCGGTGGTGATAGTCGAAGGCAAATTCAATTTGCCTAACAAGTTCTTTGGTGAAGAAGAGTTGCTCAGGATAGTTTGTATCCTGGGAAGCGTTGAGCAAGGTTCCGAGCACCAAAGGAAGGCCACTAATGCTTTGAGGAGATCGTCTAATGAGCATCGACTCCTTATTCTGGTTTTATAACATTTTATATAAATTCAATAGTTATTTCTTTTATAAATCGCATACATATTATTGCATTTCCTTACAAAAAATATTAAAGTGTTATTTTGTCATAAGAAATTTATATTGAAGTTACTAGCTGTTTGGTTTTTTTGTAGTAATGGAAATCGATAACCAGATCATGGACATTGATATAAAAGTTCCAGTGGCTCCTGGAAGGCAGCCAACACCTAGTGTTATGTCGGGATTACCCCAACTATGGCTACGGCTAGTAATGGACCTATGGGTTCAGTTCCAAGTGGGAGTGTGACATGTGTGTCCCTCGTAGTGATATTGGCCGAAAGGCCTAAGAAATTCATTGAGTCAAATTTCAAGAGACGGCAACAAAAAATGTTGTTCTACTCGACCATCTTAGGGTTGGCCTGATTTTTAACTGAGGACCCTCGTGCTCCTTCATGGGAAGAGACCAACCTTGAGAATTAAACTTGTGTAAGGAATATATCTGTGTAAGATATGCGTTTCGTTTACACTATACGACGAACAATTCAAAGATATCATATCTACAGTCTAATCAGTAAAGAAGACATGTCATCCCAAGGGAAGGTTCAAAGGCGTTGCCCACATATCCTATACAGATATGGGCCATCGAGTCTTGATTTTCCTTTTCACCTCTCGATTTTCTTCATGTGGGGGGTTGTTCAGAAAATGTGTTAAAATTGAAGAAACTGGTTGTGCGACCCCATTTTGTGAGCCAAAGGGTGGAGTACACCTCGAATTGAGATGAATTAATCGTAGTTAAATACCTTGAGATGAGGGGTATAAAAATGATTGTTCATAGCCAAAATTCAAGTTAAATTGAATGAGATATCGATGCTCACAGAGTGGTCTTAAATATTAGAAATGTGAGTCTATTAAGAATATAATACTCAACCTTATGGAGTAGAAATACAAGCAATATACAAGTATCTCACATTTTTTGGAAAGTGGATAGAATGTTAGTTTATATACAAACTCTAGTAAGATATTAACCAAGTAAGGTAATGAGATTTGGGTTTAAGCAGGCCTCAATGTTGAGGCAATGCTTGAGTAATTAAATGGCTTTTTAAAAGCAATAACGAGTACTTAGGCGGAGTCTGAGACCAAATGAGGCGTCGCCTAGCTTAAATTGAGGTGACTCCTGGGGCGTTACTAATCAAAGCCCCTATTAAAAGAGAAGCTTTCTCTTCATATAGATATCAACTCAAAAACCACAACACATATACAACTCCAGAAATCCTTCCTAAAGTTCCTAAGCTGGCTCTTTTTGAGTTTTCTCAATCTGTGAGTCTTTCTAAGTTGTGGTGATAGCGGAAGGCAAAGTTAGGTTGCCCAAGCAAGATTTTTGGTGCAAGAAGAGTTGCTCTGAGTCGTTGTATCCCAAGAAGCAGTTGACCAAGGTTCTGAGCACCGAAGGGAAGCCAACAACGCTTTAAAGAGATCGTCTAATGAGCCTCGACTCCCTACTCTGATTTTGTAACATTTTATTCAATTTCAACATTTATTTCTTTTATAAAATGCATACATTTTGTTGCATTTCCGTGCAACAGTTATATGGTGTTTATTTATGTTATAATGAAATTTACTACGCGCTGCTGGTGACGGGTTACAACGGTTGTTGTAGCACTCGCTAGGTCACTTTTCGGAATTTGTTTCTCTGGCTTTGGTTACTCAGTTTGGATGCCTGCGTTTGGGGAGGACCACTCTCCGATCCTCAAGATTTCCCTACTCACGGTTACAGTACAAAGAATTCCAGAAACTTAGCCTGCACTAGTTTCAACCTCTACTTCTAACCTAGTCAAAATCTTAGCTCAATTTGATCACACAAATTAGCTCACAACCTGATCCCACAGACTCGCTTCGTACTACCTACACACTTCCAGTAACAAATAGCTACAGATCTGACTCACAGACTTAGCCTATTCTATTACAATGTGCAATAGACGGAATATTGTAGCAATCTTTGTAGCAGAATTGTTGTAACTTCTGTCGATGACTCTTCTAGCACGCTCTGCAAAACAGTCGGACTCCCACTGAGTTCTTCAAACCCAGACCTTGCTCCTCCTCGATCGATGACCACCTGTCACTATCAGGTAGAAGCATTCAACTCTCCAGCAACCTGCAACTGCATCTGTCCGCAGCTATTCTCCGAAGCAAATGATTGATCCTTCAACGAGCCACACTCCAGTTGAGTTTTGTGGATCAATACTAGATCAAACACAGCTAGTTCTGATCTCTTCTGTGCTCAACACAACTTTAGCAAAACTACCTCGTAGTCTTTGCTCTTCGCCCGTGGGTTTATCTCTCGTTGTGTATTCTCTTCGTTACCTCAATTGATCCGGTTCTGCACTCCTCTTATAGTTTCATCAATGATCAGCTTTTAGAAATCCTCGTTCCCGTTGGATTCCTAGGGTAGTTCAGCACCTCTTGAATCTTCTCTTAGATTCTTGCGGAGTTGTTGAGATTTAGTTTCCTAAATCGGAATTTAGAAACTTTATCTTTCTCTATTGCTTCCAACCGAGTGATGACGTCTGCTGATCACTTTAGAATGATTCCAATGTTCCCTGAACCTCTGCGACACCGGCAGCATCTCTTCGGGCTCTCTCCGTGCACCTTCAAGATGATTTCCCATTATGCTCTAGCTTCAAATTATCATGAATTGCTATAGCCAATTCTGTCATTTGTCTTTTGCCTAGCATGCCTTAGCTTTTGTGGTCCACATAGTGCTATAGCACTTTCTAATGCTTGTCGTTGTACTTTATAAGATCTCTAGCGACGATCTTCAGGGAGTGTTGTAGCATCTTCTTGTGCTATTTTGCTAAGGATGACATACCTCAACAATCTTCTCCTTGGCATTTTTCACAAAACCACATCAACACTATTAGAAAATTTTAGAGACATGAGTTAGTCACTTTCAGTGTTTAACTAATACAATCTTCTCCCCCTTTTTGTCACAAATGATAGGGGGCTTCTAAGATTTACGAGCAGCTGGGGCTGAGTTGCTTGCTTCAGGGTACTCCAAGTCTCGGAGGAGGCTTCTAATCTGCATTCTTCGTATTGTGTTCTTCTTGGCCTCTGCTGTCAGATATGCATGCTCAGACTTGAGGTGGCTGATCATCCGGAACAGCTGTGATCCAACAAGAACTGCTGAAGAGCTTCAAATAAGCCTTCAGAGATAACTTACAACTCCTTGTGCTGACTGATGAGGATCTCATATATCAGGAACAGTAATCCAATGCTCAAGTTGGATTTTGGATTGTCAGCATGAGCAGCAATCTGATGGAAGATGATCTCTCCAAGGTTAACTTCTTTTCTTTGTCCTATGTAGAATAGCAGTTGGCCCATGGCTTTGCTCGCCTTCCCTCTGTGTGAATTGGGCATCCAACTCCTTACAGCAAAGGAGTAGAGGATGGAGTACTGGTTTTTAGATAAGAAGCTCCCAGATTGTGAGAGACCCAGCTTTTACACAGACCACCAATGAGCGTCGCAGCCAGTGTGTCTGAGCTCACTTCTGTCAGTGGACTAGCATCCTCATTGATCCTCAAAAATTTTCTATCAACGGCGTGATCACTACTCTTAGTTTTCTCACTAAGCTTACCACATACATCAAACTTCCTATTTTTCCAAAATCTTCAAGAATATTTACTAGGAAAAGTAGATTTACCTCTCTCAGCAAGGTAATCACCTCAGGGACTCTAAACGTTCCAGACTCTAGCAGCTTCTTCGGGACCAGGGTTATGCGGTTGACTACTTCCCATGATCCGGGGACATTTTTATTTCTGAACCAAATGCCCCGATGGTCAATCCCTGACATGGCTAATTTGGTGGGCGGAGGAGGTGTAGACTTGGCCATGGAAGACACTGGCTGGGGGTTCTGAGGGGTTGGGGCAACCCTGAAGTCATCAGACTCAGTGTCTTCTGTTTCAGCTCCTTCTTCATCACTGGAGGAGTCAATATCTATTGGCTCCTTCTCTTTGTCCACTGGTTTCACGAAGGGTGCTTGTTCCTCCTTCTCTGCCACTTCTTCTTCACTGCTGAAGGCTGCTAAGGGATCATCTTCTGATGGAGGATTGGGTACTACAGCAACCTACCAGTCTACGGCTCTCTTTGATCTAGTCTCGTGGAGGTCTCTTCCATGTCAGAGTCTACAGGGGTGTGAGCAACACCGAATACTGTAGCATTGTCTTGAGCAGATGGGCTGTTTCTACTATTGGTGGTCATGAGCTCCTCAGCAACTTATGCAGACAAGTACTCAATGATGTTGACCGCTCCCATGGTTTCTGAAGGTCCTACCTCAGACTGACCGGCTGGTGCGTTCCAGGTCAGGCACGGGACCTCCTCCGGTACTCTAATTTGAAGGGCGGAGCTCTTTTTTGGGTATCTCTGTTGTCGTTGATTAGCTAGAGACGAGATCTTTGGGAGGTTAAAAGCGCCGGAGAAATTACAAATCCTGGGTCAGAACAGTTAACTCAAATCTTCCCCCTTCTTTCCTTTTTCTTGTCTTTTGACAATTTGGACATGTGCCAACTTTTCTGTGCACGAGCAACTTTGGCGCCAACTATAATTTAACAAGTTATAGCCTCAAGTTACTAGAGAGTGTTGTAGTACTCTGTTTAGCTGCCTCATCTTGATCCAGAGTGGACGTTGGCACATAATTTTGACCTTGTCTTGTGCTTCAGTGGGGACATCGAGCAGCTATTTATCTATAGTTGTGTCCTTTGTCACATGTACCCAATGCATTTGACACTTGCATTTTTCTGTTGTTTTGCTCCTTTTTTCCCATGGATGAGTAATTCACATTTCTTTTCCTTCTGTGCCTCCTTCTCAGGTTAGTTGTCCCTCCAATACTTCTGAAGGTTCCCGCACAGTCAAATGATATCCCTTGTTCACTGGCATCTGCGTGCTGTAGTATTCTTAGGTGGACTGTGGGTTTCTTGTGTTTGTTCTGAATTGATTCGCATTTGTTGCTCTTCGAGGCTTCCAGTACTTGGTTAAGATTGGACTGTGTCTCTGGAAGTGTTATGCATGTTCACAGAAGTACCGTCTCCCCGTCTTTGTTTTGGGCTTTCGAGCAGGAGATTGATCAAGAGGTTGTTGTAGCATTTTCTTTTTCTTTTTCTTTGGCACCTTTTTCTGAACATGTTTTACAACTGTGATTGGGCTCTCCTGGACACTTGCAGCTCTTTTAGTTTCTTCTGGATCCGTGGCTTTGACAAATGTAGTCACACCAGTGCTTGCTTCGCCTGTGTATCCAAGACCTTTAGTTCCACCTCCATACCTTTGATAGGCCAAAGTTCATCCAAAATGGATGACTCTCTGTTGGTTTTTTTCTGATGCAGCTCTCTGTTGACAGCCCTTTCCCATTATCTGAGCATCTTCTGATTATTGTCCCTTGGTTAGTGAGGTAATTGTTGAGTGTGAAGCCTAATCTACACGGAAACGCTATTGAGACCCGACACATAGTAGTCAAGCCTATGCCCCCCCCCCCCCCGAGGTCGAAGGGGGCAGTGCCCCATTAGCAAAATTTATTTATAAGTAGTGAGGGTATTTTAGACTTTTATACAGGGAAACCCTAAATTACTCTTATATATACGGCTTGTAGTCGTGATGATATAGTAGCGAGGGTGTAACAATCTTCTCCGATTGGGAGACTATAGAGGATTAAAGCCTTCAAGCGGCAAGCGGACGTACCTCCTACCTTGGGAGCGAATCACGATAATTCGTGTGTCAATCTTTTATTGTTTTTCGTCAATAACTTTTGGCTAATTTCGTTTTTCTGATTTGAAGTCTTTGATTTATATCCTAACAGTAATGATATTCTGAAGCTTGTCACGTTTTTTTACGGATATGGCATCTATGAAAAAATAGAAGAAGCCGAGTCAAAGAAGATGCTACAGCATCCTGTGGTACCAGGAGCTGGTATATGCAAATGAAGACTGACAAAACAAAAGAGCCAGAATAAGTTATAGCATCCTGTGACGATTGAAGCTGGTACATATGACAGAAGGGATCAAGACAAGAACCAGAAGAGGCTATAGCATCCTCTAAAGATTCATGGCTAAAGCATCAAGATAGTTTCTTTGTAGCCGATCAATCTGGAGGAGCTCGGAGGATGTCCAGGTGATTGCTGTCGGCTTAGCAACGATCATAGAGAGTCCTAGTTGATCAGAGATCTTTGGCAAGAGGCTCGGACTAAATTCCAATTTAGGAAACAGAATCTCAACAAACTTTAAGGAATCCAGGGGAGGATTTGGATGGTTGCATTATCGTTTCAGACTGAAGTTACCAAAATTACTGAGGGGTTAAAGCTATATATGCAGCCAGAGACCGAAGCATTGAGCATATAATCAACCACACAAATAGAGTAGAAATCTGAGTTTGCGGAAGCAGAGAGTGCTGGAGCGTTGGTTGTGTGAGAGCTGAACAGTGATCAGGACTGAAGAAGTCCGATCCTACACTGATTCGAGGGAGTCGACTGGAGCGGAGCCTCGTTGACAGACCAAAGAGTTGACAGTTACGAAGTTTGTCTCGCGCAGGCTGTTTGAGCGTGCTCCTGGATAGTGACGGGAGGTCATTAATCTAGAGGGGAGCAGCGCAGTGTCCGACTGAGTCAGCAGGGAGTGCTTGAGAAAGTCGTCGACAGAAGCGTTAGTAACTTGACGAAAAAAGTTATTGCAGCAACATCTGGGTACACTTTGGAATAAGATAGGCTGAGAGTTGTAGAACTGCTAGCTATCTGTTATTGAAAATAGATTACTTTGTGTAGCTAATCTGTGTGATCAGATTGAGCATAGATTCCTGCTACCTATCTTTCATTGCTCTAGCTAATATGTACTTTAACCATGAATAGTGGAATCTTGAGGAATGAGAGTTGTCCTCCCTAGCGTAGGCTGTATTAGAGCCAGTCGCTCGACACACTGAGTGAGGTCCGGGAAGGCACTGCAGATCGCCACAATAAAGATGAAAGAAGGCCAGAGCACTAGCAGACCACCACTACTCGAGGGAGGCAACTATGGCTATTGGAAAGCATGGATGAAAGCCTTTCTGAAAGCAATAGATAAAAAGGCTTGGAGGGCAGTGATTGTAGAATGGTCGCCCCTATTAACCATTGACACCCAGGAAGTTACTCACAAGAAGTCAGAGGACTAAATGGACAGCGGAAGAGGAAGTTACAGCATCTTCTGTCGATGCAAACGATTTCAAGTTGATCTCCAACTGCGACAGAGCAACGCAGACGTAGAATATTCTCAAGACAGCTCCCGAGGGAACTAACGAAGTAAAAAGTTCAAGAATTCAGATGATCACCTCGAGGTTTGAGAACCTGAAGATGCTGGAGGAAGAGACCATCGCAGAGTTCAATGCTCGTCTATGTGACCTATCCAACGAAGCCTATGCCCTTGGAGAACCAATACCATAACAGAAACTAATAGAAAAGTTCTCGGATCATTGACATCTAAATTTGATATGAAGGTCACAACCATAGAGGAAGCTCATGACATCAAAATTTAATGACCCTATTAGGCTGGAGGCTCTAATAGGGTCATTAAAGTAGTTTGAGATGATGATGGTAGAAGATGTTACACTATCCTCTGGGAAGAATGTTGGGTTGAAGGCTGAGACCAAGGAGGAGGTAGAATCAATAGAAGAATTGGGGCACCAACTAGGTCTTCTAGCAAAGAACTTCGGCAAGCTTCAAGAGGATAGAACAAAACTCCTCGTCTGCTGGACAAAGATCTAGTGGAAGAAATCAATCCAAGAGAAGAGGAAATTCCCAGAGAAGAAACCGAAATGCACATCAAATTGAAGAAGGACAAGTCAAAGGGAATCCAATGCTGGGAATGTGAAGGATATGGTCACAGGCAGTCAGCATGCCCCAACTATCAAAAGAAGAACAGCAAGTCTCTAACTGTCAACTGGAGTGATGAGGACAAGGGAGAAGAAACTGAGAAGAAAAGCAACATTGCCCTTACTACTGTAACTGACATTAAAATTTCAGATTTAATAAATTCTGAGATTGTCTATGGGATTGTTGAGTCAAATAGCAGTGATGATGAAGAGTTCTTAGAGAATTCTCTAGAAAGAGAATTTGCCTTGCTGCACAAAGAATTGCTGAAAGTTTTTGAGATCAACAAGTATCTGCAGGCCAAGATAATCTCTATTGAGAAAGAGAGAGAGATGAACTCTAGAAGACCGTTGCCTCTTTTTAAGATCATACCAAGGATTTGGAAATAGAAGATGAGAAAATTGAAAAGGTCAGTCTACACAATGATACAGAGAAGAGAGATAAATGCAGATCAACAATCCTAGATGAAATCATATCCTACCAAAGGTATGGGGGTGGAACGGCCGGGCTTGGATACACGAGAGAAGGTGGCTCTGGAGTAACAACCTTTGTAAAAGCTATGGATACATAAGGGGTTGATCCAAAATTACAGAGGAAGGAGGCTCACACCAAGCAAGAAAAACAGTGTCGGAAGAAAAGGTCCAGAAGAAAGAACCATATCGGTCCCTGGTAGAACTTCACTGAACAAATGCAGGTGTTCTTCTGTGATCAACAGAGGCACATTCAACGGGATTTTTTTGTTCTAAACAAGTACATGAAGCCACACAGACAATCATCGGAGTCACAGAGGAGGAACTATAACATATTTAACTAACATTCTACCCTACAGATAACTGAACGTGACCTTCAGGAATGAACAAAGAGGAAGAGTGCTCGACAAGGGAACTGCTGATGTGCACAGATTGCCCTAGATAAAGACAGTAATGCTTGTGGATGAGCTGAAGAAAAAACCTAGAAAGTCCAGAGCATGAAAGACAAGTGGTCAAGGTTGGTGGAGAATGACAGATCGGAAGACAAATGTCAGAAGCGGCAAAGAATTCCATCACAAAGCTCATGTTGTTACACAGACCCAATGGAGACAGACAGATGGGAAGACAAATGTCAGAAGCGGCAAAAAAGTTCATCACAAAGCTCATGTTGTTACACAGACTCAATGGAGACGAAAGATTGGGATGATGGATCATGGCCATACTGAGAAGCTACTGCCAGACGCGGGTACAACAGAATGTGAGAGAAGTCAATCCGAGGGACAGGAATCAGAAGCAAAGGTTCAGGTGAAAACAGACTGAAGTTGCTGCAGCAACTTGTATCGCTTGGGCCTGACGATGTGTAAAAGGGATTTAACGACACAGCTCTCAACGAATGAATGACTGACACGTGTCCCAAAAAATTTAAAAAGAAAAAGGGGATTAACGGATTTTTCTAGGGCTTGCTTCTCATTCTTTAACAAACTCCGAGCTCAGACGACATCCTACCCCATCAAAATAAGAGAACTAATTTTTCTCTTCAGTGACAATGTTTCAACCAAATCTCTCCTCCAAAATCCTCAAGAATTATGAGATTTAAACTTTATCCAACAAAATATGAATTTTCTTATACTATAAGAAAATTCAACTAGAAAATGTATGCACTTTTAATTGATAATTGTGCTACAAAGCACCATAGTGTTGACATATATCATACTTGATCGAGAATCAATTAAAACAAAATAACATGCTCATACCGAAAATTTCAAAATCAGATTTATGACATTTCAAGACACCAGCCACATCATTAATAGCAAGTCTTAGGACAATTGTATTAACTGTGCGTTCGTATAATAGATATTCTTAGGACAGTGGTATTAACTGCAATAATCGGCGATTAAGCATACTTCGGATCTGAATTTTCTGCAAAATTGATAGAAACTTGGCTCTGATACCATTTGTTGGAATAAATCGAACACTTGTTAGAACAAAACAAGATATGTAGCATCATAATTGTGCAGTGTTGCTAATGCGGAGTTATAGCTATGGAGTTAGCTTCTGCTAAAGCACTCTATGTATCTTTATACGGAATTTTTCTACAGGCAGAATAAGAAAGACACAGTAATTTGTTCACCAAGTTCGATAACTTGCCTACGTCTGGGGAGGATACACAGATCCTCAAGATTCTACTATCTCAGTTTGAAGTACAAAGGACTCACACATCTACTTCTTACCTAGCCAAAATCTTCCGCTCAGTCTAATCACCTAGACCAGCTAGCAGTTTGATCATACAGACTCTCTTCGTGCAACCTACACACTCTCAGTAATAAATAGCTATAGACCTGACTCTCAGACTTAGCCTATTATATTACAATGTGTAGCTCACGGAATACTTAAACACAATCTTCATCAGAGTTGATGTATCTTCAGTCAACAACTATTCTAGCTCTCCCGCCAAATAGTCGGACGCTCTGAGTTCTGCAAACTCAGTCTCTGCTCCCCTTCAATCAATGACACACTCTGTCACTATCGAGTATCTTCGATCAATGCTCCTCGGCCCGCAACGCTCTTTGTCCGCGGCTGACCGCCGAGCTCTGAATGATCCTTCAACGAGCAGGGCTCCAGTTGAACTCCAGATCAATACTGAATCAAACTCCACGAGTTCTGATTCCCTCAATAAAACACAAGTCTTCAACTCAGTGTGCAAGCCCTGCTACCGTAGGTTGATCTCTTGTGTGCTTGTGTATCTCTATATGTGTGTGCGTGTGTATCTCCCGCTGAATCAAGTAGCTACCTCAAGTCTTCCTCTTGTAGCTTTTCAGATCACCAGTGACAGAAACCTCGTTGCCATCATAATCAGAATCTTCTCCTAGATTCTTGCAAAGTTGTTGAAGCTTCCGTTGTCTAATTTAAACCTTAGGATCTTTATCTTTTGAAGCTTTTCTTCCGCCAGTGATGACCTCTGCTAGACTTTTGCAATGTAACTTGGATCTCTAGACAATGGAAATACTCCTCTGGACTTTCCCGTGCATCTTCAAGCTTTCTCAATTTTTCTGCTTTAGCTTCAAAACTTCAGGGATTGCTAAAGCAGAATCTGTCTTGTGCCTTTTGCCCAGTTTGCCTTAGCTTTTGTGGTCCATAGAGTGCTGTAGCAAATCCTTGTGTGTGGTTGTTGTATCTCGCTCATTCTTTAGATTGTGCTCCAGCTTCAAATCTTTGGGGATTGCTGAAGCAGAATCTTGTGTAGTTTTGTCAAGGCATGTCATACCTCAACACAGCGGAACGAATTAATCAGGATCGTTAATACTCATATCAGTCAATTAAACATACCTTTTACTGTAAATTGAACGTATATGAATACCCATTAATAAATGGATACAAACCTGAAGAGCTTGCAAACGAAAAGCCCCAGTAGGTGCTTTCAATCTAGGCGTATATCTCAATACTCAGTGCCTTTGGAAACTAGAAAATGATATGGTAGACCGAGAACCATAACTCATATTTATATCTTGTACACAATAAGATATAATCAAGATAATCGTGGATTTCGTCTTTTAGAGAATATCATAATTATCTATAAGTATATACACAATATATTCCACTACTAAAATCATACGTGATAAGCTTCCAAAAAAAAAAAATCACATTATTTAAGCTTATTAAAATGATTGCACATATAATTATTAAATTATACATTCGGTTTCAATTAGATTAATCAAACTAATCTAACATGCAAAACCGCAACACCATACATGGACACAACATGTCTTATGCCACTCCAAACCCTGCAGGCACACAACCACTTCACACGTCATCTTCACCCTACAACTCCACTAAAATAGGCAAGAGCATCTCTTATGCCACAACAACTACACATTACTCAGAATTTATTGAAAGCTCATAACAGATGAATCCAAAAAATTAACCAACTTCAAGCTAACAATTAAACAACCTCAAGTTAACAATTAAACAACCCAGCAAATAGGGTTCATCAGAAATCAACCAGCTTGATCGCCAGGGGAGGGAGAGCAGAGCTACCATCGTTGATAGTTTCAGCATTTGGCAGTCATTCGAGGCGGGGCTAAGAGTGACATTCCAGATAGAAAGTTGTAAATAAGGAATATAATTATATATCTAGAATTTGAGAGTTCCTAGTTAAAATTTGTCTGCCTACAAATCTTAAAGATCTTCTGCCCAAACCAACTACATAACAATCACACTGCGCAGTTTCATATTGATCACTTCCCTTCACGAAGTCTGAATGCTCCACTAAGATCAATGATTAAATGTACATGTAAAACATCATCTATCTGTTTCTAAAACAAGAGCCCAAAGCAGTTTTTATCTGTATAATTAGAATTTCCATGCGTAAATTTTACACACCAAATACAGCACTCGATCTAACCAATATGAAAGATTTTATAGATCAAGTGCACAAAATACATTTGATGGAACAATAATAAACGACTTTGACTCATGGATTGATAACTGAAACATTCCTTGCCCAAACTCTTCTATAGTCTTTGTAGCAAGCGTGAGAACATCCATGAATGCACTGAAAGATGCACGAAGAAACCTTGCTTCGATGGCCTCAAAATAGCTGATCCACAAAATATGATGATGTGGTCAGATATCATTAGTTGTAAGTTCAAGATGAGTAGGTATCTATAATAATCAAAGCTACCTCACTGTAATATAGGAAGAATGGAAGAAAACAATTTTTTTGTTAGGTCCAAGACTACATTGACTGAAAGAGATTTTAGCATCACCTCAACATAATATTTTTGTATAAGTTGATTTAACTAACACCAAATTTTCCTCAATAATGTTAATACCCAACCATAAAGAGTAACTGAAAAGTCATAGACCATATGAAAAGCTTGTCCAATATTATGTTTCACAATCACTTTTCTTAGATCAAATGGAAGACTAAATGTCAGCTAACTATTGAAATATATAATGATTTTATCTTTTTAGATTTAAAAAGAAACCCATACACTGAAAGCTTCCCATCAGCAACTGTCATCTGCCTTTTAACCTTATCTGGCTGTAACTGCAGTTGAGAATAAAACTGATTAACAAATCAGAAAACTATACTCCTGTTGATATGTAAAAAATCACCTCTTTGTCAACAGCCAATGCTGTATAAACTATTGATGCCTTGTCATCAGATTTAAAATCTACTTCCAAGTCACTGCAAAAAGTGAAATCATTAGGACAAACTGGGTCAATCAAATGCCTAGTTCACTGAATTTCTAACAGGGGATGTTCAACATATAAAAGAGAAGGTTGAAACAGGAAAATGTCTGTGGAAAGAGTCTTTTCCAGAGTGTTTCGGTTTACATTAATCAATCAATAATGGTAGACTTCTTGGAAACATTTAGCAATCATAACAAAGCCACTGAAAGCTGCAACAAGAACAACTCTAACACGGGAAGCACTAGGTTGAAATACAAGGGCAATACAGTCAGCCATTAACCAATAAACATATCTTTCAAAGCAGTGAAGATGGGAAGGCTTGGAAATGAAAACAAATTATTGAGAGGAGAAGCACGGACCAGCAAAACTCCCAAGAGGGAGAGTTGGGGCCAGTGACTAGGTCAGTCATATTCTTCTCTGGAAAATTATAGAAAGAAAAATGAAAAGAAAATTAATCATTCTTGAGTCAATGTTCTGAACAATGAGTTGCATGAACAAAAACAAGGCCATATAGAACAGATTTGTGGCAAGGCATACAACACAGAGTACACATATAGAGAAAAAATAATCGAGACATTTTTTTTACATCTTCAAATGACGCAACTGGATACTTAGGTGCTGCTTTCACCGATCTTGAATCCTCTGCAACGAATCTAGGTCGCCGGCGACGGAGAATCGATGCGAGAGAGAGAGCTCGCAGGGATCAGAGATCCGGACGAAGCGAGAGATTTTATTGATAGAAACGAAATGTACAAAGTTCACAATATAAGTCTGCTCAATTACATTTTTCGCAACCTATTTATATGAGTTCCCAATTAACTAATGACCTAATTACATTTCCAGCTCCGCACTTGCAGTCTTGTCCTCGCGCTCCTTACGCTCCACACGCCTCTTGCTGCCTTCAGCTCCTTCACCGCGCAAGCTTCGAGCCGTTGCACTCCTCCCCCCTTGAAAACAAGCTTGTCCGCAAGCTTCGAGCCGTTGCACTCCCGCGCCACCATCAATTGGGAAATTGGGAAATCGCCGCACAAAGTCTTCAAACCATTCCCAGGTAGCATCTTCCTCCGAGCCATCTGACCAATGAACAAGAAAATACACAGCAGCAACATTTCCTCGTTTAGCTAATTTCCTATCAATGATTGCAACAGGAACAGGGCTTATCTGCAAGTTGGCATCAATGGCCGGCAATGAACTGGAAATTGGAGCCGGGCCATGATGCTTTCCCAGAAATCCAGTGTATGTTACCTTTAGTTGTACCCCTGATAACTACTTTCTTTGTATTGTACATAAACTCCATATGCAGCTTATTGAAATCCCAGATAACAGGTCCAAGGGAAGAGAGCCATTGGATTCCTAGGACCATCTCACAGCCACCCAAAGGAACAATCATCACATCCATGGTGAATAGAACACCATGTAAGGTACAACAGAAATCCTTACACATTCTCGTAGTAATTAGCTTAGCCCCATTTGCAACCGAAATCTCCAAGGGATACGTAGTAGTGAGCTTGCATCCTATATTCTTGGCCACTGTCTCATCTAGGAAATTATGTGTACTGCCAGAGTCGATTAGAATATGAATAGCAACATTTCCTGCTTTGCCATTCACACGCATAGTCTGATAAGCATTCTGGCCTGATATAGCATTTAGAGAAATTAATGGCTGGTCCTCACTGAAATTTGCAGGAACAGGGAAGCATTCCTCCAACACCGCATCCTCGCAACCATTTTCAACCATCTCTGGACAAGTATCCTCAATAATATCCGCAGGTACGAGTACAATGCTATATAATTTCCCTTTACACTTGTGGCCTGGTGCATAAGATTCATCACAATTAAAACACAAATTCTTCCTCCTTTTTTCATCAATCTCAGCTGGTGTCAACATTTTGAATTTAGCCATGGAATCATTCTTTGATTGAGCAGTCGAAGAATGGAATGGTTGGCTGAATTTTGTGGTATAATTCGTGTTAGCATTCTTGTTGAAATTCTGGACTGGCTGAGAGTACTGTTTGAAAGCAGGTTTATCTAGTATAGGCTTTTGAGATAACCTAGCAGCTTTCAAGCTATCTTCCTAACATCTAGCTAATTCCATAGCATCCGATATGGTTGTAGGCTTCAAGGCTCGTACAAACGGCTTAACAGTTGGAGCTAATCCACCAATGAAGCTGTCTAGAAAGTAAGAGTCAGGCAGTAGAGCGTTTCGTTGGAGCATCAGTCCTTTCAAGTGCTCAAAATTATCCAGGTAATCTTCTAGTGAATCATTTTGTTGTAGTTTATTGAATTCCTCAACAACTGAACTGCCTACATTCTCCTTGAATCTTATGCACAGATCAACAACAAATTCATCCCAATCGACATTTCCTCTGACCGCTAAATAACTATGCATCCATGACCCCGCTTTTCCCGTCATGTATAGCGAAACCAGGTCAACTCTCTGATTCTCAGTGATTTTGCATAGATCAAAGTAGCGCTTACATTTCTTGATCCACATTCTCGGAGTCGTTCCATCAAATAGAGGAAACTCAATTCTAGGTGCAAAGTTTAATGGACGTGGATGATTAGGAAACATACCTTCGTTGTTGTTGATCTCGTGTGCAATTCCGTTTGCAGGAGCATCATGATGACGTCTGCCAGGATTCGGAATCGCAGGATCTGGTGCTCGTGGAAGTGGAATTCTGGTAATCAATTCCGCTAACCGATCGCTCAATTCCTGTAGCCGCAGATCGTGATTCTGTTGCTGAAGCTGTTGTTGTTGTTGGAACAGGTGTTGATCGTGCATCTGCTGCTCAATAAAGCCTAAACGCTCCTCCATTTGGTTGGAAAGTTTCGCAATTGTCAAGCGCGCCAGAATCAAGATTTGAATCAAAGTCGGACGTGATCGTCGGAAAACTGGAAACAACGGAAGTGAGCACCTGGAAAGCTGATACCAATTGCAACGAATCTAGGTCGCCGGCGACGGAGAATCGATGCGAGAGAGAGAGCTCGCAGGGATCAGAGATCCGGACGAAGCGAGAGATTTTATTGATAGAAACGAAATGTACAAAGTTCACAATATAAGTCTGCTCAATTACATTTTTCGCAACCTATTTATATGAGTTCCCAATTAACTAATGACCTAATTACATTTCCAGCTCCGCACTTGCAGTCTTGTCCTCGCGCTCCTTACGCTCCACACGCCTCTTGCTGCCTTCAGCTCCTTCACCGCGCAAGCTTCGAGCCGTT
This sequence comes from Umbilicus rupestris, assembly GCA_963678935.1. Taxonomy (NCBI): domain Eukaryota; kingdom Viridiplantae; phylum Streptophyta; class Magnoliopsida; order Saxifragales; family Crassulaceae; genus Umbilicus; species Umbilicus rupestris. The sequence continues at coordinate 8,865,003 of OY787621.1, forward strand.
GCATCCTCCTCGACCAGCGGCCTAGCGGGAATGATCACAGACGACAGGTCTTCAAAATCTGGAGTTGTAAAGCGTTTCAGAATGCAGCAGAGCGGTAAATCTTGGTGGACGCAACGGTTAGTAACTGATTCGGATGCTGGGGTGACCGACTGCTGGGGAGAAGGTTTTTAGGGTTTAAGGTCGTTTGTTGAAATTTTTAGAAATGCCCCCATTCTAAAAACCAAGTTTCTCAACTCCATCTCAAAAAAAAAAAAAAAAAAAAAAATATTTGTTAAATGTCATATTTGTTAAGAGATTGATTTTGGGAAGATGTCGAGGTAATCATCGTATCACCAATTAACCAATTAAGTTGAATTTCGAGTAAAGTCAGCAAATTTTAATGAGATTGGTATTCTTATACGAAATAAAATTCTATCGAATCTTTTCTTCTCTTTCCGCCGAAATTATGAACCTTAAACCTGAAATCCTCTTCTCCAATTCGATCTCAACTTGCTTCATTAAGGCTGATACGTGATGGGAGTAATATTTGAAGTTGATTTTGAGGTAGGTGGCCGAGAGAATTAGAATTGAAGTTGTCATTGAGTGTTTATGGTTTAGGGTTTAGAAAGAATGAATTATGATATAAATTGGTATGTTATGATAGAAATTATGATGTATCGATACATGTTTAAATGAGGTTCAGTAGGCAAGTACTTGAATTTCGTTTAGAATGGGGCGTTTGAGATTGGGCATTAATAAATTTTTTCTCTTTTGTTGAACTTAAAACATTTAGTTTAATTTTTTTATATTTAAATTGAATAAAATATGACTAATGAAAATTGGATGGACGTGATTCTGTACCGTAATTTGCAAATGATGAAATCTAATCCGTTAAATCAGTTAGAGGTGAGGCTTGAAGCTCTTATCCGTCGTTACAAAACCCACCTGCCATCATGCCTCTGCTGAGATTATAATCGACTTGGTCAATGGCGTTGTTGAGCCAGCAACTGCAGAGGTACCTCCTTACAAATCCCTCCTCAAGCTCTGGTTTCACCACTAGTAAGCCCACTACTATCTATAAGAGGAGCCCATGTTGTTCAGCAATGGCTATAAATACCGCCTCGCCGTTGCCTGCTGTGGCCGGCATCAGATGGGGTTCCGTCAAAATTCAGGGTCGCAGAGAGGAGATGGAAGACGACCTCTTGGTTAGATCAGACGGGCTTAACGAGTTTTCATTTGCTGCAGTTTTTGATGGCCACGCTGGCTTTTCTTCCGTGAAGTTTCTCAGGTTTGCTAATACGACGACAACAAATTTACTTTTCTTGTTATACCTGGGAAAGATGTTATTCAATTGGATATTCAAATCAAAAGAAACTTGGTTACAGTGGAGTTATCCCTAAAGTCATAACTTATTTGGTGCATTTGCATCCTTCACAGGTTATGTGGATCCTTTATTATTATTATTATTATGTCAGTGGATTAACCATAATAATGCTTCGCAGTTTAGTGGCCAGTTCAGACCATGTCGAACATAACTTTACTAGCCATATGCTTAATGAGTTATTGCAGAACTTGATATAACCCACCATGCTTACTGCTTATGTGTTGTTATCTTGATTCAATCCTATGCCATAGAGTTGATACCCAGCGCAAAGACTGTGGTAATCAAGTGAGGTTATATTAGGATCAAACTTGAAATGCAGAATATTTTTTAGAAGTTTCCTATAAGCACATGGACAGTTCTTCATATGCTTCTTTTATCAGAATTAAAACGTAGGGTTTCGGGTCTCAGTTCTCAATCAAGTGGCGCTGTCATAGTTTTGACAAACGATAGCGGGTTAAGCTTTTTCAAGAGTATCTTTTTATATTAGATTTAGAAATGAAAAGACAAAATATTCAATATTTTGTGTTCATTCTGATTTGATTAGTGTTACACCAGAGAAGAGCTGTACAATGAGTGTGCCTCAGCTTTACAAGATGGACTATTATTGAGTAGTAGAGACGTCGATGCTGTGAAAACAGCAATGGAAAGTGCATTTCAACAGGCAGATGCAAAACTTTTGGACTGGTGAGTGAACATATATGCTATAACCACAGTTTTGGTGATTTCAACATTTTACTTTCCATGCTTCAAGGTTTCTGTGTGATCTATTTTGTGAAGGCTTACATCAATGGATAAGGATGATGAATCTGGCTCTACTGCTACTGTTATACTCATTGGAAATGAGACGCTCCTAGTTTCCCACGTGGGTGACTCAAGTGTGGTAAATATGAATCTCAACATTTAAGTGTCTCTAGTTCCAGTAACACAAATGTCCTCTAAATTCGACATGCACTTTGAGCTAACATGTTTTGGTATCCCACAACTTCGCAACATTATGTGCAGGTTCTCTCACGCAATGGAAAGCCGGAAATACTGACAAATCCTCATCGACCCTATGGAAGAAATAAGGTGTCTCTACAGGAAATAAGAAGAGTCAGAGAAGCAGGTGGATGGGTGTGTTCTACCAGTACTTGTTTGTTATTTATTTCCAGCTGCATCGTCAAGTTTTTAGCCAAAATATGAGGAGACTCTGAATACTTTCAATCTAACGTGATAACATGTCTGCATGACACGCTTCTTGTTTTTATAATACTCGAAATATGCATGTATAGTTTCAGTTTGATCAATAAATGTTATGTATTTTTTCGAACAATGTGAGCCAAAATCAGCTGTAGTGATTAGAACTTAAATATGATGTCCGCAGATTGTGGATGGCAGGATCTGCGGAGACATCTCTGTATCTCGTGCTTTTGGTGACATCCGATTTAAAACCAAGAAAAATGAGTTTGTTCCTTATACTTCTTTTTTCTTAAGCATACTACTAGACTGCTAATGAAACTGATGCATTTTTTTTTCTGTATCAATTAACTGAAGGATGCTAGAGAAAGGAGTTGCAGAGGGAAGATGGACCCAAAAATTTATTTCTCGGTAGTTTATCACTTATCTCAGACTGAGCTTCTTATTCTCCAACTAGCTCGTTATACTGCTTTTACTTCCATTTTTTTACTAGAATGATTTATTTTATGACATGACATGACAGCATAAGGTTCAAAGATGACTTGGTCACTGCACTACCAGAAATTTATCAAATTTCTCTTGGAACAGATGCAGAGTTTGTTTTGCTAGCATCTGATGGCTTATGGGACTACATAAACAGGTTAAACCTCCATATGCAGCATGTTACTTTGCAACCAGCTTCCTTCTTTGATGCATTCATGGCTTAGAAATGTCTTTTCTATTATTTCAGTTTAGATGCAGTGACCCTTGTCAGAAACCAACTACAAAAACATGGAGATGTGCAGGTAAAAGTAAAGCAGCATCGTATAAACCCCAGTGCCACTACAGTTAGTTTTTTGTGAATAAATTTGTCTTTGTTTTCCTGTTTCAGTTAGCTTGTGAAGCACTTGCTCAGTCTGCTTTGGTAAGATTTTCTGAAATATTTTTGTTTGACATGTACATGCTTTTTTAGCCGAAACCTTTAACATGAAGGCAAACAATGTTGCAGGACCGACGCTCGCAAGATAATATTAGCATCGTCATTGCTGATCTGGGGTAAGCACATTATCTTAAATTTCTATAAGCATTACTAGTGATCAGTTGAAGAAAGTTAAAATTGATCATCAATGTGCAATTGTATAGGAGAACTGATTGGCGCAATCTACCCCAGCAGCAGCAAAACGTTGTTTATGAACTAGGTCAAGCTTTTGCTACAATGGCTATTGTGTCAATGGGCATCTGGATGTCTTATCAATTTTCATTTTAAGAAGATAGTCTGCTGTTGGACAGTCTTGGATGTATATAATCCCAACATAGTTATCATGTCTATACTGCAAGCAAGCAACTTGCAGTCACTGCTCGGTGTCGTAGTACTTGGAGATAATAAGCTCTGTAAGAAAATGTCATACATTGCGCAGACTTAATGACTAGACTAGCTATATATAGCTACTTAGGAGCATCTCCAAGGGGATATGTAAAATGATTAGCTAAAATATAATATTATATTGATTATGTATAATTTAGATGATGAAAAATAGTTTGTGCTTTAATGAGATTATGCATAATGGTTATGTATATTTAGAAATCTTCAATGGCTATAATTGAACCTTATCTCTTCATTCATACACACTCTACTCTTCATCCATACACTCTCTCATCCATAAACTCTCATATCCTCATCCCGACACTCTCCCTCCCTTCAATTTTACCAAAGTCATGTCATACAATCTACGAAAATGGTGGAAAATGAGGATGAAGGATGAAGAAGATGAAAAACTACAAACAATGGGTCTTGTTGCTCAACATCATTGAGAAAGTCAAAAGGTGGAGTTTTCACCACGCCGTGGTGGATCTACAATGAACCACCGTGTTATTAAACGCGATGGAAAAGAAGGTCATGCTAGACTTTATCGTGATTATTTTCCTAGCACTCCTACATATCCAGAATCAATGTTTCGTAGGAGATTTCGGATGCGCCGATCTTTATTTTTAAGAATTCAAGAAGAATTATCGGCTCATGATAACTACTTCACTCAAAGAGCAGACGCGATCGGAGTTCGTGGATTATCGCCTGTCCAAAAAATAACAGCGGACTTCGGATGCTTGCCTATGGAACTGCCACAGATCCGGTTGATGGTTATATAAGAATTGGCGAAAGCACAGCGATAAAAAGTCTCAGAAGATTTGTAAGAGAAGTTGTGGAAATATTTGGTGCTGAATATATGAGAAGACCAAATGATGAAGATGTGGCAAGACTGTTGGCGGTAGCCGAACACCGAGGCTTTCCAGGAATGTTGGGCAGTATTGATTGTATGCATTGGAAGTGGAAGAATTGTCCAACTGCATGGCAAGGTATGTAAACTGGCCATGTTTGTGAACCCGCTTTTATTTTAGAAGTTGTGGCCTCATATGACCTTTGGATTTGGCATGCTTTCTTTGGATTATAGGGATCATTAAATGATATAAATGTATTAGATCGATCTCATCTATTTGAAGAACTAGCTGAAGGATGTGGTCCTAAAGTGTCTTATAATATTAATGGGCACGAATATACCATGGGATATTATCTTGTTGATGGTATATATCCTTCATGGCTGAAACGTGGTGGTAATTGTGGTAGTAAAAATACTAGTCCAATCACGGTGTTCAAATAATATTTATAATCCGAGTGACCTCGAGTCGAACCCAAGAGAAAAGCCTAGATTAGTCTAAAGCTAGCTAGTAATGCTTAAGATAAGTCTACTAAATAAAAGGGGTGATTTTTCCTCTATATGAGGTATCTCTAGTGAATACTAAAGACAAATTCAAATTTGTGAAGAAGTAAAGTAATAGAGAAAACGTAGTCGGAACTCAATTTCACCCCTAGATCGTGCGATTAGCAATCCAAAACAGAAATATATTCATGAGTTAATTCGGTTGATTATTCTAGGCTACAGTATCACGCATTCTAAATTCAACTCTCGCTCCTTCTCTAGAATGGGAATGACATCTATGTGACACAATTCTCAAACTCTCGCTCCATTGAATCGTGTAGAACAAAAGTCTCCTAATCTCAACATCTCGGTCTATTGATAGTTAACTAAAGTCCGCTTTATACTTAGCTTAAGAGATTGCCAATGTCACTCTCGCGCACAAAAGCTATCTAAAATAATCATGTTTGATCTTCTAAACAACCTAAGTACAATTCTCATTCCATCCTTAGGTGTTTTATCAATTCGTACTCATACATGCGTTTCGTCAAACACTTGGTACGCATAAAATTAACATGAAGAACATGCATAAGAATTTTCAATCCAAAAATCTCATTCATAATAAAATTGCATGTTTTGCATTACAATCTAACCTAACGGATCCATAAGGGTTCTTACTACTAAACAACTACTCACTCATATGTTACTCATGGTGAGTTTGAAACAAAACATAATGAAATAATTCAATAAGAAAAAAATAAAGAAAGTAGAGTAGTAGGAAAGTAGGGTATGAGTAAAGGGTTGATGTAGAATCTTCAATTGATGATGTCTTCTTTGAATTCTCCAAGTTCTCTAGTTAGGGTTTCGTTCCAAGAGAGGAACCCTAGGCGCCAGAGGCACCCCAAGGCTCTCTTTAATTTTTCTCATCTCTTTTTTATTTATACTTACCCGCCGTGCCCGAATCACTTTTGATTCGGGCAAGGCTTGTTGAGTTGATTCGGACAGAACTGTTTCGGGTTGGCCGAATCACTTTTCCTTGGCCGAACCACTGTCTGATTCGGTCAAACCTTGGTCCATGAGATGAAATCCTTCTCCTTGGCCGAATCAATTTTGATTCGCCCACTGCTTGGGCGGATCACTTCTGCAGTGTTAGAAACTCGCTTGTTTGACCCTTTAATACTTCGATTCACGTCTTGATGTAAAGTTGGATCTTTGAATTACCTTTCCAACAAGCTATGACACGCCTCAATCGGATAAGAATCGCGCGCTCCGCAAGCCTTCGATGATGAATAGCTCAATCTGCCCAGATTTGATCTTAAGGCGAATTCTCCCCGAATCAAGTGATTCGGGCAGCCCCATAATTTGATTCGACTGATTCATAATTTCAGTGCTATAATGAAGCTGGGCGAATAAATTTCTTCTTGGGCGAATCACTTTTCTTTGGCCGAATCAAAAGTGATTCGGCCTAGCCTGAATTCCTCTTTGGGCGAATTAACTTTGCAGTGCTAGCATCTCGCCTGTTTTGACCCTTTAAACCTTCGAATCATGTCTTGATATAATTTCAAGTCGTAACCCTTTGAGTTAGCTTTCCAACAAGATATTGCAAGTCTCAATCGGATAAGAATTGTGTGCTCGGCGAGCCTTCGAAGATGAATAGGTCAATCAGCCTGGAAGAATCATACTAGCCTGAGCGAATCAAATCTGCCTTTTGCTTGATTTTGCTCTCTTTTGCTCTCGATCGACTAGAATTCACCCGAAACTTCTTCGGACCACTTCATATCATGTAGTACGCATTTTCAACCTGAAATGGACAAAAAAAAAACATCAACTGACTTTATAAAATAACGGAACAAACAAGAAGTAAAGTGAAAATACGGACAAACATAAGGTTATTTGTCCGCTCATCAATGGCCTACTTTCGTTAAAACAATTTCATCTCCACAAGGAAACAAAAAAAAAAATACTTTGCTACTATCCAAGAATCTGCTAGAAAAGATGTTGAGAGAGCATTCGGAATGTTGCAGTCTCGATTTGCAATGATACGCGGACCTTCTCGATTTTGGGATGTGGACACAATGAAATATATAATGTCGGCTTGTATCATTTTGCATAATATGATTAATTAAGATGAGAGAGAATTACAAACTCTAGACTACAACTATGATTCAACTGTTGAAGTTGCGGATATATCATTGAATAGGAGTCGTACTTCCAATATTATGGAGTTCATACAAGTACATCATCAAATTAGGGACAAGCAGGGTCATATTCAACTGCAAAATGATCTCGTCGAGCATATTTGGCAAAGATATGGTGCCTACCAAGACTAATGCAGCGTCCTACCATCTGAACTTTTTTATGTTATGCAGTGTGAACTTTTTTATGCGGTGCCTACCAATATTATGTGTTTGTTAAGATAACATTATATGTTATGCAATGTGAACTATGATCTTTTACTATGGGCGCAATCAAAACTAAACATGTACAAACAATAATTATATTTAGGCGTTTGATTCAACAATCACCTATACCAAAAAAAGTGCAATTATATATAGTGCAATGCTTCCAATCCTACAGCCTTTTTCGATGCCAACCAAAAAGATTCCAAATCACCACAACAAAAAGATTCGATGCCAACCAAGATTCAACACCTAATGTCTTTGTCCTAAAATGTCAGCCTTAATAGAATTGTAGAAGCTAGTCATTTGTGGCTCCATATTAATTGTATTGGTAGCCATTATGGAAGCTTCATACATTTCTTGCTCCCACTTCTCCCTTGTTTCATTGATTGTTACTTGCTTTCTTTTTAGTGCAAGATGTTCCTCTTCTATCTTTAGGATGGCCTCATATTCCTCTCGTCTCTTATTAGCAGAAATAGACATATGGTCTATCACTTCTCTAAAAAAAGCATTTGATGCTTCATTATGTGGCTCAGCATCCATTCTTTTCCTTTTTTTAGCACCCTTTCTTCCCATTGGGCATTCCAATCCTTCGTCATCCTCTTGCTCACAATTGACACTCATTGGACTTTGAGAGGATCCGATAGTATGTAGACTCTCATTTGGGAGTGTTCTTACTTTTTTCTTGATCATATTTGAGGTACATTTTGGCGAATTGTGCAACTCAGTCCAACATTGCGAGAATGAGAATGCAGTAGACTTTGATACATCTCCATAGCTTGACGCACCTGACAAAAAATAAGTGCAATTATATATAGTGCAATGCTTTGAACAAAGTCGATACTGAAAAAGATACTAAAAGATTCAAATTTCATACCTTGTCTGCTTCACCTATTCCGCTTTGATTATAGAATCCTTGAAACTTGCTTACACATTTTTGTATAGTGGACCATCGATTAGTAAAAGTTATTGGAGTTCTTTCATTTGGAATGATTTGTGCTCGTCAAAATAGTTTGCAATTCTACTCCAATAGCTTGTTTGCGTTTGATTGTTGCCTTTTATGGGGTCCAAACTAACATTTTCCGATGCAGATATGAGTAACATATCTTCTTGTATAGAGAAATTCTTTGAACGTCCTTTTTCCTTCGGCAAATACGGCTGAGAGCCTATATCTTCACTGTCTTCGCATAGGCCTTCATTAAGAAATTGTGTGAATGATGTGTCCATTCCGTACAAACATATCTGAAATAAGTTAAAAAAATAGATTAAAGAAGTGTGAATTGTTAGAATCAGTGACTAGACTTACTAAAAAATAATGATAATGATATAATTATTACTCCTGATTTTATGTTACTGCTATCTCTAAAAAGACTTCAAATAATGATAATAACTATGAGTTCATCTCCAATTGTTATCTCAAACAAGAATATAATCCAACACTACACCTCAGAACACTCAGTTCCATCCACACTTTCACTGCATCAACAAACGAACAATTTATTTCTAACCTAAACTCAAACACATACAACAACATAAACATCATCAAGGTTACAATTTCAACAAAAGAGAAACTTGGGAAATCCAAGAGCAACCCCCATCCTTGTCAGAGGATCCAAAACTTCACCTATGTATACTTGTAAGCAATGGAACAAAACTCATAAGGGCCCTCTCAAAGTTTTAAATTTTTGTGAAGGCCCTGTGTAAATCAGGAATGGGGGCTAAAAATTACGGACTCTAACTTAAACACTTTCAGCATGGCCTACGAAATCCTGAATTTAAGTACGTTTATTGAGCCAAGCAATCAAACCAGAATTAGCCCGAGCAGCATACTTACCAACCGCCATCTTCTCACACAAATTAGCCGCTACTTCCGAATTCCCCAAATCATACAATCCCGCAAATCACACAATCCTCCATATAATGTAGTCCATGTCATTTCATTAGAATTACACCCAACTCCTCCATTCTCAACATCACCCAGAAAGCTTCGAAAGGGTCTTATGTGAACCCTAAAGCTTCCTCAACCCTTCTCTCCAAACACAACCCTTTAACCAAATTGTTGAACAGAATCACATCAGGATCCAAACCCCTCTTCGGAATTAACTCTGAAACTCCAAATCCACAAACAACACAATTAACCCTAGAGTGGCAATCAACCGACATACTTAGAGTATGAATATCTCACCTTTGACACAAAGCGAAGGGTTGCAGAACACGCATAGAGGAATCGAGAGGATGGCTTGTGGAAAGAACGAGAAGAGAAATCAGAAAATAGCGATGAAGTGATCTGCTGCAGATTTGGGGATTAAGATGTTCCTTCTGTAAAATTATAGCTACTTTCACTCGTGTGTTAGAGAAGACGATAACTATATAAATCTCTATTTTCTAATGACAGGTGGGCTTTTTTATACATATTGGGCCTTTTACATAACCCCTTGGAGATGCTCTAAAAGCTTGATATTAGTTTTCTTTATCAAACGGTTATAATTTATTAATTAGTTTTATTCCTATTTGCATGAGAAAACCAGACACAAATCTGATGGTATATTACGTTGAAGGTAATGATCAACATAGGATCCATTTTGGGTCCCATGCAAGAAACACGTAACAACTGCAAAGTGTCTGGCGCAATTAATTTCTACTGATAACAATGCAAGTTGATCGTCATTTTGTGCTATAAAAGGACTTTAGGCGAAGGAGAACTACACACCTCATCTCATCCCTTCAACCTTCAATAGCATCCCTCACCATTCTTCTCTTTATCTTACAACAAGCTTCATTTGAGTATGTTTGATTCAGTTAACTATTTCCTCTACATTTCTAGCTTATTTGTACGAGTCTTTTCAGTTCAGATTATAAATCAGTGTGCTTTCTTCTACTCAGCTCCACCAAAATTAGTGTTGTCTATTTATATTGATCCTCGCCAAATTAAAGTTTATCCCTACATTTGGTATCAGAGCTAGCATTTACACAAAATATAAAGAGCGATAATTTTGAATTTCGGATCAATCATGTCTAATACAATTCTACTGCAGATACCAAAATTCAACGGACAGAATTTCAAAAATTGGTCTATCCAATTAAAGACATTTTTTCGATCTCAAGATTTGTGGAGTTTGGTCGAGACGCGCTACACTGATATAGCCGGCGGATCTTTTGACGAGCTGAAAAAGGAAGAAAATGATTTATTAATTAACGAAAACACATAAAAAATATCAGAAAGCATTATTTGCAATCTTTCAAGCTAAGGAGGTTGAAAAAATATCAGGCGGAAGCATCATCCGAGTCCGTGGACAAGGCCGAGGTTGAGGCGGAATTTCACCGCTGGACAAAGCAAAGCTAGCAGTAGTACATTTCAGAGAGCTCTAGGTGGTCATATTGGAGAACAAGACAAGTTCAGGGTCTAGTGTTACCGGTGCCAAAAGGTTGGACATTACAAAAATGAATGTCGAGCACATGTTGGGAATGGACGAGTAGAGCAAGCTTACGCTTTCGAGGTTCACCGAGATCTCTAGCATGCAAGACAAAAGAGACTTGAGGAGAGTACATTGAATCCCGATGCAGCAACCATATGAGTGGGAGAAAAGAGTTATTCTCTCGCTCGGACGAATCCTCTCGTGGCGAAGTAAGTTTCGTAAACAAATCGCAGACACAAGTGATGGGAAAGAGCGATATCCGAATTCAGGTACATATGCAACTTTTGCCGATGTGTACATTTGCATCCGAATTCAGACCAATGCAGGACTTTGTTGGAACTTGGTCAGCGTGGGCTAACTTTTGGAGAGAGCGCATTTCATTTCTATCCGAGACGGAGTTTGCACTATTGAAGGCAAAGAACTGAGGATCGTTGTCAGATCCCGATTACAAAGAACCGGATGTTCCCGTGGATTCTTCAGAAGGGAGTTGAGATAAACTTTATGACGATGGTGAGAGACAGCAGTTGGTTATGGCATCTTAGGTTTGGCCATTTAAATTTAAAAGGATTGAAATTATTGGCTTCTAAAAGAATGGTGTCAGGACTACCGGCAATCCAAGTTCCTAGTAAACCATGTGAGGCGTGTTTGCTGGGAAAGCCACACAGACAGCCATTTTCAAACCGAAAGGTGGTACGCGCAAACCAACCATTGGAGTTGGTTCATATGGATTTATATGGTTCAGTGGAGGTCGAATCCTTTGGTGGCAAGAGATACATAATGGCATTGTGGATGATTTTTCGAGAAAGACATGGGTCTATTTCTTGAAAGAAAAGTCAGAGGCTTTCCGAACATTCAGGGAGTTCAAGACCTTTGTTGAGAAACAAAGTGGTTACACTCTGAAGACCCTGCGATCAAATAGAGGAGGAGAATTCACTTCTAATGAATTTTCCAATTATTGCAGAGCCAAAGGGCTAAGACGATAGTTGACTGCAAGTTACACACCTCAGCAAAATGGCATAACTGAAAGGAAGAATCGGGCAATATTTGAGATGGCCAGAAGCATGTTGAAGGTTAAGGAGCTACAGAAGCCATATTGGGAAGAAGCAGTAGCGTACACAGTTTTCTTATTAAACCGGTGTCCCACAAAGGAAGTTCATGGAAAGACACCACATGAAGCTTGAAGTGGTGTGAAACCAGATGTATCTTGTATACGAGTATTTGGGTTTGTCGCATATCCTCATATACCACATCAGCAGCGAAGGAAGCCGGATGACAAGAGCAGATGATGTATCTTCATTGGATACAGTGCTGATACAAAGGGTTATAAGTTGTATGACCATGACACCAAAAAATTGATTATCAGCCGTGATGTGCAGTTTGCTGAAGATGAGACTTGAGATTACTCTCAAAAGGATATTAAACAGCTTACTATCATAATTGAGGAGGAGTGTGTGGAAAACAGACATGCACTAGCTGATTCACTTGACAAATCAGCCAAACCGAAAGTCCAGTATTCATCAAGCACGACAAAGATTGCACCAGTTCAGTTTATAGATTATGTTGTCACTCGAGATGATGAGATTGATACTACTAATGAAACTATGGAGAACCGATGAGGACCAAATGGCATCGCCTGAATAAGGTGCAAGCTGGCAGTGCAGGCAAGCAAGTTTTGGGCTGCCAGAGTTAGATGAACCATTATAATATATTTTTAAACAAAACGGGCCCACTGAAAAATCTCACGAGAGCTTTTGGGCCATCTGACTTCGTTTCCTAATTGTTTTCGAATTATTATGTTTTAGGGTTTCAATTTCTTTATTTTTTTATAGGGTTTTAATTTCCTTTTTTTTTTGTTGTTTCTTTTCCTATTTAAACATGCTCTGTACGCCTTTTAAAGGCAGTTCAGTTGATTAATAAAATATCAAAGGTTTCTTCCTTTTCGGCTTTCCTCGGCATTCCTCTGGAATCAACGAGTACTGACCCTTCATCTCCCGATATTCCTCGGAATCAACGGATCTTGATCCACCTATCCACCCGCCCACGCTCGCAAGCTACATCAGATTGGTATCAAAGCCAGGTTGGTATCATGAACTTTTGTCTTTTTGCAGATTGTGATCCTATGGTGTTCGAGGATGCAGCAAAAGACAATGGATGGATTCAGGCTATGGATTCGGAGATAGCCTCCATCGAGAAGAATGATAAATGGGAGCTGACACCTTTACCAGTTGGTAAGAAGGCGATTGGAGTAAAGTGGGTGTACAAGACGAAGTACAATCCAGACGGTCAGGTGGACCGTTTGAAGGGAAGACTAGTCGTCAAAGATACAAGCAGAAGCCAAGCATTGACTATTTTGAGGTATTCACACCAGTTGCTAGAATGGATACCATTCGGATGATAATTGCACTTGTAGTCCAGAAGAGGTGGAAGATATACCAGATGGACGTGAAGTCAGTGTTCTTAAACGGAGTTTTGGAAGAGGAGGTCTATGTTGATCAGCCACCTGGTTACATGTAAAGTGGAAAGGAGAACAATGTCTACAAGCTGAAGAAAGCATTGTACGGTTTGAAGCAGTCTCCACGAGGATTGATCGTATGTGCTGGAGAATGAATTTCAGAAGTGTTCGTATGAGCACACACTATATATCAAGACAGTTACTGGTGGAGATATGTTATAGTTTGCTTGTATTTGGATGGCTTGATATTCACAAGGAGTTCTGAGACAATGTTCGTCGAGTTCCGATAATCGATGATTCGTCAGTTTGAGATGACTGACTTGCGATTGATGTCATACTTTTTAAGCATCGAGGTTGAGCAGGCTGATTGTGGAATCTTTTATTTCACACAAAAATATGCTAGGGATATTCTCAAGAAGTTCAAGTTTGAGGGAATGAAGAAGATCCAAACTCCAGTTGTAGAGAGGATAGAGTTAATAAAAGAAGGCACTAGGGAGTTAGTGAATCCCACTTATTTCAAGAGCATAGTTGGGAGTCTTCGCTATTTGACTTCAACTAGACCATATAATGTGTACGGAGTTAGTCTCATCAGTCGGTTCATGGAGCATCCGCAACACTCGCATTTGCTAGCAGCAAAGCATATTCTCTGTTATATCAGTGGTACACATGATTATGCCATTATGTATTCTCACACAAATGATTTTTATCTGACAAGCTATTTAGACAGTGATTGGGCCGGTGCTGTGGAAACTTGAAAGAGTACATCAGGTTATGCTTTCTATCTTGAAGATGGAGTGATTTCATGGTAATCAAAGAAGCGACATGTTATTGTTTCTACAGTGGAAGTGGAGTACACCGTAGTAACTACCCCGACTTGTCAAGCAATTTGGCTTCAACGGATATTGGAAGACATGAAACACAAGCAAGAGGGCCCCACAAGAATTATGTGTGATAAAAAGTCAACTATTTCATTAGCTAAGAATCCATTATTTTAAGGCAGGAGCAAGCATATTGGAATCAGGTATCACTATATTAGAGAGTTGGTAAAAGATGGCGAGGTTCAATTGAATTTCTGTAGAACTGAGGAGCAAGTTGAGGAACATCATTACCAAAGGTCTCTTAAAGATCAAGCTTGATCGTTTTCGTCAGATTCTTGGAATTTCGAGATTGTTGATCAAGGAGGAGTGTTAAAGGTAATGATCAACATAGGACCCATAGTGGGTCTCATGCAAGAAAAACGTAACAACTACAAAGTTCATTTATTGCAGTAGCACTAAAATTTTGCTTATTCCATTAGCACTGCAAAGTTTGCTTACAAAGTGTCTAGCGCAATTAATTGTGAAGGAGAACTACACACCTCATCTCATCCCTCCAGCCTTCAATAACATTCCTATGCCTTCTTCTCTCTATCTTACATCAAGCTTCACGTGAGTGTGTTTGATTCAGTTCAATTAGAACTATTTTCCTAGCTTATTTGTACGAGTGTTTCTAGTTCAGATTATAAACCAAAATTAGTGTTGTCTATTTATATTGATCCTCAGAAAATTAAGGTTTATTCCTATCTAAAAAATCCCATCTAAAAAAATGACATGAAAAATAAATAATCTTCTCAAGAATATTTTTATATTATTTGCATTTTGATGTGTTAAATCCTGGTGCCCCATGGATATATGTATGGCATGTTTTTTGGCAAACGATACAAAACCAACAAGGCTACAACAGAGGGTAAGAGAGTGCCAGCTTAGATAGGCACGTGCAATTGGATCAATCAACATTGACGCAAATATTTCGTAGCCAAGTCAAGCATAGAAATTTTCTAGGCGATATTTTGATGACAATATTCATAAGATCCTGTAGATCCGGAAGATTGGATTCTGATTCTGAATTAGGAAAATATGATCAAGATATCCTAGTTTCCTAAATGAAACAAACATAATCTATATAGGATGAAGGGATCGGGAAATGAAGAGCACTGTGAATACAGATTAACAAGAAAAGAACTCAGAACACAGGGGCAACAGAGCAGCAATCATCATCGGAGATTGATTAACAATTGAGCTTAAGAGAGGTTGATCGCAAGGTGTTCTGGTTGAATGTTGAATAGACTGTGTTATAGTTCTGGTGTTCTCAGGAAGAGAACTTACGATCTGTGGGAGGCAGATCGAGTTGGACAAGAGAGGGATCTCAGTCTGAGGAAGTCAGACGCACTTATCGTGATTCAGTTACATAGCGGTAACCAAAGGAGTTGTGTTACTTAAGATCTATTGTATTTGATCATTCGAATAGTTAAGTGCTTTCCACTTGGTGTACAGAGAACCCCCCGAGTAGGCTCGGTGAGCTGAACAGGGTAAACATATCTTGTGTCATTTGCATTACATCATACTATTTATGCTGTGACTAACAACTATCAAACACGATCTGTTTGAGAATTTTGAAACAGCTAATACAGAACAACGGAACAATCCTTGTGGGACAGATGTATAACTTTCATGATGGAAAAAGAAATTGGAAAATGACTGTCCAAAAAAATTTAAGATATTGGTCTTGTATTATTTTTATTTAAACCAAATGTACATCTTTAGTTTCCTCCCTTTTTTATGCCCCAAATTTGTAAGATTCAAATGGGACCTAAATGTTTTATAAAATCCCATCATGTAACAATCTAATATGAGTCTCACTTAGTTTTAACATAAAAGGAAGTTACAAGGGTATGCCAGAAGTTCAAAATAACAGAAAACTAATACTATCAAAATCTTTTTTGTTGAGATTCCTGGAAGTTTGTTGAGATTATGTTTCTTGAATCGGAATTTAGAAACAAATCTTGTTTGCCTTCATCCGAGCCTCTTGCCAAAGATCTCTGATCAATTCGGACTCTCTGACTGTTGCTACGCCGACAGTAATTACCCGGACATCCTCTGAGCTCCTCCAAATTGATCCAAAGAAACTCTCTTGATGCAATAGCCATGAATCTTCTGGGGATGCCATAGCCTCTTATGGTTCTTTTCTTGATCCATTCTGATCATATGTACCAACTTTAATCGTCACAAGATGGTATAGCTTCTTTTGGCTCTTTTATTTTGTCAGTCTTCATTTGCATGTACCAGCTCCTGGTACCACATGATGCTGTAGCATCTTCTTCCGCTTTGTCACAGATGCCATAGCCGTGACAATCTCCCCTTTGGCATTTTTGACAAAACTTCAGCCTTTGCAGCCTTCACTCTTGATTGACAAAACCTGTCAACTGTCAACCTGGTCTATTATGCTATAGCTACTTCACATATGAAGTTCTATTGAAGGCCACATTCTGCTCTACTGAAGGCCACATTCTGCAAATGTTCTACACAGTGGCAGGAATATATGACAGTTCAAGGTTCATTTCATTACAATTCTTCTCCCCCTTTTTGTCATTAATTACAGGGGACCGGTGGCATAGAGCCTCTCATTTCCAGGAACTTCAAATCTATTAGAAGGCTTCTTATTTGATCTCGCCGTGTTGCATTCCTCTTTGCCTCGGCCATCATATGCTCCAGTTCTGACTCCAATAAACTGATCACTCTTAGTTGCATTGTGGACCTCAGAGCGGTAGGCTGAGCGGAAGAATCTGTTGTACCATCTTGATGACCTCCTGAAACAGTTTTTAATATTGGCTCTCCTTCTGTCACATCAACGATGTGCCTTCCCTTGAATAGTTTATGGTCCACCAAAAAAGCTTTGGGGAGCCTTAGAGAGCCCTTCTAACAGCCTCACCAGTTCAGTTGGAGTAGGCATATTTTCTTGGTTTTATATGTCGATGACATACTGCTGGCTACTAATGATATGAGGACTTTGCGAGACACTAAGGAACTCCTATCAAAGTATTTTGAGATGAAAGACCTTGATAATGCATCCTTTTTTTTGGGAATCTAGATAGACAGAGACCATTCGAAGGGTATCTTAGGATTATCAATTATATTGAGAAAGTTCTTGTAAGATTCGACATGTAGAACTGTAGACCATTGGACACCCCTGTCGCTAAAGGAGACAAGTTTAGTCTCGATCAATGCCCTAAGAATACTCTGGAAATTCAGGAGATGCGGCAGCTTCCGTATGCTTCGGCTATAGGAAGTCTTATGTATGCTTAGGTGTGTAGGCGTCCTGAGAAAACGTACATTTTTGGCATGTTAGGAAGATATCTGAGTAACCCTGATAGAGCCTATTTATACACATTATTTAGATCCTAACCCTATGCTTGTTTGCATTATTTTATTTACAAGATTACTGGTTTCCAGTGTTTTTGTATTTCAGGGCAAAACGAGGGCTTAAGCCGGATACGCGCTAACAGGCAGCGTTTAGGACGCGCATCACACAAGCCTGCGGAGCTAGCGGCGCAAACAGAAGAATTGGCAAAGTCGACCACGGTGCGCTAACCAAGATGTCGTGCGCCATGCGCAGATGGTGGTGTTTCCAAATCCTGACACCACCAGATTTGGAAGTTGCCAAGAATGGGCCTCTTGAGCAGTATATAAAGAAGAGGAAGTCTGGGGTTTGAGATCATCACAAGAGAGACCAGAGCTTCAGAGACACAAGATATCAGCGAGAGAGAGCCAGATTCAAAAACACACGAGCTTGATGAGAGGACCTGCGCTAGCCAACTGCGCCAGCCAAGACTGCAACCTGCACGCACTGTTTGCTATTGTTTTCTTGGATACTTTAGATATTATTTACTGTTTCTGTGATGTTTACCACTAGCATGTCTAGCTAAACGCTTGGTATTGGTTGGGCATGAATCTATGAGTATTTCCTTTGAGACTTGCGCTTAATGCATAGCTTGTTTGCTTATATTAATTCTGTGCACATTGTTGGCAGCTAGTTGCATGAGTAGGGGAAGCCTTGAACCGCAATCTTACTCTTGTTGCTTGTTGTTGTATGTTAAACTAGTTGAATAGCCTGACGGTGCCAACTAGGAGTAACGCGCTAGGATAAGCAATTGCTACCTTGATCGGATTCGTAGTTGTTTAGTCTAGTTCAAGAATTAATAGCACACGAACTTTGATCGGGACATGCGCACATGTTAGGAAGCCTTGATCGGACACTAACTTAAGTGAAATCAAACTATAGACGTTTAGAGTCAATGATAAGGAATGCGCTCATAGAGGATTGTCTGCCCAATACTTCTCATAGTCATAGTATTTAATCTCTACTCCCTGCGCACGTCTGGTGCAAGTTCTGCGTTAGCTACTATTTACTTACGCATTGCGCAACCCAATCACTCACCCCCCCATTTTCGTAAGTGTAGGTCACTGGTTAAAACTGAACTGCTTGCTCCCTGTGGAGATCGACCCTAACTTAACCGATGTACTAGTGGAAGAGGAAGGATTAATTTGACGCGTACAACGACGCGCGATCAAACCCATGAGTGGATCATTGGAGAGCAGGCAAACGGGTTATGAGGTAATTGCAGGGAACAAAAGAATATAGGCTCACATATAAGAGATCGGATCATGTTGAGATCATTTGGTACTCCAACTCTGATTTTGCTGGATGCCAAGACAATAGACGATCCACGTCAGGCTATATCTATTTGTTAGCTGGGGGAGCCATTTCCTAAAGGTCTACCAAACAGACGCTCGTTGCTCCATCGAATATGGCCGCATAATTTGTAGCTTGTTTTGAGGCATCAAATCATGGCGTATGGCTGCAAAACTTTGTCATTGGACTGCGCATTTTGAGTGATATTGAAAGACCACTGAAGTTGTATTGTGACAATAAAACAACAGTGATGTACGCCAACAACAAGAGGAGCACTACGAAATCAAAGCATTTTGATATCAAGTTTCTTGTTGTGAAAGAAAAGATACATAGCGGACAGATATCCATCTCCATGATAGCGGATCTGCTTACGAAAGCATCAACACCCAAGGTCTTTCATGACCATGTTGCTTACATGGGTGTAATCTTGTTTGAAAATATTCATGATTAGTGGGAGTTCGTATTTTTGTATTGACGCTCTATGAGATGTACAGATTTTTTTATATATACATTTTGGATTATGTTCTGTAGAATTTATGTTTACACGTTATACTCTGTATGATTCCGTTGATCTCACCTTTGAGGAGACCAGTTGGAAATAGGCATGTGCAGATCACATTTCATGTAATTTCCATGCCACAACACGGTGAATCCATGTCATTTAGCGATGTTGGCATATGTGACAAGCACGGTCGAGTAACGATGATGATTCCAAAGGCCGCCTTGATCCTATTTTTGCATAGTTAATGGACCGGATAGTTTCTGATATACCTATTCTAGCATGATAGCAATTTTGTGCACACTTTTGTTTATACATTTATTTGGTTATACATGCGGTCCAGTGGGAGATTGTTAGATTATTATGATTAATCTAATTGGGATCGAACGTGTAATTTAGATAATAGTATGTGCAATCATTGTGATAAGCTTGATTAACGTGATCTAATCTTTTTAAAAGCTTATCAGGTATAATTTTAGTCGTGGAAAATATTATGTAGATACCTGGAGATAATTATGGTATTCTTTGAGAGACGGAATTCATGATTATCTCGATTATATCTTCTCGTCTAGAATATATAAATATGTGTTATGGTCCCCGGTCTATCATATCGTTCTCTAGTTTCTTACTCTCAAAGAAAATGACCCAAGAGACATACGGTTAGATTGAAAGCACCAACCCAGCTTTTGTACTGCATGTCACTTTCAGTCAATGGAATCAGGTAGGTTTATTTTGCAGTAATCAGGTATGCTTAATTATTCTAGTATGGGTTTGATCCTGCTTGATAATGTTGTATGGCATTCGATTGACAAAACCAGCACAAGTGGACAAGCCCACTGCTCAAGCAGCTGTTATAGCAGGTGCTGTAGCAGCAGATCAGCATTCTTCTTGGAGAGCTTTCAAAGAATGAACAAGAAGCAGCAGAGTGATGGGGAGCTTCTAATTATTCAGAGAGAATATTCCAGTGGAGATTCCTGTATCCAGGTGAAGATTTGGTTGTGGAAGATTTGTTTCTCCAATCAAATCTAATCTCCTACAATTAGGAGATATTGTTGTATTAAGGAACTTCCAAAAGTGTGATTCGGTTGCTGATTAGTTGAGTACTTAAGGAGGGAAAGGTCAGTGCAGAAAGGGCATGCAAAGAATAGAGAAAGCGTGAGAGCACATACACAGAGAGTCTACATACCGCAACGAGAGTCGGGGAGTCACGAAGAGCAGAGCGTGCGCGCAGAGCTGAGTGACTGAAGCAGGCTGATCGAGACTTGCAGATTCTGATTAGAGCTTGATCATAGAACCAATTCAGAGCAGGACGAGCTTGTTGGTTGATCAACACGGGCCGCAGGGGAATTGTCGAGTGGAGGAACTCGGACAATCTGCAGAAGGCTAGGTCTCGCTAGTGACAGACGGTCACTGAGTGAGGGGGAGTATTCTAGAGTGTGCAGCGCTCGTGGAAGAGTTTGATCGGCTCAGCGGAAAGCTTTGGAGTGACGTGGAACAGAACCTGCACCAGCTAGTTGCTACATCGGGTGCTATAGCAAACCTGCTCACGTTGTTTTAATTAGAATAGGCTGAGTCTGTAGGATCAGAGGTCGAGCTATTCTGAATTAATTCAAGTAAGTAGGTGTGTGTGAAACACAAGTCAGAGCGTGTTCTGTTTGTGTGTGATCGACTAACTAAGTGGAGTAGCATAGGTTGCGTGGAGTGCTGTGAAAGGTGCTGAACTACTCCACCAGCCCCACAGCTAAGGCGGCCGCGATTATGGGGACACCTTCGTAGGTTCTAAGGAGTTGCTGATTTACCGCCCGGGTCAGCAGTGCCAGTTTTGAGGGAGGTGATGGATGTGCAGCAGGACCAGACAGTCCTATAGGAGGTTTCCGATCGTTTTAGGCCTGTTGACGAAGATCTTGAGGTGCTCAAGAAGTTGAGGTGTGTACTGATCCCTAGCATGAACTTCATTCCAAGATCTTATAGAAGAAGTGTGGCTAAGTGTTATGTGGAAACAATTAAAGCGGTTAATGATGTTCCGGAGGACCTTAACCGGTGGGGGATCATGCAGATCTTTTGTTGTGTCAGTTCTTAGATCTGTCGAAAAAGAAGAAAGGGGTGACGTCTCCTTGGCTGAGTTGGTGGCTCGTAGGTTAGGGATGTGGGAAGGGGGAGGGGACGGTCAACGTCGCCTTTGGCAAGAGGCAGTGGGACATGGGACGTCTAAAAAATGAGACTCCACAGACTACTGCACCAACCGCGTAACCATCTCCGAAGCTCACGAAGGTGCTGAACTAATTCCACCAGCCCCCTTCCCGACAGGCACTTACTCTGGGACCTCCTCAAGTGACAAGATACATGATCCCGCAAAGCACTACTGCCCCTCATATTCGCGCCAAATCTTGGACAAAATGAGAAAGGGCACTTCCAACATTGGCCAAAACCGCCCAACACTTCATTAACAAGCCCACTGTCCTGAGACTCCATCGCATTTCAAAGCTTTCTTAAACTAAAATCTAATTTTGTTGGCTGTCATGAGACTCCTTCAACTTGTGTGACCACCGCCCTCAGACTCCTTCAACCGGTGCGCTAGAAAGCAAACACGTGCAAGCCCAAAAGTTCAATCTTTACAGAAACCCTTTGTCTTTTGCTCTGTCCCTTTCTCCTCTTTAACTCGTCCGACAGATCTGAGCAGATAGTTCCCGACCTTTGAAACTTAATAGCTTAAAGATAAATTTTGAGGATATCAATAAAGCCTTTGACATCCGTTGCAACATATGGATATGAAAAGAAGCCAAGGCTGCTTTTCCATCTTCAGTCAACTATCCAGGCACCCAGTAGCCACCCACTATCGGCTTCCTACTAGCACGTCGTCGGATCGAACCAATAGAAGATGGACACTGACAAAGCTTCAAACTTTCTGAAACCCAAATCAAAAATCACAACCCTACTCCACCAAATCAGAGGCTCGCGCTTCCTGATAGAACTCCTTGCCACAGTAATCTCTAGTTTTGTTAAATCCATGTGTCCCATGGATGTGTGCTGCATGTTTTTGGCAAACGGAGTCTGTATCTGTCAAAAGTCTGTAATTTGTATCAAGGGTGTCGAATTAGATCAACAAAGTTCACAAGACCAAGGAAGCTCAAGCTTGATTCAGATGGAGAGCCAGAGAAAGCTGAAACAGAGTCGCGCACATTCTGCGTTTTGGAACTAGTCACTCAGTAGTGATGGTGTGTTCATGTTTCTTAAAATGGCGTCAAGAAGATCTCAAGGTAGCCAAGATTATCTACATTAAGATACCGGGATTATGCTATCCCAAGATATCGAGATTCTATTAATCAGTTGGACAAATTTTAGGAAGTGATGATTATCTACAATCTAAATATAATCATTTGTTACCTAAAAAGGAGCAAATCGGTTGGCTTAAGAAGCAAGCAATCGATCCAGATAAATAGATGCATCCCGTAGTATCTACATTCATCGAGAATCCCATAATCATAAGCAAAGATCAAAAGCTCATTCGAAGTATAGCTCAATCACCATTGGAGATCGAGCGGAAATATAGCTCATTCGAAGTTAACTATAGGTTGTTTCATTGTTGTACGAACAGTCTGTAAAAGCAACGCTCAGTGAAGTGCTGGTGTTCTCGGGAAGAGAATTTACAATCTGTGGGAGACAGATCAAGGAGCGCTGGTGTTCTCAGGAGGAGATTACGATCCGTGGGAGATAGATCAAGGAGCTTTGGTGTTATCGGGACGAGAACTTCTGATCTGCGTGAGGCAGATCGAGGTGGACTAGAGAGGGATCCCTTTCTGAGGATTCAGACGCATTCACTATGCAACAATATAGCAGTAACAGAGGGAGTCTTATTAGTAAGTTAACTTTCAATTAAGTTAGCACACACATTTAAGTATGTAAACCCGCTGCCGCCTAGCCGCATAAGACAACGGCCGGACCACCTCCTCTCCACCGGCGGTGGTGGTCCGGCGACGATCTGTTTAAGTTAAGTACTTCAGTAAATAATTTCAATTCAAAAAATAAACCTTAACCAAGTCTATTAAAAAGCCAAAATGATCAAGCATTTATCACAAGTCTAGGACACTAAAGCATCAACATCGGCATCAGTAACAACTTCTTATAGTTTGTTTGACCTCCTTGCCCGTATGTTTGTCAATTTGTTAGGAGCTCTTCTTACTTTCTACATTTTGCTATGCATAAGAGGGAGGATAATAATTTGTTCAAAAGTTTCATCATGACATGAGGATACTCGTTTCGTGTTTAAATAATACACAACAATCATATAAACATCAAACTAACACAATTTTTAACAACCATCAACAACAGTTCAACATATAAGTCATGCTAATCACAACAAATTTAAATGCAACTCTAACAATTTAAGCACAAATGTAAAAAAACAAATACAGTACCAATAAAAGAAACCTTGTACAAGTAAGAGAACAACGTTACTAAATGATTGCATCCACACATTATAAAGTATATTTAATAACGTTTAAATGATAAATATATTTAACAATTCGGGTCAGACTTAAACCATTTGGACGGACTTAATCTGTCAGGCTTGAAACAAGTTGGACCGAGCTCCATACTTAGCTCTTGGATTTGCAATCTTTGGTTGGAACCACCTCCCGCCCACTTTTGAAATTAACAGACGGGTTGGAGAGCCGTGATGTGGAGGGTATAGAAGAGCATATACTCTTGAAATATTTAAGTGGGAGTATGATAAGGGGCATGGGACCAAGCGCAGCAATAAGTACAATAACAACAATCAATAATGCCTTGTCCTTGTTTCGTTACTACATTTTCAGTCCCATCAAACCTTTTTCTCTACTTGCATAGTTTGAAATCATATTTTTAATCAAATGTTGGGTCCATAAACCAATATTGTATTGCTATAAAATAGTGGCAGTATGCTTACTATTACTAAACTCTTTCACTCGGAACCAGCAGCCAGCCACCTTCTTCTCTCTATACATTACTGGGTGGATCTCTGTGTCACTGTAGTCTTTACTTTCCACTGCAGACCCTTCTGAAATCAGATAGTTATATTTCCACGCTTCTTTCTCCAAGGGTCTGTCTGTGTTTTGTTGTGTAGTTGATGAAAAAATCCCAGAATGTATGCAGATCCTGAAATGCTGTTTCCTTACTTGCAAAGCTTCAATCAGGATATTCAACAACTTGAAGAGTTCTTCCAATCCCAGAAACCAAATGCGTATTCAGTAAGAACACTGATTGAATCTCTTCATTTTTTTTTCTCTCTTTTTATTGGGGTTACCAGATCGAGTTTTAATTAGGGTTTCGAGTTTTATTCTCAGAATTCAATGTTTGGTTTGTAATTAAGATTCAAAATCTATAGTTTCTTTGGCTGGTGCTAGTTCTTGAAATTCGGATGAACCAGATATGTGACGTGTCGAAATTGGTTGGAGTTGATCTGTGCAAAATAGAGGAATGAGCGAGTTAAGTAAATGATTCTGTTGTCATGACTCATGAAGTTCCTAAGCTTTTTATTCCCAGCATCTTCATATCCGAATTTGTGATGAAAACCCTCTTGTGGGATTAATAGCCCCACTCATATTACTACTATTTATATGCATCTTAAAGCTGTAGTCCCACTTCTTTATTCTTTTGTTTTTTGTTCATAATCCAGTTTGCTCATTGTCCTATCTTGCTGTTGTGTTGAATTGTTATTGAGTTGGAGATTGCGTCCACTCTCGAGATGGAGCAACAACGAAAACAAGACAAATTTGAGTGTGATCGAACGATGTAATAGTATGAGTTTCTTTCTTCACCATAAAAAAATTGGAATCTGAACATTTAGCAGAAAACAAAGTAGCTAAAAAGTTAAAATTAAACTTGTCCTTTTTCTACCATGATTATTTCTTTGTAGTTTGTTGATGTGGTAAAGGGGCTTAATAAAGTGAGTGGAAGGGTAGTACTTATCAAAAGGGAAAAGTAGTGGAAAGGAAGATCACTCAAAACACGAATAAGATGTTTTGGGTTCAAGTAGAGTTGCGGTCATAGCTTGTTCTTGCCGGGTGTTGGTGATTTGGCTATTTTAAAGTTTCAAGTTCTTGAAGAGAAAGTGTTTATGTTTTTCTCTCTTATTTAATTGACTAGGAATCATGTTAACTTATTTGGTGGTCTATCAATTTTCAGTAAACTTCGCTGCTTTCAAGGTTACTCGGCTCAGTCTTAAGCTCTACATAGGAAAAGTTAATTGATATCCATCTATGATTAACTTACTCTTTCCTTAAATAATTTTTGGTTCATTTTGCTAAACTTTGATAGTTTTTACAATTGATTTTTTTGTAATTATAATCTGCCTTTTTCAGTTGATGAAGAAGTAGAGAAACGTGATATGTTATGGGTAGTGGTAATGTTTCAGTTTTCATGGTGTTTGTGGTCAACAATGAATAAATGATACATGTGCCTGTGGAAATTGCAGAACAACCTGGTTCAGTCCTCAACTATATCTGAATATGATTTAGGTGGAGAAGGAGATTTGTTCAATGCTCCAAAAGCCATCATTGCGGAGCCTTCAGTGGACTTAGATCCCATGACAGCTGCTATTTCTATGATATCTTGTGGTGATGATGTTATATCCTCCCAGGGACTTGAAGTGTCTGGCATGGAGACCGTGCAAAGTGCTCAGCTCTTCAGTGATGTCTTTTATGATTGCAAAAGAGATCTGCTGGCACAAACCTCTATGGAGAGACCAAACTTTGAGCTGTGTGTCAGGGAAAGCATCAAGGTTCCTACTACGTTGATGGATTCAACCCAAATCAAGGAGAAACCAGTTTACGAGGAATCGTCATTGCAGAAAAGTGTTAGCTCCTGCTGCTTAAGCTCAATGGAATGCGGAAATGAGATCAATGTGAGGCCAAATTTCCTGGATTTCCCCTCAATAGACTTTGATTCGATTTATTGCATGCGAAGGGCGTATAGCGAAGGTGATATAAAGGTGAGACGGAAGTAAATTGGTTTTTTTTTTTCGTGCAGTATTTTGGTTCAAAAAGTCATACGTCACTCTTTCAAACCATACATGACCAATGTTAATATATATATGAAGTTTGGGTCTTGGTTATCTTTACCGTGTCTAGCTGGTACATACCATGTAACAGGACATTTTAATTTGGAGTGTATGCTCTGAAATTAGTCCCGGTCGTTTCCTTTCACTTTTGCGTTTCTGGGGATCTCTGTTGTGACTGATTCTCAGCTAGGTTTATCTGTGAAATAGTTTTAGTACAATTCCATGAGCAGATTGTAGTTTGTTATTAAATCCATATTTATGTGACAGACTCTTGGAAATGGTAATGCGAACATTATGCGTTCCCCATCTGAGCGTCCAACACTCGTGATGAACTGCAGCATTGAAGAACGCCAAGAGAAGCTTAACAGGTACAGGAGCAAGAAAACAAAGCGCAACTTTGGGAGGAAAATCAAGGTGATTAGAAATCATATTATTCAGCTAAAAATGAATCTATGCTGTGACAATTTTTAATGCCTTCCACTATAACTAAAGGTAAATTTATTTTCAGTATGCTTGTAGGAAAGCATTAGCTGATAGCCAACCCAGAGTTCGTGGAAGGTTCGCAAAGACTGAATAAGTGGACATGTAATACAATAGAAGAAGGTAGCATGGATCAGAAGTAGTACTGATTCTTTCTAATGTAGCGAATAAAAGCGAGCAGTTTACTGCTGCGCAGCAAGCGAACTACTACTACATGGAGGAAATGTATGATAAGTAGATTTTTTGTTCTTCCCAGAAGCTAGTTAGTTACTGCCAGAAGAAATCTAGCCTGGGTATGCTTCCATAGGTGTTTGTTTAAATAAATAAGAACGCAGCTGTGCCTATGTCTATGTATTTTGGGAGATGACTGTGAATATTGAGCAGCTATTTGGCTCTTCGTATGGGAACATGATAGTTTATGTCTCATCTCTTCTCTTTGTATCTTACGGCACGGCAGGCATCATTCCGTGCTTTTTTTTTTTGTTTATCGGACCCAGCCCGGACTCGATGGGTTAAAAGGCCCATGTTTTGTAATTTCGGGTTATTGACCCGACACAGCTGGTACGGTACAATCTTAAACCTCTCGACTCATCTCTTAAACAAAGCCGACTCGTTGCCATGGCCACCATTAGCTAACAACAACGTCCGGCTATAAGAACACAGAAGAAGACGAAGAAGATGATGATGATGATGATGGCACCTCAAATTCCAACTCTCTGTGTAGCCGAGTCCCACTCTCTCTTTTTTCTGCACGGAACAAATCATCATCTCTGCAACTCCTCACTCTGCTATGAATTTTGCAATGTAGCAAGCAGATTGAATCAACATAACAATTTCTCTACGTTTCAATTTTTATATTAACAACAACAAAACGCGGATAACGCCGACCCGTCTCCTCTCTCTCTCTCTTCCCGGTCAAGCTATATTTCCTTTCTTCTCTCTCTTCCAAAAAAACAAAACAAAACAATTTCAGGGCACACAAAATCGCCGGAATACTAAATCCTTCCATCCATCCAAATTCACTCCCGCTCCTCTTCTTCTTCTTCCTCCTCCTCCTCCTTCTCTCTATTTACCAACTCTTCAATTATTCGGATTCCGACCAACCCACTGTCTTTGTGTTTCGGATTTCATATCTCCGCTCCAGGGACGACCACTTGGATTTAGCTTTCTTTACTGTTCCGATCGAGATCCCCTTTTCAGCGATCGCTCTGACTTTCTTCCTCGCCGATTGATGATTCATTGCCTACCGCATTCGCCTTGCACAGGGTCTACCTGCTTCCGCTCGTGCTCTGTTTTTTCTCCCTCTGCAATTTGCTGCCGAGTTAGGGTTTTTGGCTCGGCGTCCGCTCCGACATCGCCGCTCGCTCCTTCTTTTTCGTGTTTAAAAAAAAAATGATAATTAAGCGGGATATGAAGTTTCAAATGCCGAGTCTCAAGCGCTGCAGGCTCCGGGGATCAGCTGAACTAGACGATGACGAGTGCTCCGCCAGTAAGAAGAGGAGGAAGATTAATGGACACTTTCCTCTTCATCTTCTCGGCGAAGTTGCTGCTGGTGTAATCGCCTATCACTCTTCCCAGTCCTCCCATTGGTTTCCACACTCTCCTGGCTACTCTTCCCCTGGGGCGAGGCATAAATCCAAGGCCAGAGAGTTGGTGAGTAAGGGAAAGAGTAGACCTGTCGAGGAAGTATCTAAGCCGCCATTGGTCAGAACTTCCAGGGGCAGAGTTCAGGTGCTACCTTCCAAGTTCAATGATTCCATACTTGATAACTGGAAGAAGGATAGTAAGCCGGAATTGGACGAGCATACATTCAACGGTGATGCCGAAGATTCTGACTGGAGAAGGGATGACCTTGGTCAGAAGGCCTCAAAGCTGCCTGGCAGGAGCACAAAAAGAGACAAATATGGTGATAAGCCCGGCTACATGTATGCCAAGATTCCCACATTGCATGACCAAGAGGAAGAAGAGGAGATGCCTGCAAATATAAGATTCCGTAAGTGCACAAGCTCTGGCAATTCTGTCAAGACTCAACGTGGCAAGCTGATCAAAGAGGAAAATAATCTGCAATTTGAAGCTCGAAAACTTAATAATGAGAAGAGGTCAGTGAGGGGAGCAGGGGGAGTAGATGAATTTGTTGCTGGTGATATAGTTTGGGCAAAGTCAGGGAAAAGTTATCCTTTCTGGCCAGCAATCGTGATTGATCCATTGACCCAAGCCCCTCAACAAGTACTGAATTACAATATACCGGGGGCATATTGCCTTATGTTCTTTGGCTATTCTGGAAATGGAAAGCAAAGGGTGAGATACTGTTGACTTCATTTCCATAATGATTCTGTGATTTTGACTTTTCTAACTGCAGTCTATTTAAACTCGTGGTCAAACAGGATTATGCATGGGTTAAACCACAGATGGTACTTCCATTTATAGATAATGCTGAAAGGTCAGATAAATAGAGCAGCCACTTATTTATTTTAAAATTTTCCTATTTGGCAGTCTTGCTTACTTCACTTTTATGGGGCTTAGATTTCAAGGGGAAACAATGCTGAAAGGCTGCAATCCCGAAGAATTTGGGATGGCATTAGAAGAAGCCTTTCTAGCTGAGAGTGGTCATGTGGAGAAAGTTACGCACGAAATAAACATGGCATTAGGCAAGAGATCTTCAGCCAAATCACTACAGATAAAAGGTTCTGCTGAGTCATTTCAGGATAGGAAACACTTCCAGGATCGGGTAAGATGTAGTCATATGGCTCCTGTTGCTCTCAACGTAAGGAAGTTGGAGCAGGCTTGGAAAATATAAACTGTCAATGTTTGGTGGTTTGAATACTTAACTTTTTGTGGTTAAAAGGTCCCTTAATGCTGATAACAGACCCAAATGTTTTCTTTGTGAGAAATTAAAAATGAAGAACTATATGTTCATCAACACTATACTTAAAATAAAAAATACCAACAAAATGCACTAGTTAGATGTCCCAGCCAGTGGTTAGAGTCTTATCCTATCTCGCTCCAATTTGCAGAATATGCTTTGGAAAGATGGAAAATGTTGTGATGTCTGTGGATTACGCCTTTCTCTTAAAACCATGAAAAAGTCCCAGGTTTCAACCCATGAAAATCAGTCCTTATGTGCAACTTGTGCTAGGGTCAGTCAATATAAACTGATACTGTATCTACATAAGTACTCCAATTTCATGCAGCTCTGGTTCGTTTGCGTGTCTTTTATTGACAATCTCTTTTCACTTTCAGTTAACGAAATCAAAACACTATTGTGGCATATGCAAAAAGATATGGAATCATTCTGACAGTGGCAATTGGGTCGGCTGCTTTCTTTTCATTGCTATTGTTATTTTACCATTTTCATGTGTCTTTTCATGCTCCATTTCCCGAGGCCTGGTGATAAATGTGCTGACAATCAATCTATTCTTTTGTTGTACATAGGTGCGCTGTGATGGATGCAAGGTTTGGGTTCATGCTGAATGTGACAAAATCTCCAGTAACCTTTTCAAGGTTGTCCTATCATCCATGATTCAGCATATTTGCATTTAATTTGAACTGGGATTGCAGCATTTGAATAGAAAGCAAGTTATTATCAGATAATTGAAGTACTAGTTTTCTTGAAGGGTATGTGTTGCACTGATTATTATTGTCCTACTTGCAAAGCAAAGTTCAATTTTGAACTATCAGATTCAGAAGATTACCAGCCCAGAGTCAAGTAAGTCATCCTTTCATGTAAACATCCTCAGCACACATTATTTCTTGGCTATGATTTTACACTCTTGAAAATTTATGATGGAATCTTTTTGCAGGGGAAATAAGGCCAATGGCTTGACGACGCCAACTAATAGAGTCGCAGTTGTCTGCTCAGGCATAGAGGGCATGTACTATCCGAGCCTCCACAAGTAAGAATGAAAAAAATGCTTATGTACTGTAATTCGTTAATTTGTTAAATGACATTACTCTAAGTCTGTTTTTTACATCATCTACAATGTTTGACGTTGCATGATTCTCACTTTACCATATTCCAGGGTTGTCTGCAAATGTGGTGCATGTGGATCAGAAAAGATAAATCTAAGTGAATGGGAACGACATACGGGATCAAGGTCGAAAAATTGGAAGACTAGTGTCAAGGTTAAAGGCTCCATGCTCTCCCTAGAACAATGGGTTTGTACCCTCTCTGTGATTGATTTCCCCATAAAAACATAGCAAGAAAACAAACAACACTGACAATACCAATTATTAGAACAGTTCCGGAAAAGTCTATTTTTGGCTTTCATTAGACAATGCATTTGCGCATTAAAAAGGAGAGTTATCACCAGTAACCAGTATCGTTGTCATATACACTCCGATTGTAATAGACATGTTTGGGACAACAGATGTTGCAGATAGCAGAATCTCATGCAAATGATATTGCTTCCAATGCCCCAGCTAGAAAGCCTTCACTGAAGGAAAGGAAGAACAAGTTATTAGCATTTTTGCGCGGTAGGCATTTTTTTGCAACTTCTTGTTTCTTATTGCAATATGCAGTTGTACTTTTATTTAGCAGGTCCTAAATACCTTTAACGTAAACCTAATAAATCAGAAACATATGAGCCTGTTCTGGTCAAGTGGACTACAGAAAGATGTGCAATATGTAGGTGGGTTGAAGATTGGGATTACAACAAGATTATAATCTGTAACAGGTATTATTTGTGTGACTCCCAAGCATTAGTTTCCATGTCTTGAACCTTGAATGTAGCATTAAAACAGTTTTTCATGCTTACTCTTGTGTAATTTCAATATATTTGAAATCTTAATTTAATTAATACTGTTAGTGTTAGTGGTCAAGTAGTTACACACACTCACTATATTATGTTCCTTCCGACCACTTAATTTGATAATGGTAAACAGTGAGCAGAGTTTCTATGATTGAATTTTGGTTATCAGTTGTGGGAATACTCCGAAGTTCTTGATCCAGACCGGGGTGGAAGGATACAAGTTCTGATTTATTACACAGTGCCATGAAGATTTCCTTAACATCATCATTTTTTTTTTCTACAGATGTCAGATAGCAGTTCATCAAGAATGTTATGGAGCGAGGAACGTTCAGGATTTCACTTCCTGGGTGTGCAGAGCATGTGAAACACCCGAAGTAAAGCGGGAGTGCTGTCTTTGCCCTGTAAAAGGCATGTGATTATGCTTGAAAATTCGCCCCACATTTATCGGTGTTGTATGCATGTGGATATTTTGTTATTCGTGCCCACTAATGTGCAATCTATCGACGTAACTTTCTTCACCAGAAATTGGGGGCTTTAGTAATCATTTTGTTCATGGCACAATGTCATATTTTATGAGGGTGGATCGTCATAAATTGAGATTTAGTGCTTGTAGGCTTGAATTGGGAAACAACTCGTGCTATATTTGACATATTTTAGTTGTCATATGATTTTTAATGACTCTGTACCATTTTGTACTGGGGAGAACGTCCAGCTCTGATGGAGCATTCCAGCAACCTGGCTTTCATTTGTAAATCTTGTGTGCTTCTATCTTTGTATTGACTTATCTTTAATTTTAGGAGGTGCTCTTAAGGCTACTGATGTTGAGACATTGTGGGTCCATGTTACTTGTGCGTGGTTCCGTCCTGAAGTCTCCTTCAAAAGTGGTGAGAAAATGGAGCCTGCTATCGGGATATTAAGTATTCCATCAAATGTATTTGTAAAGGTAATGATACACTTTAGTGTCAAATATGATATCACGAAAGCTTTCGTTTAAAAAAGAATAAGAGGGACCGCGGCTTCATTTTATTATATGTTTACTTAAGATATTCACTAGTTGTGCTCCAGAAAGTGAACTATTTCATGGATTCAAAAGCCATGGTCTTCAAGTTTCTTTTGGTTTTCATCCCTTTCAGATATGTGTCATCTGCAACCAAATTCACGGTTCATGCATGCAATGCTGCAAATGCTCAACATATTACCATGCAATGTGTGCTTCAAGAGCGGGTTATCGCATGGAGGTTAGCTTATCATGACAGTCTGTGTTTGGTAATTTGTATAATCATCCTAGACTTTGTATCTTACAAGGCTCGCTCCGATGCCCTGCAGCTTCATTGCTCAGAGAAAAATGGACGGCAAATTACGAAAATGATTTCGTATTGTGCTTATCACAGGTCTGTTAATTGTTTTATGTTGAGATTTTTTCTTTGGTTTTTAAAATATGTTTTGTATTTGTGGAAACTTTCCCAATGCAAGTGGTCAAACTTGCAACTTTTTTCTCAGTAATAGCATCTGTTGCAGTACTCTGTATTGTTCTTTTGTTTTTATTTATTTTATGTACTTTGTGCAGGACCCCAAATCCAGATACAGTATTAATAGTACAGTCTCCATTAGGTGTTTTTTCTACTAAAAGCCTTCTTCAGAATAAGAAGAAGGGGGGGTCTAGGTTAATCTCGACTAATAGGACTGAACATGACGAGACAACAACAGCAGAAGCAGATGTACTTTTTGATTCATTCTCTGCTGCTAGGTGCCGGGAATTTACAAGATTAAAGAAAGAGGTAGTTAACAGAAACTATTCTGTTTTATTCTGACTGAACATTTTGCTATTAAGTATGACAGCGGCATATCAAAGTCTGTTATTCTTTATAAAAGAAATCTGATTAATGATATCAAACCTAAATCATGGTGAAGTACTTGCGCAACTCTTGCTTGGGTTACTTTATTCTTTCCTATGCTACTTTGAAAAGAGCAAGTAATTTGATGTTTGTGTGACACGTTAGATCTAAAGTTCTTACGTTCCATACGCATGTGAGGTTGAGTATACATATCTTTTCTCTTTGAATGACATTTGAACGTTAATTGATTGAGACTAAGTTTTCTGATGTTTGAGTGATAAGATATCTATCTGCTGATTCTGTTAGAAAGCCAAGGGTCACGCCATATCACACAGAGTCATGGGGCCTCACCAACATTCGCTAGAGAGAATAGCTAGTTTGAACACATTGAAGGTGAGCTTACTGTTTGTGTTTTATTTGCACTCAAATTTGGCAAAAAGAATGGAGATTTGATGTTTGATTTTTTTGCATTTCAATGTCTTTCTATTAACAGACAATGGAGGAACCAGAAGCATTTTCATCTTTCAGAGAACGACTTTATTACCTACAGGCAACACTTGTTCTTTGTTGCTCTGGTATTGTTTACTTATCTCATTTAAACTCATTATAATACGACTTCTTCTGTTTCCAGAGAACTGAAAATGAACGAGTGTGCTTCGGCCGATCTGGGATTCATGGATGGGGTCTCTTCGCACGTAGAACTATCCAAGAAGGCGAAATGGTATGAACTTCGAGGTTCAGCATATTACATACCAGAGGGGAATAACAAAATTTTAACTTTTAACATGTTTGCATAGCTAGGACAATAAAAGTCAGATAGTTCTCGAAAGTAGTAAATATAAATAATTAGGATAGTTAGTATGTATCCTCCCCTACTTTAGTGACATTAATCATTTCAGCTCGGTTCTTATTTGTCTCACAATTCATGTTTATTTCAAGTTCCATACTATTTGGCTCAAAATCATAATCATTTCATTTCAGTAAATGGTAGTTCTGTCAATGAGAACAATTATAGATCTGCAACCGCTAACTATTGTATTTGCAGGTTCTTGAATACCGTGGTGAGCAAGTCAGGCGGAGTGTTGCAGATTTGAGGGAGATAAAATATCGCAAGGAAGGCAAAGACTGTTATGTGAGTCTCAGTACTTAAACGGCGGTGTTAGAAGATGATGAATTGCCAAGCTATTCAATTGTACTGCTCTTATGAGATTGAAACAGTTTCATCTTTCTAAAAATGCCATGTTAAAAGAAAATAGATTTTGGTTAATGGGCTAATTCACCAGAAATAACGTAATGCCAGCCAGGGACCATTTGTGGTACTATTTTGTTGAACATGTAAGTTGTGAATCTTGTTTTGCAGTTGTTTAAGATCAGTGAGGAGGTGGTCGTGGATGCTACAGATAAGGGAAACATAGCCCGGCTTATTAACCATTCAGTAAGTTCATTTAAAAGCTATCGAGTATAGTGGTTGTTTGTTACCTGACCCTCTTCCTTATATACAATAAAGCTGTGATCATCAGTTGTAATACTGATTATGAATTTTGAGCGATGCCAACTTGCAAAATATGCTTGTAGCATCTTTGAAGTGGGCCTAAAATGAGAACTTTGAAATTCTTTTCAGGTCCTCTTCGTGTTTACTTTCTTATTCCTTTGACAATAATTGTCATCATGTTGAAGTGTTATGTGTGGCTCTGTTCCCTGACCTACTTTTTGTGTATTTGGTAAACAGTGTATGCCCAACTGCTATGCACGGATCATGAGCGTTGGCGACGATGAGTCACGCATTGTGCTTATCGCAAAGACAAACGTTTGTCCTGGTGACGAACTCACGTATAGCTTCGACTCCCTTCCATCCATGTTTTTGTTTGTACTTGTGGTTAAAAAAATCGTGAATAAGAATAGGACATGGTGGACTTGCTCATCTGTGTTGCAGATATGACTACTTGTTCGATACGGATGAGAACGATGATTCAAGAGTCCCATGTCTATGCAAAGCTCCCAACTGCCGGAAGTTCATGAATTAGCCACGTTAACATACAAAAGTATACTAGGAGAGAGGATGGAGCGGCTACATGCCTTCTTTTAGGAAGAGCTCCTCCTCATACTGCTCTCTTTTTCCAGAAAAGAAGGGATTCGATGTGTGTGATGATGTAATTTATAATGTTTTTCATTCGAGGAGGTTGCTCCCCCAGTAATACAATCAGATTATTGAAATGCAGATATTTGATGTGATACAAAATAGAGGACAACCACTTCAAGCAATTATTATCTAACTTCCAACTGCCAATCAATCTCCAAAAGAAAAAGATGGACCATAGTGCATGTGTTTCTTCCACAATGGTTTAGGGTTTTGCTGATCGGAGAAGAACGGTGACGAGATATTCTCAAATGTAAATACACAAAGAAGAGGCTCTACAATCTGACAATTTTTCAAATTTGTCACGAATCCATATCTTACTTCCAAAATTATCACACTTCTGAAGTTACTTTCCAAAAAGTCACTTTTTTGACAAACTGCTACTCCCAGTAGCGGTTTGTCTATTTTTCTAACCTGAAATGCTGACTGGGCGATGAGTTGGCGATGATGTGTATGAAAAACTGCAAACCGCCACTCCCAGTAACGGTTTCTTTCTGTCCAAAATTAGGAGCCTCTGAGTTTGCAAACAATGAACAAATCGCTACTGGGAGTAACAGTTTGACCTAAAAATGCTCAAAGGTTTGTCCATTGTTAATAATCCCGCAGCGAGCTTCCTCCAGAAATCCGCAGCGCTCCTCATCTCTCCTCAAATCGCCGCCCGATTGCCCCGTCGTTGGATCCGCAGCGCGAGCTGTCCCTTTCGTCCCACACTCCGATTTAAAGGTAGATTGATTGTGATGCTTCGAATTTGTCATGGATTTAGGGTTTGGGCGAATGGGTGTTAGGGTTTCGAAAACTTGGTGTGAATCTGAAATTGGGTTTAGGGTTTTTGAATTTGGGTTAAGTTCAATATTGGTTGCCTTACAGTTACAGAATTGTTGAATTGCTTAGATTGAATGTGTTGATTAGTTTAGTGACATTATGCTATATTAGTAAGTGTATTGGATGTTGTTGAGTTGAGTTTCATTTTGAAAAGTGTGATGTGTAGTAATACTATTTGATGATCATATATGTTGATTGTGTACGAAGGTAAAACACGATCAAATATTGGTTAAATGGATAATGAAGAACTTGATGAAATGGTTATGTCCACTTTGGAGACGTTTGATGTAACCATGTCTGATGAATACACAAAAGAAAATCTTAAAATGTTAGATGCGGTGGGAGACAATGATATTCCACAATCATGGACATCGGCTCAAGTTGACAATGAGAATAGAGTGTTCGACAATACGTTGTGAGATTTTCCCGGTTTTAATGATGTATCACATTGGATGGATAATATGGATGTTGACGAACATTTAATTGGAAATAGTGGATTTTCTATGAACTCGCTATGTAAGGGGATGTTGTTTGTATCGAAGGAGGATGTCATATATGCATGTCAGAAATATTCTATCCTAAATCGGGTTGAGCATTACACGTATAAGCCAGATGGGTGTAGACTTATACTACAATGTAGAGATGGAGCTAGTAAATGTGCGTGACACGTTAGAGCAGTTAAAAAATCCAAAGCCGCTATGTGGGAGATCACAAGATATGGAGAAGCACACTCATGTGAGAAAGACATCATTGCTAAGGACAACACACATTTCAATAAGTCATTCATTGCTAGCGAAATCAATGGGATTATTTGAGAGAAATTGAGGCTTCCTCCTAGGGCAATAAAGCAATTGATGTTCAAAAAATTTGGGTACGACATCCCATATGTGAAGGCATGCAAAGCACGACAGAAGACCCTTGAATATTTATTCGGAGATTAGAAGACATCATTTGCACAATTGCCAAAATTTATGAACATATTGCAATTTACAAATCCCGGCAGTGCCGTATTTTGGCTAACAAGCCCTTCAAAAAGCGATAATGTTAGTGTTGATTGGGTTTTCTGGGCATTTGCACCGGCGATGGAAGCTTTCGTACATTGTCCTCCCGTGATTTGTATTGACGGGAATCATCTCTATGCCGAATACAAGGGCGTGTTATTAGTCGTCGTGGGCTTAGATGCAAACAACCATATTCTTCCACTGGCTTATGCTCTTTGTGAAAGTGAAAACAACGATAGCTGGAGTTAGTTCATGGCTTGTCTAAGGGCTGGAGTAACAAACCGAGAAGAGCTTTATATTATTTCAGATAGACATATTGGAATCGTAAATGCAATGAAAGATCCGGATTGGGCACCTCCAAGGGCATATCATCGCGTGAGTTCAAGACATATTGTGAGTAATTTTAATATGCGGGTGGAGAACAAACAACTAAAAGCTTTCCTTGCACTTATTGCCCACTAAAATCAGAAGAAGAAGCTAGAGTACGATTTATTCCACGCTAAAACAACTAAAATATTTCCTTGCTGAAATATTTTCAGATGATGTTCCCGAGAAATCTAAGAAGCTACCGTACGATTTATTCCACGCTAGCTACGCTGACCTAACGGAACTTGGAGAGGAGGGAGCAATGGGAATTACGCCGAACCATGTTCAATTTCATCATGGTATATGCATCTTCTCGTTCTTTTTGCACATTTCCAATATTGTTAGCTAATACCTTCGAAGCATTTTTGTAGATACTGCGGGCCCTCCTCACGAACCGGTATCCGGAGATGCAATTTTTGCAGTCCAAGGCCCTTGTCAAATTACTCAAGTGCACATTCAGGATGATGGTCAGTAAGGACTTCGGAGGAGCACCAGGCCAAAAAAAGCAGTACGAAAGTCGATAGGCCCGGTTATTCGTTAGATTAGCGTCGTCAAACTGCATTACACTTTATGAATTATTTCAGAATTTTTCAATATAATTTTCTAGTTACACTAATCTGATCCTATGTTAATATTAAACATTCAAGAACCATTTAATAAAAAAGTATAGGGTTCTACAATTTGTAACAAATTATACCGCTACTGAGAGCAGCGATTTGACCTAAATAATGGTCAAACCGCTACTCC
Organism: Umbilicus rupestris; assembly: GCA_963678935.1. Classification (NCBI taxonomy): domain Eukaryota; kingdom Viridiplantae; phylum Streptophyta; class Magnoliopsida; order Saxifragales; family Crassulaceae; genus Umbilicus; species Umbilicus rupestris. The sequence continues at coordinate 8,903,657 of OY787621.1, forward strand.
CGGTAGCAATTGTGCATTGTTTACAAATTCAGTGGCTCCTCATTTTGGACAATAAACAAACCGCTACTCCCAGTAGCGGTTTATCCATTGTTTGCAAACTCAGAGGCTCCTGATTGTGGACATAAAGAAATCGCTACTGAGAGTAGCGGTTTGAAGTTTTTCGTGCACATCATCGCCAACTCATTTCCCAATCAGCATTTCAAGTTAGAAAAATAGACAAACCGCTACTGGGAGTAGCGGTTTGTCAAAAAAATGACATTTTGGAAAGTAAGTAAGATATGGGTCGGTGGCAAGTTTGAAAATTTTTCCCACAATCTGCAAAGAAGGGAAAATCAAGGATTCATTCGTTTCGCTCACCAAACACATTCGAAGAGTCAAACGAGGGTATGAATTTGTTCTTCAAGCCGCCGACGCTAAAATCAACCCCGCCCAGAGCTACTAAACTCATAGCTTGGAACTGTAGAGGGTTGCGAGCTCTTATGGATGTGATTTCTTCACATCGACCTCAAGTAATTGGCTTGATATTAAGGAATGACAGGTGGGAATGGTTGAGGTGGAAATTAGGCTTTGAAAACTGCTTTTCAGTGGCAATGAGACATCTATCAGGAGGCCTTGCTTTACTCTCGAGCAAAGGAACCGATGTTAATATATCATCACATTGACACTATAATACAAGGTAACACTCCCTTCAGGTTCAGAAAAAAAAAATTAGATTTGCGTTGTTTGGCAATATTAGTATCACAAATAAGTTGCATGCAAATCTGATTTCACAAATGCCCCGTTTCTTATTCTTCCCGGCCACACCATTGCCTGTTTGATGCATTTCTCAACAAACCAGCAACATTGCTGCCGGGATCCTTAGAAAACAGCTGAGGTAGCAAATAGCGGACACCTCGGCTGTCATGTGTCACCCGGTAACGTTGTTGCCGGTTTGTTTAAGAAACCGGCAATACCGTTACCGGTATCATCTGGGAAAAAATAGATCTGCATTTTCTTCTCTTCTCCATCGCGAAATCAATCGGACGATTTTCTTCTCTCCCCTCGCCTGGCGAAATCAATCCCCTCGACTGGCGAAATCAATCCGGCGAAATGAATCCCCGAGTCAGTGCGCATCCTCTCCGAAAACATCAAGGGTAACCAAGCCTCCCTTCTTCGCATCAATCCGCTTAATAGGTCCGCGGGTATGTTGGGTTAGTCGTGTACGTTCGGTTTAGGGCTGTGTTGAATGCCGTGTAGTCAGATGATGTGTATCAATCGTGGAACAATACTCGAGAAAGATGTATACGGATTGGAGGATGAATGTTTTACTGTATTTGATGATGACGATGAATATGATGATAGTGTTGATGATGAGGAATTTTTTGATGATGATGATTAGTTTTTTGATGTTGAAGATGAATTTTTTAATGATGATTTTGATGAATATGATGATGAATGTTTTGATGCTTATGATGATGCTTGGATTTTTTGTTATTGATGAATATGATGAGGAATTTTGTGATGATGATGATGAATTTTTTGATGATGAATATTGGAGGATGATAACGATGATGAAGGTTATGACGAATTTGATGAATATGAAGATGAATTTGTTGAATATGATGTTGGTAATGAAGATGCTACTGATGGTGTGGATGTTGCATTGTTGTGCGCTATTTTTGTTAATGCAGATGGATATAGAAAACATAGTGGAGCCGGGTCTGATTGAGCCGTCCTTATTGAACCCAAGAACGTTTACACCGTTCAGGAATTATGGGTTGATCCCGTAAGTGCACACTTGTTTCATTAATCATAATGTGGTTCTTATTTCATATGGTTTTGGGCTGGCATTTATTTTGCATACAACAGGCGAGAAAACACTTGAAGTTGGTCCATCGCGGGATGTGGGAAATGGACCCCCGGATTGTGCCTTATATTGCCAGAGCTGGGTTTTATCCATGAACTCAGCTGCATAATCTTGAGGTGGATCACCCATTAATGACCGCACTTGTTGAGCGATGGAGACTGGAGACACATACCATCCACATGAGGACGGGGGAGTGTACGGTGACACATACCTTACAAGGGAGGGGAAGTAGACAACAATGAAAGAGAGGGCCGATGCAGTGGGAAGGCAACGCAGGGAGTATCAACACTGGGAAAAATTGAAAATAATGAGAGGGAAGGGTAGTGAAGGCACGGGAGAAAGATGTAGTGGGAGATGTAGTGTTGAATGACGAATGAGGAATGGAGGAGAGCCATTTATCAACAGTCTTTCATTACGAGACCGGAAACATCATTGTTGGTCTCATTATTGAGCAACATGTCCTCGGGTCAATATGATTTGTCATTGTGCAGCAGATTCATTATGAGACCGGCAACAAAATTGCCGGTCTCATAATGAATCTGACAATTCACCGTCGATCAACATGTGCTTCGACAGTACCAGCCAATAGATGCCAGCAGATTTTCAGATGATCCCGGTAACGGTATTGCCGGTTTCTTAAACAAACTGGCAACAACGTTGCCGGGTGACACATGGCAGCCGAGGTGTCCGCTTCCACCTCGACTGTTTTCTAAGGATCCCGGCAGCAATGTTGCCGGTTTGTTGAGAAATATAACAAACTGGCAATGATGTGACCGGGAAGAATAAGAAACGGGGCATTTGTGAAATCAGATTTGCATGCAACGTATTGGTGAATCTCATGTTGGCAAACAATGCAAACGTAAATTTTTTTCTCAGATTCACTCTATTCTATGGTCATCCAGAAGTTTCAAGGAGAGCTTATAGGTGGAAATTATTAAACTCATTATACAGTGAATCATGGTTAATTGTTGGTGAAATTCTTCTGATGGAGGAATCAGGTGTCATGGGCAGATGCAGAGATTTCGGGAAGTCTTGCAAGACTGTGGCTTACGGGATTTTGGTTCTAGGAGGGCTACAAATACACTTTCTGTAACATGCTAAAAGGAAAGGATGAATTCAGAGTGACACTGGATAGAGCAATTCTCAACTCAAAGTGGAAGATGTTGTACCAGCGTCCAGCTAACACAGACAGTACATTTATCGTCATCATCCAGATTTTGTTAAATTGCAGTAATGGAAACTCTCACTTAAATAGCAGGTTATTTCGCTTTGAGCCAATGTGGATCAGACATTTTGATTCTCGTACTTTCATTGAGCAATACTGGAATAGAATGGAGACTAACCTTGAATGAGAAGATGGAAAATTTAAAAGGCTGTCTCACCAAGTGGAATAGGGTAGTATTTGGTAATGTCCAAAAAAGAGTAAAGTCTCTAAGAAACATTGAAAGCTTATACCGGGGATGAACAGGTCATAGAAGAAGAATCTCAAATAAAAAGCGAAATAGATGAATGGTTAGCCAGAGAAGAGATTATGTGGAAACAACGATCAAGAGCCGACTGGCTTAAAGAAGACAAAGTTTTTTCATCCTAGAGCCTCTGTGAGAAGAAGAACAAACAAAAAATTGAAGGCCTGGTAGGCGCTAATGGAATTATGGTTTTTGATATCAAAGGTATGAAGAATATAGTTGATGAGTATTTCCAAAAAATAGTTCATTCTTCTCAAGCTATTATTGATATTGACCGAGAAAAGGTTTTGGAGAACATTCCCTGTGATATTAACAGGATGATGTCAGTTTAATATTCAGAGTATGAGATTCACAGGGCAGATGAATCCTAATAAGGCTCTGGGTATAGATCCTATTTTCCAGAAAAACTGGCAACTGATCAGGGCAGATGTTGTACGTGAAGCCTTAAGTTTTCTTAATGGTGGCACTTTTAATGCATCTTACAACAAGACTCTGATTATCCTAATTCCAAAGGTTAAAGGACAAAAAAAAAAATTGAGGAATTTAGACCTATCAGCTTATGTTCGACAATGATGAAGATAATAACAAAAGCTATTGTCAACAGATTACAAAGATGTCTGATTCAGGTAATTTCTGTTAACCGAAGCGCGTTTATCAAAGGCAGAATTACTACGGACAATATCCTTATTGCTCATGAAATTAGCCATTATATTAGAAACCTGAAAAATAAGAGTTGTGGATTTGCATCGTTAAAGGTAGACATGAGCAAAGCTTATGGTAGAGTTGAATGAATTTTCGTAGAGAAAGTGCTTGAAAGTTTTGGTTTTGCTAGAGGTTGGATCGACAAGCTTATGTGGTGTGTGAATTCTGTTACATATAGAGTCAAGATAAATGATCAACTTACAGATGAATTTGTGCCTTTGAGAGGTCTCAGACAAAGGGATTCATTGTGTCCTTATTTATTTTATGTGTTGAGTGGCTTAGTTATAATATAAAGAAGAAGGCAAATGAATCAGAGGCAAAAGAGATTAAACTTCTTTTGGATGATTATGCTAAGTACTCGGGTCAGAAGGTGAACCTCTCAAAATCAGAGGTGGTGATTAGTAAAGATATTCCAGAGCATGTAAAACATTCTATGTGTAACATTATTGGAGTATCCAGGGCTGAAGAGCATGCCAAATATCTGGGTTTACCTTTAATCATTGGCCATAACAAAAACATTTAGTGATTTAATAGACAAGATGTGGTGCATAATACAAAGCTGGGATATTAACAGATTGTCATGAGCAGGAAAGAAAGTTCTGATTTTATTAGTGCTTCCTCAATATAGCATGTCTTGTTATCTGATTCCTGACGGTAAGAAAACTTCTAGTATGATCTTAGTGTTATGGTGGTCAAAGAAAGCTCGTAGCAAAGTAACTCATTGAACCAAAAAAGAGTTCCTTTCCCTTCCTAAAGACTGTGGTGGTTTAGGATGTAGGAATGTGAGTCTAAATATGGCTTTTTTAGCTAAACAAGGATGGAGAATGCCAGGCAACTCGAATCTTTTAATTAGTAGACTTTCAAAGCTAAATACTTTCCAGATTCCAGTTTTTTTAATGCGTCTGTAGGAAGAAGGCTTTCACATGCTTGGAGAGGAATCTATAAGTCCTTGCAAATCCTACTAGTGGGAACATTTTGAAGACGATGAATGTAAGTGGAATGCTGCTAGTTCAGGTACTTTTACAATTAGATCAGCTTACTCCATTGCTTCTAGTCTGAATTTTGTGGGGAAGTTCCATATGGGTGAAAATTCAAACAATGCGGCATTAATTTGTTATTGGAGGAAGCTTTGGAGTCTGTCTATTCAAAATTTATAGTTGGAGAGTTTTCCACAATGCTCTTCCTGATGCAAAAAACTTGGCTAGAAGAAATTGTATAACAGATATGAATTGCAGAATTTGTGGTTATAAATTAGAAAGTCCAGAACATCCTTTTTGTGATTGAAAGCGTTGTGGTTTTGAAGAAGAACTTGTTTGAATATGACAGATTGGCCGTTGAGAAATGCAAGCTTAGTGGACAAACATTGGTTCGGACATTTCGTAAGTAATATGTGGATGATCTGGAAAAATATGAATGAAATGAGGCATGAAACAAGGGTTGGGACATCAAAGTTGCAGCTATTATAGGTAAACTGACTGTGGCACAATGATTGAGGCCGAGGGCTATCGATTCTCCAGGTTCTTTAAATCCCGCAAGAAAATGCTATCAAATATAACTGTGATGGGATAAATGCTCAAGAACTGGTGGCATTGGGATAATTGCAAGGGATGATAGAGGTAATGTTTGTACAGAATTTTTCTCACTGGCCGCTAGTGTTTTGGAAATGCAGGGTGAAGCTATATTAAAAGCTATGGAGGTTGCTAGTCTAAAGGGTATATCCAGAGCCATTTTTGAAAGTGACTCGGTGGAAGCAATAGAGATGGGCCATGAGGATTTTCTCGCTAAAAACAGTCCACATTTTGGTAGCCATGCCACCCAAACAAGTTTATTTGGGATTTAACACTTTTGATACAAATCGTTTTTAGCAGTGCATTTTGTATCCGAAATCATCTAGTCGTCATCGAATTAGCACCAAATCGTACAAAAATTGAAATGGACCTGTGCAAGATTGTTCCTAAGTGACACAAAATCAGATAAAAGGGGACAATTACTTTCGAAAGTAGACCAATCTTCTGGTTTAGTATGACATCTATGTCATGTCGGTTTTAGAGTTGTATATATAGTAGTATACATTGAATAAGAAAACCCTAGAGACCTTTACTCTAATCGTTCATCTTCATCCACAACAATTAGTATCAGAGCTGAAGGTTTAGATGGCGAATTCTCTGAAGTTCGAGATTCCGCAATTCCATGGATCTGGGAACTTCGCTCTCTGGCAGCAGCGGGTGACGGGCATGTTGACGCGGTAGGAGATGCAGAAGGAGTTGTTAGATGCGAAGCCAGAGTCGATTAAGCAGAATGATAGGGATGAAATGTAGGAGAAGACATCATCCACTATTCGTCTCTGCCTTGAAGACGAAATTATATATCAGGTAATTAATCTCAAAACTTCTAAGGAAATTTGAGATAAATTAGAGAAGATGTATATGTCAAAGTCGTTGACTTGCAAGCTGTTTCTTAAACAAAGGTTGTACGGGTTGAAGATGTCTGAAGGATCAGATCTTGTACAACACGTCAACACCTCCAATCAGATAATTGGCGTTCTAGGACGTGTGGGTGTGAAGGTTGAAGATGAGGATCAAGCCATGATTTTGATGTGTTTGTTACCCCCGGCCTATGAGACTTTGATAACTACACTTACGTGTGGGAAAGAGATGATAAGTCTGGAGACGGTTAGTTCTGCGCTGCTCTCTCATCATGAGCGACGGCAGCATACCGGTGGTGATAGGTCTCAAGGTGACGGGTTGTATGCTAATAACAGCCATGAGAGGGGAAGATCGAAGGAAAAGCAATCAGATGGTAAGAAATAGAGATCTAAGTCGAAGGCTGAGAAGAAAGCAATGTGTTACGGTTGTGGACAAGCAGGCCACTTCAAACAAGAATGTCCCAACGGAAAACAGAAGGGTGACAGGAACTCTCAGGGCTCAAAGTCAGCAAACATTGTTCAGAATGATAGTTCAGATGGTGGGGACTCAGATATGCTTTCAGTAACTTCAGATACTCATGCTGATTCGTGGATTCTGGATTCAGGATGTTCGTTTCGTATGAGATCACATAGGGAATGGTTCTATAGAAACTTGGGCTCAGTTCAATTGGGAGAGGATAAGACATGTGACATCGTGGGTATTGGACAAATCAAGGTGCGTATGCATGACAGAATCATCAGAACGTTAACTGAGGTACGCCATATTCCAGCTCTAAAAAAGAATCTGATCTCGATAGGCACTTTACATGTGAATGGGTTCGAGTATAAGTCAGACACGGGTTGTGTGATAGTAAGCAAGGGAGTTATAACAATGATGAAAGGTCAGATTACAGCAGGGAGAGTCTATCGACTGATAGGGAGTATTGTTGTAGGTGGAGCTGTAGTATCTGAATCTGATAGCACAGCTCTGTGGCATCTATGCTTGGGACATATTGGTGAGCATGACTTGACTGAATTGCACAAATGAGGTCTCTTGGCAGGCTCGAAGAGCTGTAAGATGGGTTTCTGTAAGTTCTGCATGATGGGGAAGCAGTCCAAAGTATCTTTCAAGACAGGTCAACACACCACAAAGGATCTTTGAGACTATGTGCATTCTGACGTGTGAGGGCCAACCAGGGAGCAGTCATTGAGAGGAGCAAGATACTTTGTCATCTTTATTGATGACTATTCCAGGAAAGTTTAGGTTTACTTCATGAAGCATATATCTGAAGTCGTTGCAAAGTTCAAACTTTGGAAGGCCGAAGTAGAGAATCAAACGGGAAGGAAGGTGAAGTATCTCCGATCGGATAATGGCACAGAGTATACTGATTCAGATTTCCAGAAGTTCTGCGAGGAGCATGGTATTCAGAGGCACTTTAGGGCATCCGCACCCGTTGAGGAAGTTCTATCTCGTTGAGAAATTTCTCGAAAAGCAATTCCTATTACTATTCAACAAACAGTAATAGCAATCTACAAATTTTATGCACCCATAACTATCTCGAGGAGATATTTCCATTACTATTCACATTTTTTAATAATTTTTAATCTTGATAAATTAATTTTAAAAAAATATTGATGAATTATAGCTCAGATTTCCGATAAGATTTTCTACGAATCATAAGAGGACACGTATATTTAAGGATAAACTTCAAATTTGTATAAAATGAGGTTCATGCACCATTGTATATTCACACAATCATTCATCTTCTCCTCATCTAGATTTTTGTTGATTTCTACAATCTCGTACTCGGGTAATGGATCCTTTCAATTTTAATGAGAGCTTTTTCTTGTTCAGCCAAAGAATGAATGAAATGAGTGAAATGGGAAACTCATTTGTTATGGATGCCGTTGCGATTACAACAATGGCTGCTCAAGAGGAGGAAGAGGCGCGACCTCGTTGACAACCAAATCGACAGAGACATAGGCGATCGAGGGGGTAAATCTTTTACAAGACTACTTCATTGAGCGTCCAATTTTTCCTGAAACAGACTTTCGCCGAAGGTATCATATGAGTAGCTGTCTTTTTAATCGTATAAAGACTATGTTTTGTAACAATGATAGGTATTGGCACCAACGAAGTGATGCCGCTGGAGTGCTAGGCCTCCTTCCCGAACAGAAGATGACCGGTGCTATACGGATGCTAGCATACGGGTCATGCGCAGATCAGTGTGCCGAGATCACACGCATGGGCGAATCTACGACCCTCAAATGTTTGAAGAAGTTCTGTGCTCAAGTAGTTGCGCATTATAAAGATCGTTATCTACGATCTCCAAATGAAGTAGACTTAACTCGCCTACTAAGAAGGGCAGAGCAACGAGGATTTTCAGGTATGATCGTAAGCATAGATTGTACGCACTGGGAATGGAAAAACTGTCCAATGGCGTGGCAAGGGGCCTACTCAGGTCATAAGGGCCGTCCAACTAATATTTTAGAGGCTGTCACGTCGTGCGATACCTGGATATGGCATAGTTTCATTGGCGTGCCTGGAGCACAAAATGATGTTAATGTTTTGTATCAGTCGGATATATTTGATTCATATCTTGAAGGAGTCATCCCTCAAGTGACGTTCAAAGTGAATGGGAGCACATATGAGCATATCTACTATTTGGCTGACGGAATCCAAGGTACTCCTCGTTTGTCAAAATAATTCATAACCCTCTAGGTGATGCGAAAAAACAAGAATCGTATCGCAAAGATGTGGAACGGGCATTTGAGATCTTACAATCCCGATGGTCAATAGTGCGTCATGCAGGTATGTGTCACAACAAAAGTGTTTTAACAACTATTATGTTAGCATGCATCATAATACATAATATGATTGTTGAGGAAGAATTTGACGAAGAGGAATTTATTGAAGTCGAAGAAGAAGATCCCCTTAATCCAAATAGTGCCTTTACTGTGTATGATGGACCAAGTGATCAAAATGGTAATCGAATTCATCATGATCCAATGGAAAAAGCTAAACAATCTCAAGCATTTGGTGAACGACTTATGATCCTTCAATCTGCATATCTTCACGCACAACTTCAAAGTGATTTGGTGAAGCACAATTGGTTCATGGAAACTGACGAACAAATATGAGTTCGCATTATGTGTTTCAATTTTATTTTCAAGTGTTGCAGTTTTATTTTTCGTTTTTAATTGTCGTGTGTTGCTTTTTTTCTTATGTGTTTCATTTGTAGTGTGTCTTCTGTTGAATTTTGTTATTTGTAAATCAAGTGTTAAATGTTTAATAAATTAAGTACATCAATCCCGTTAAATTTTCATATTTTTTTCGATTTTTTTCATATTTTTTTGGTTAAATCCCGTTGGAAATAAATCTGAACCGTTAAATCAAATTTGGATAACGGCTCAGATGTAATGGAGAAGGATTGCCAATCACGTGCAAAGCACGTGTTATTCTCTCTCCTCGCTCGATCGATCTACTCGGCGTGCTCGGCGAGATCGTCTGGGAGAACGTTCTTCCTCCTCCGGATTTTCCTCTCAACCGGTGCATTTGAAAGTGAGGAGAACGTTCTCAAATTGAGATAGAACGTCCTCAAATGAGGATGAATCTCCGACCGGTGCAGATGCCCTTATAGTGAGAAAGACACCAAATCAAAATGGTGTTAGTGAAAGAATGAACTGTTCTATTGCTGAAAAGGCAAGATGCTTGAGGTTGAATGCAGGGCTTTCAAAGCAGTTCTGTACTGAAGCAGTAAACATGGGTCTATCTCATCAATAGATCACCAAGGAGCTCTATTGAAGGAAAGGTAGCTGAAGAGGATGGACTGGGATAGATATTGATCTATCAAATTTGAGGATTTTCGGTTGTCCTGCTTATGTTCTGATTCCGAATGACTAGAGGTCCAAGTTGGATTCGAAATCCAAGAAATGTATTTTTCTGGAATTTGAGAAAGGTGTGAAAGATTTCAAGTGATGGATCCTGTGGCTAAGAACATTTGCATCGGGGTGGATTTTCAGCAGCTGCTGCTGATGTGGAGCAGCTGCTGGCCCAAATTGTGCAGCGGCAGTTGCTATTGCCCTAACAACTCCCACAGCAGGAAAAGAAAATTTAGAATTGTCCCTTCCCCGAATCAAATTTCACAAATACTGTCTTTCTTACAATCATTTCGCAAATGTTCCGTCTGCTATTGAGACCGGAGATGCCATTTTCGGTCTCTTACGTTTTTCAATGAGAGCGGAGATGGCATCTCCGGACTCCTTATATAGACTGATGACATGGCAAAAAAAAATGGAATTCTTGGCATAAGGAAATTGGAGATGATATTTTCGATCTCATTAAAAAAATGTAAAAAATTGAAAATGATATTTTCGTCTCAATGGACTAGATATTTGAAAAAAAATTGTAGGAAATACACTATTTGTGAAATTTGATTTGGAAAGGGTAAATTCTAAAAAAATTTCCCCACATCTGCTAGATGATTCCCAGTTGCTTAACAGCGTGAACCTTTTCAGCTCGAGCTTCGTTCCCAGATGGACGACTTCGTTTGGAAGAAGATTTTCTACTGTTGTTGCGATTTCGGGTGTTGACTGAGCCTTTAATTTTGTCACGAAGGAGCGAAATTGGGATTAGGGTTTTTGAATTTCGTTTTTGGTATTCGAATCCGCGTTGTAGGGGAGCAATGTTCACGCCGCAGCGGAAACGGTGGCAGACTCCGAGGAGTGGTGGTGGTGAAATGATGTATGCGTCGAATCTCAGACCATTCTCGTCGGCTCTAATTCGAATCCTGAGCCTCTTGCATCTCGACAAAGTTGATAACTTTCATCGGCAATGGAGCAGACCTTCATCGTGATCAAGCCAGACGGCGTCCAGAGAGGCTTGGTTAGTTTATCGCTGAGGCTTTGAATTATCGAGTTGTTGTGGTTTGTGGCGGATCTGGTTTTGAGGTGCTACGATTCTGACTTGATCATGAAAATTTTCAATTCCTTTTGTATTGTGTCTGATTCTTTTTCCTGCGATTTTATTGTGCTTGGTGAATTAGGGTTCTTTACCATAGGAAAGCTTGTGGCTTTAGTGTCGGCATTGTATCATGTTCTTGAAGTTTTGAACATTTTGAGTTGTGGTAAAAGCTATGATTTGATAAATCTGGAATTGTTTAGTATTGGAAGTGAGTTTCTTATACAATTCTTGTTGATTTGTAGTGGAGTAGTTCAGTTTAGTTAGTAAGATTTGTCAATGAATGAAATGAAGAGTTGTCTCTTTTTCGGAATCCCGACTAAGTTTCTCTGATAGGGCCTATGTTCTTAGAGAAATTATGTTAAACTGTGAAATGTGAATTCTATCCTGCCGCTTTTGATGTGTAACGTTCTGAAGAATATTGTGCTTTTATGTCCAGGTTGGTGAGATCATCAGCAGATTCTAGAAGAAAGGATTCTATTTGATTATTTGTCTGGTTGTTCAGGAGTGAAATGGTGGAGGGACAGAGAACCAGGCAGCCTCATCACCAGCAGCAGCACGGGTTGGTGTTAATAATGGTGCTGCTGGTAAAAAGAGGTGTAAGCAGCGGGAGGGACGACATGATGATGAGGTTGAGGAAGAAGAGAGATTGGAGGTGGTGGGTTGGAGTGGGATGTTTGTTGCTGCTGTTTGTAATTTTGTTCTTCAATGAACATTTTATGTAATAGTGGGCTATTAATTTTGGTCTTCCATGAACACTTTATCTGATTGATCAATAGTGGGTTTTGTAACGGTAACATTATAACGGTCATATTGTAACGGATTGTAAATCTGAACCGTTCATTTAAATCTAGATCTAATCAAACGGTTTCTATTAATTTATAATGGAAATAGTTTTTCAAAATTGGAAAAAATTCAAAAAAAAATTTGCTGAATTATTTTCGATTTTCACAAAATGTAGTGTATAAATACACAATTTCTTTATTTGTAAATCACACTAATTCATCTCTCTACTTCTTATTTCTTACAAACTTTAAAGTTTCATTGACATAAAATGTCTCATTCTTGGTCTATGTCCGAAGGTGTTCAATTGTGTGTCTTATATTGTCGGCAGTCTGTTGATCCAATTTCTGGCAACAAGCAAAAGATTGATAAGGTATGAGAAAAAATTTACGTGGATTTTCACAACAATTGAGAGTTGAATGCCAACTAATCCAGGAAGGAATTGAGATCGCAAGTGTCACTTGCTTCTCGATTTTGTAAATTGAAGGCAAACTTGATTTATTGGGGGTCTTATATTTTCTACGCACAAAGAAACAAGGATTCTAGATGCAATTCACAAGACGAGGTATATATATACATTTTAATTGATGTATAAAACCGTATTTTAAAGTTATAACGTTTATTTATTTAATTGATAGATAAGAAAAGCGCAGATTATGTACATCTCAAAAAAGAAGAAGTAGTTCATACATTTTCCATGTTGGGAAGTAGTATGTGATCATCAAACTTTTGCTCATGTTGAGAGTAGTACTCCGCTATGTTACACATACGAAACAATTGCTCCTACTGAAACGGTTGCTCCTTCTACTATTGAGGAGGTGTACCCAAATGTGATTATTGAAGATCTGATTTTTCTCCACCCGAAAATAATCTCAGGTATTCATCAAGTCCAGTGAGACCTCCTGAAGTAAAAGCGATCAAAGAAGCAAGAAGAAAAGGTATACAAGTTGGAAATTATGGCAACTAATCAGACAACTTATATAGAGTGGCAAAAGAAAAGATGAGATGAAGAATTAGCCATTCAAAAGGAAGCTATGCGGATGACGAGAAAAAAATCATGGAAACTAACACAGAATTTATGACTTCTCTATCCAAGCGGTATTTCAGTAAGAGAAAAGCATTGATCATGCAACAATATGATGAGGATGATTGGCAAGGGACTTCGGCAAGATTTGATAATTGTTATTGTCCTAATCGTAATCTTAATTTCGACGAGTAGAATAAATTTGTAATATTCAAGTATGAATAGTAGATGATTGAGAGACATACAATATAAAACTTAAAAATAAATATTTTTAATTAACGAATAGTGCAAGGAGGTGCTAAATTTGTGAACTGGTACATAAACTGCATATTGAGGAGGTGCTACTTATGGAGAAGGTGCTACCGAGAAGGTGCTGATGTGCATATGCTCTAAGAAGAGGGTGATCAGTCGAGATGTTGTTTTCGATGAGCAGAGCATGCTACAGCAGACAATGTCAGAGCAAGAGCATGTAGTTATTAAGGCTGATACCGATTCAGGAAGAGCACAGGGGAAATCTAGTGAGTTCGTACTAGAGCAGTAAGTTCAGATGAGAGCATGTACACCCATTGAGGAGGTTCTCTGTTTTGAGAACCTCCTCGAATAACACTTTCTGTCACTATTCATCATGATAGAAGGTGCTATTCAGCTTATTTGTATAACGGTTCAACACCTAGCTCTTCCTATTACTGTTTATTGATATTAAAAAAATTAATTTTAGTAAAATTAAATCAAAATTTGATTGAAATTAAAGCGAAATTTTGACTGAAATTATTTCAAAATTTGATTAAATCCCTAAGTTTCATTTATGGTGAAATTTGAGTCAAATTTAGGATGAATTTGACTGCAATTTGGGGGAGAGAACCTCCTCCCAGAGATGCTTCATCCAGCACTTCCTCTTGCACCTCCTCCCTCCTGCAGCACCTCCTACAATTGCTTCTACCCGTTGCACAAAACAAACAGCACCATCCTCTGCCAGCACCTCCTACAATTGACACCGCTGTATATGCTCTGAGCAGTTAGAGAAGGCTGTTGATGCAGATGATAGACGATAGGCATACAATATTGCTTCCAACAGACAGAGGCGTGCTATCAAGCCACCAGTCAGATTCGGATACGAAGACATGGTCAATTACGCTCTTGTAGTTGGCACAGATGATCCATCCAATTTTCAAGAGGCTATTACTAGTCAGGAGAAAGAAGGATGGATGGGTGCCATGATGGAGGAGAAAGAGAGTCTAAGTAAGAATCAGACTTGGGAACTTGTCCCTATTCCAAAGGGCAAGAAGGTTGTTGGATGCAAATGAGTTTTCGAGAAGAAACTAGGACATTCAGAAAAGGAGCTAGTAAAGTTCAAATCGAGACTAATAGCAAAGGGTTACTCAGAGAAGAAGGGGGTCATTACGACGAGATCTTCTCTTCTGTTGTACGTCACACTTCTATCAGAATTGTGTTGGCATTGATAGCTAGCTGGGACTTGCATCTTGAGAAGATGGATGTAAAAATAGCTTTTCTTCATGGAAATTTGGAGGAGGCGATTTACATTGAGCAACCGGAAGGGTTTGTGAAGCCAGGGTAGGAGAAACTTGTATGCAGTTTGAAGAAGTCCTTATATGGATTAAAGCAAGCTCCTAGGCAGTGGTACAAGCGGTTTGACTCGGACATGTCGAAGATTGGCTACCAAAGATGTGAGTATGATTGCTGTGTCTATGTCAAGCATGTTGATAATCATTCCCTTATATTCCTGCTGTTATATGTTGAGATATGCTCATCGTTGGGAGCAACATGGATGATATTGTGGAGCTGAAAGGCTTATTGGGAAGAGAGTTTAATATGAAGGATCTGGGTGCAGCTAAGAAGATCCTTGGAATGGATATTCGCAGAGATAGAAGCTCTAGGATATTATGGTTCTCTCAAAAGAGTTACATAGAGAAGGTCATAGACAGGTTTGACATGAGTATGTCAAAACCGGTGTCCACACCTTTGGCAAACCACTTCAAGCTCTCATCAGTTTAATGTTCTAACACAAATGAAGAAATATCAGATATGACACAAGTTCCTTATGCAAGTGCAGTTGAATGTCAGATGTATGCCATGGTCTGCACAAGACCTGACCTAGCACAAGTTGTCAGCCAAGTAAGAAAATACATGTCTAATCCTTGAAGGGTTCACTGGAATGCAGTGAAGTGGATTCTCAAGCATTTGAAGGGTACCGCTGATTGTGATCTCATGTTTGGTGGTCAGATGGGTGGTACTTAGGTGGTTGGATATGTTGATTCAAACTACGCTGGTGATCTCGACAATAGGAAGTCCACTACAGAGTATGTCTTTACCCTTGCAGGAGGACCTATATGTTGGAGAACTGTGCTACAATCTGTTGTTGCATTATCTACCACTGAAGCTGAGTATATGGCAATGGGAGAGGCAGCCAAGGAGTCATTGTGGATTAAGGGACTAGTGAAAGAATTGGGTGTTCAACAAGGTGGAGTTCAGCTAAACTTTGATAGTCAGAGTGCTCTGTTCCTAGCCAAGAATTAAGTATACCATGCTAGGACAAAGCATATTGAGGTCAAGTTTCACAAGATTACAGAACGTGCAGCTGCTGGTAAGATCCTGCTGGAGAAGGTGCACACTTCGGAGAACCCCGCTGATATGTTAACAAAACCGGTCACAGTGGATAAGTTCAAGCATTGCTTGGACTTGATCCAAGTCTTCTCTTGTTAGAGGAGGAGTACCCCAGGCAGCGAAAGAGACATTGAAGTCGCATGGGATTTTGTGCCAAGGTGGATATTGTTCCAGGTGACACAAAATCTTATAAAAGGGGCAATTACTCTCCAAAGCAGAGCAATCTTCTGGGCCGGTATGACATTTATGTCATGTCGGTTTTAGAGTTGTATATATAGTAGTATAGAGTTTGTGATTTCTTGTACCACACATACATTGAATAAGAAAACCATAAAAACTTTTACTCTAATCGTTCGTCTTTATCCACATCAAAGATAAATGGCAATTTCCAAATATATTGACCAAAAATCTATTATGCACCAAGAAAAGAGTATTTCAAAGAAGTGTTGAACTTTGTGACACATGCTTCATGTTTATTGGCAAATGGAGGACGAGAGAGCTCACAGATGGCATAATGGAGCTTGGAAATGCAACTTCTCATTCATCATTTCTCTCTAACTATTTTTCACTTCTCATATTTGAATTATGTATCTATTTAAAATGAAAGTTATCAGGAGTGTTTCAGATTATTTATATATCATACAGGCCTACATGTTCCTCCAAATGTGAAAGGTAGACCTACGGAGCTTCTACAACAATTCCGCATTCTGATTTTCAGAGGAGAAACAATGGACAGCTCAAATATTCAGGGGATTCTGTGGGGATGAAATTCAACTGCATACCAAAAATGACTTTAAGCCCAGTCAAACATACAAAGTAAATATGGGGGAGACTGGGCTATCAAGGCAATTGGGCACTTTTGCATTTTTAAAAAAATGTTTTAATGCTATAAAAAATGTAAGAATTTTTGTTGTTCTCTATATAGCAAGCTTGTGTTGATTATTTTTTGGAGCCGAAGTTAATTGAGCTACAACTGAATTAACAACTTAATGAATAGTTGAAAAACAACAAACGTTAGTTGTTTGCCGTGGTCAGGGTGGTCGGTCGAATTATATACTGATTATTCACCTCATTCATATTAAAATTTGTTCGTATTTTGGTTATCATTCTATCTTTTGTATAATATTTTAGGTCGGACATCATTGACTAGAGGCTTTGAGGTTCATTCAAAACAAGGCGATGGTTTCTGTGGAGACTTGAACGAAAACATGTCAAGAATCTCGGCAGACTGACCTGCTCCCTTTGGAGGCTTTCCTAATGCTCATAGAGTGTCTGATTTGCACAAGCAATATTTCATTGCAAAGCTGACTAAATAATCTAGAACTCTTTAGTTTACGTTGAGACCAAATTCAGAGACTAAGACGATCGAATCAGCCAGCGAAAACACCTATGTGAACAATACCCATATCGATGACCAGTACAGTCCTATCGAGAATTAGTATGGGCTGAAAAAAAAAACAATGAGTTCCTGGCCCGTACTCTTTGAGCGATACATATATATCACTAATCAGTACGCTCGAATCACCCAAAAATCAGTACAGCCTATCACCCAGAAAAAAGTACGGCAGTACGGGTTGATGTCACCACTGAGTTGTCCAAGATCTCACCCTATCATCTCGAAGAGCAATACGGCAATACAGAGCCGGTATGAGCACGAATTTAGAAATCCCGATTTGCTACCTATAAATACAAAGCAAGTTTTTAAAGAGAGAGGGGGATCCTTCCATGACCTATTTTAAGAGAAAAGATGTGTCTCACACTGAATTGCAGCGCCTTGAGAGTGTACTAGCAGGTTGCTATAGCAACCTGTTGTACCACTGTGCGGAAATAATCTTGTGCAGCGATGAAAGAGAGCACACACAAATTTGGTCACACAGTTTGGCCAATTGCCTACCTCTAGGAGGACTTCTCAGGAGTCCTCAATGATTCACTAGCCTCGGTTTCTAGTACAACGATTCAGTTTAGCCTACGCTCGAACAATCTCTACTTCTAACCAACCTACAATGAATTAGGGCCTGATCTAAACACCTTAGATCAGCCTGCACTACTTACTATTCACTCGACTTAATACAATAGCTAATCTGCTCACAGACCTAGCCTATCCGAAAGACAGTAATTACCGTAGGTTGCTATAGCACACTCTTGTGCCGGTTCTTTCCGCGTCACTCCAAGCCTTCCACTGAGCTGATCGAACTATTCCGCGAGTGCTGCACACTCCGGAGTACTCCCTCTTGCTATGTGACCACCTGTCACTAATGGGAGTGAGTCTTCTGCCGTCTATGAGTTCCTCAAACACTCACAACACTCCCTCGACTCGCCTTGATCAATCAGTGAGCCTCTTGCTCTAGCTGACCTTCTCTAATCAAGCACTTATCAGACTCTGCAAGTCTCGATCAGTCCCTGCTTCATAATCACTCCTGATCTACGCGCACTCTCTGCTTAATGAGTGATTGATCCAATCTCTCCGCTCTGCTCAATTCTTCGCTCTGCACTTGGCTGGAATCATTCCGGATTGGATGCCTCTGCACTCTACCAAGGCTTACTTATTTATGCTTAGATCCGCACTTCCAAAAATATCATTATCTTCAAGTTGGTTTCCCTCCTACTTTGTCGGATACTTGATAAGAACACTTACCTTCCAAAAGCATCATTATCTGTAAGCTGGTTTGTTGAAGACAATCACCTTCCAAAAGCATCATTATCTTTAAGCTGGTTTGTTGAAGACAATCACCTTTCAAAACATCATTATCTTGTGGCCGACAGCATTATCTTGTAGCTGATTTGTTGCGGCAGGTAAGCGCTTCTGGGAATATTCTGAGCTGAAATTAGAAAGCTTCTGATGCTCTTCTCTTCAATTCTGGACAGCTTGCTCTTCGCGTAGCTCGAGATGCTACAACTCTTCTGCTACACGGGAAGCTGTAGCAACCCCTTGTGCACTTCAGCTTGTTCACTCTGGAGGGTCTTGTCAATTGAATTTCATTACCTTAACAATCTCCCCTTTGGTATTATTGACAAAAACCAAGGACTCTTCTGAGCTTATCTTCATACTCCTTCTATGAGAGCTTTGTCAGTTTCTTCATACAGTCTCTTTCGAATTCTTGATGAAGACTTCTGATCAAGTGTGATGAACTGTGAAACTCCCTGACTTGTTGCAATGCCGACAGCAATCATCCAGACGCTCTCTGTGCAGCTCCATGTTGATCGACTACTCTTTTGTTGCTTTAAGTCTTCATGGTATGCTATAGCATCTTCTGGTAGCTGTCTTCAGATAGCTTGCTTCAACTTCTGTTGTCACGGGAAGGTATAACATCTTCTTTTGCTTGTTTTGTCAGTTTGTAGGATATGCTTCAGCCTCTGACTCCAGGGATGCTATAGCAACTTCTTGTGCTGGTTTTGTCAAAGATGCCATATATCTTAACAATCTCCCCCATCAGATTTTGTCAAAAATGCACATATTTTGATAAAATCTGATGTCCATTGATGTCGTGTGCTGCGCCTGAGCTTCTTGTTGAGCCTTCAAACAGCTCTGGCCACATGCGGCCTTTAAAGCAGTCTCAGCCACGCAGGGGTATAAATGACAAATGTAATAGCCACCTATTACAAAAGTTTAGTTCATCAGCTTTTCTTCTCCCCCTTTTTGTCACAAATGACAAAGGGGAGGTTCACAATAAAATCATCATTATGGGGAAAGGCCAGCTTCCTCATCGGCTGGATACTCCAAATCCCACAGCAAGCCTCTGATTTGATTGCTTCTTGCAGCAATCCTCTTAGCTTCTTTTTCTGCAGCGAATTGTTATAGCACCGTAATCTTGTGCACTTTTGTAGCTTGCGTTCAGCAACCCTTCAGGTGACTTTGCGAGCATCTTTATTGGCTGTTTCTCCATTCATACTTGCACTGGTTTTTACTCCACCGCTTCTTAGCTCTGATGTGTCCTGCCACTCTCACTTTCCTTCCTGCATTGTGTGATTGTCCCACCCGATCTGGGCCAGTGTCTTTTGCAATCCTCATTCTCTAGCTTGTTGTCTCTTCAACGTATCTGTCTTTTCTACGTACAACTGGATATTGGTAGTCCTTCTTCGGCTTTGCAGAACTGAAGGTAACTTGTCTGTCATGTTTAATTGGGTTTTGCCGACAGTCTCTGCTCGTGGTTGATCTCTGAAGTCTTCAATGCTTGTTCAGGGTTGGGCACCTTCTCTGGATGTGACCCTCCTGATCACAAAAATAGCATCTGCGGCCTTTGCTCCTAGGGTTCTTTTCTGCTGCAGGTGGTTGGTACAGAGGTTGCTTTAGCATCCTCTTGTTCACATCTCTGGGTCTTTTCTTTTCCATACTCCTATCAGTTCCTTCCTTTGCAGCTTTGACAAACACTGTTGTTCCTGAATTTTCTTCACCCGTATATCCAAGACCAGATCGTCCTCCTCCACATCTTTGGTATGCTAAGATTTTGTCTAAGATATTTGAGCTCGGGTTGAGCATCTTTTCTATCTTCTGAAATAGGTTGCGTTCTCCCTTCTTAGAAGCCGGTTTTGTTTCTTGCTGATTGACTTGGTCAGTGAGGGATGATATCCTGTCTAGCAGTTCTGCACGCTCCTCTTCCAGTCTTGAAATTCTGTCAGTTAATCCTTTGTTGATTTGAAAGGTTTCTTCGCACCTTTGAAGTATGAATCTGAGTTTTTCTATCAGGTCTTCTTCAGTGTCTTCTTCATCGTCATTGTCTGACACTTCAATCCCAAAGGTAAATTCATTCTTCATTGAATCTTCCAAATTAGTTTTTGATACAATGGCTATGGCAATGTAGTTCTCTTCCTCACTCTTCTCAGAGTGTCCATCACTCCACTTTTCTGCTAGGGAGTTGTTGCTTTTCTTATTGGGGCTCTTCTCCTTATTGCTTGGACAGTCGGCTTCTCGGTGCCCGTACCCTTCGCATCCCTAGCACTGTATACCTTTCCTCTTCTCCTTCTTTTCTTCATCATCTTGATCATGTTCTTTTGCTTTCTTCTGATCGTTTCCACCACTTCTGGATTGCCTTCTGGACTTTGAGGAACTCTAAACTCAAGTGTAATTAGTTAGCAAAATTATCTAGCATAGTTGTTAGTTGTTACCAGAGTTTCTAGATCAGTAGTCTAGCTGTAGTTCAATAGTCTAGCTGTAGTTGTGTTTCTTTTTTGTTTTATCAAAATGCTAAGGGGGAGATTGTTTAGGATATGGCATCCTTGACAAAACTGCTCAAGAGACTGCTAAAGCACTCCCTGGAGTTCGGTGGGTGGAACACAATCTGAATACTAACAAAACAACAACAACAAAGAGACAGAGACTGCTGAAGCACTCCGTGATGATCCGGAGCTAGAGCAGAATCTTGGCATTGTACGGTAAGGCTCCGGTGTGATACGGCTGGCATCGGGAAGCTCGGAGAGGTATGCAGACGTCATCAAGAGATTAGCAAACGCCAGCACGTGGTCTGAGAAGATAAAGATCCAAGAGTTCAAATTTGGCAACGGAATCTTCAACAAACTTGCTAGAATCTAGGAGAAGATTCTGATATTGATACTTGCCATTTTTGGCGTGCCGGAGAGCTTAAAAAGGGAGGCGGGGCAACAACACTGAAAAAACAGAACACGATCGGAGAGAGCAACCGAGAGCACAAAGAGGTTAACTTACGGTAGAAGGGTTCTATTTACTGAGTTGAAGAGGCGTGTGGTGTTGTGGGAATCAGAAATCAAGGAGTTTGATTCTGGACTTGTTCCGAGTTCAACTGAAGCGCTGCTCGTTGAAGGAACAGTCAAGAGTTCGGTGATCAGCCGCGAACAAGCATTGTCGTGGGTTGCTGAGTAGTGATCGAGGCTACTCAATAGTGACTGAGTGAGTCACTGATTGAGGGGGAGCTGAGGCTGAGTTTGAAGAACTCCGAGTGTCCGACTACTTGGCAGGAGAGCTTGGAGTGGTGTGGATAGAAGATACAACAACTCTGGTGAAGAGTGTGCTTAAGCATTTCGTGAGTTACACATTGTAATAGAATAGGCTATGTTTAAGAGGCAGTACTGTAGCTATTTATTACTGGGAGTGTGTAGGCTGCACGAAGAGAATATGTGAGTTCAGATTACTAGCTAGTCTAAGAGATTAGACTGAGCTTTAGATTTCGGCTTGGTGAGAAGTAGAGGTGTGAGTCCATGTATTTCGAACTGAGATAGTGGAATCTTGAGAATCGAAGCATCCTCCCCAGAAGTAGGCAAGTTTCTGAACTGGGTGAACAAACACTGTGTCTTCTTATTTTGTCAATCGACTAATTCCGTAGAAAGGTACAGAGAGTACTTAAGCAGAAGCTATAACTCCGCATCAGCAACGTAGCAGAAATTCACTATCAGCTATTCCAGCCACATGTGCTTGATGTTCTGAGCTTCTTCGATGGCTGTCACCTTCATGTCAAATCTGGGAGAGAAAGATCTAAGCACCTTTGATCAGCTTCTCTTCTGATATAGGCTCCTCGAGGGCATGTGCCTCATTGGACAGATCACAGAGCTTGGCATTGAACTCAGTTATTGGGTCATCTTCCAGCATCTCCAAGTTCTGGAACTGAGATGTGATCATCTGCATTCTAGAGGTCTTCACCTTGTCTGTCCCTTCATGTGCTGTCTGGAGGATCTCCCGAGCTTGTTTGATTATGTCGCAATTTGAGATCAACCTGAAATTGTTAGCTCAACAGCAGCAAATATTGCATTTAAGGCCTTAGAATTTCCGGTTGCTACAGCTTCCTCTTCAGCTGTCCATGTCTCTTCAGCTGTGCTTCTTCCTGGCTACTCCTTTTTAATCAATAGTCATAGGAGGTGACCATTCAGAGGCAACTGATCTCCAAGTCTTCTCGTCAATAGCCTTGAGGAAGGCCTTTGATCGGTTAATTTCTCACCGATTATTTGCATCATTCGATTATATGTTTTTACCACTCTACTCTCATTTCAGGTCAAATTATATTCAATCGAGGCTTTAAAGTCCGTTTGGAGCAGAATAAGGCAAAACACAAAGATTCAAACGAATACAGACCAAATCTGGGCAAATTGACCTATTTGCCGTAAAAGGCTTGCCGAGCACACGATTCTTATCTGATTGAGGCGTGCTATATCTTATTAGAAAGATAACTCGAAGGACTACAACATTTTAGTTTACACTAAGACGTAATTCGAAGGTTTAGATGGTCAAAATTGAAAGCAAATCAGAACCAAAGTGCTGAGTGAATAGTAGACTTGTTCATATTTGAACCGGCACAAAGTGCAAAAATTCGTAACCCGCTGAGCCAGCCTGGTTCAATGGAGAACCGGCGGTTCACCAAATGAACCCGCGGTTTGGACACTGAAACACCGGTTTGACACTAAACCGACCTGGAACCTAATTCTCAGCCCAATTGATTTTTAGTATAAATACAAATTGAGAACTCATTCACGGGGGTTGGACGATTGGGAGAACCATAGGCAAGAGAGAGGAGAAAGATGAGCTTGAAGCAAAGATCATCGTCACGGTTTTTCGTTATATACTTTCTTCACTCTTGTATTAGTAGTAGTCGCCATGAGTAGCGAGTAGTCTTTTAATTCTGGGATCCTACGGATCCCATGCTTGTAACATGATTTCATGTGATTTGTACGAACATCAGTTTTAGTCTAATGCAAGTTTATGTTTTTCAATTCTATTATGCTTCATTCTACTGTTTTATCATTGTTGATCGTTGATTAGGATGACTGCATGTTAGAACGAAATTAGGTTAAGGACCAAAAAGACGATTGAGTCTGAGGTAATTAACCGGATTGAGTAGAATTGATATCGAAACATGGCAGCTATATAGTTAGTACATGAATTGATAGGAAAGTTGACATCTTTTGTCTGGAAACCCTAGGCTTACTAAATTGAAACTGCTTATAATCCGTGATTGGGCGTCGTTCAATAGTGTAGATTAATTCAGGTATTGATCCGTGATTGGGCGGCTCACATGATGTCATTAGGCTATGTCCAAAACTATTTCACATGACTATATGGTGTGACTGATTGCATGAATTGTGTTGCGAGCATGGGTGAAGTTAGATCTTGGAATTATCTTCTCTGATCGAACCAACCGTTAGTTATATTAATTAGGGCAATTAGGATAATTAGAAAAAAAAACCTAGAATTTCTATTAGGAGTAGCTGAACACATTGATTGCTAGCTAGTATATACACGCGCCTGTTCCTATGATCGACCCTTGGCTTACCAAAGTCTATATATTATTTTTGACTACAATTTGACAACTGAAACTCATATCTGAAAACTATAAAGGGTTAAAATACGAATTGTCAGCCTTCATCCTCGCCTTCCAGTACCCATGATTTCTTTCTTCCAACTGGGGCGGGCTACTTGTGCTTTGACATTTTTTCATCTTTATTTTACTGCTCAACAATGTGCTCAGGATCTTCACTCTGTGTGTTGAGTTCTCGTTCTGATACTAATTGAAATTGTAGCACCTTCGTTTGCTGAGAGTGTACTAGCAGGTTGCTATAGAAACCTCTTGTATCACTGTGCGGAATTAATCCTATGTAGCGATGAAAGAGAGAACACACGAATTTGGTCACCTAGTTCGCCAATTGCCTACCTCTGGGGAGGACTTCTCAAGAGTCCTCAACGATTAACTAGCCTCGATTTCTAGTACAACGATTCAGTTCAGCCTACGCTCAAACAATCTTTACTACTAACCAAGCTTTAATGAATCAGGCCATGATCTAAACACCTTAGACCAGCCTGCACTACCTACTACTCACTCGACTTAATACAATAGCTAATCTACTCACAGCCTAGCCTATCCGAATTATGACAGTAATTATCGTACGTTGCTATAACACAATCTTGTGCCATGTAGCTTGTGCCGATTCTATCCGCGTAGCTCTAAGCCTTACACTGAGCCGATCGAACTGTTCCACGAGCGATGCACACTTCGGAGTACTCCCCCTTGCTCTGTGACCACCTGTCACCGATGGGAGTGAGTCTTCTGCCGTCTATGAGTTCCTCAGACACTCAGCGCTCCCTCGACTCGCCTTAATCAATCATCGAGCCTCTTGCTCCAGCTACCCTCTCCGATCACAGACTCTGCAAGTCTCGATCAGTCTCTACTTCACAATCACTCCTGCTCTGCGCGCACGCTCTGCTCAATGAGTGATGGATCCAATCTCTCCACTCTGCACTTGGCTGGCCTCATTCTGGATTGGATGCCTCTGCACTCTACCGAGGCTTACTTATATATGCTCAGCTCCGCACTTCCAAAAACATCATCATCTTCAAGTTGGTTTCCCCTCCTACTTTGTCGGATACTTGATAAGGACACTTACCTCCCAAAAGCATCATTATCTTTAAGCTGGTTTGTTGAAGACGATCACCTTCCAAAAGTATCATTATCTTCAAGCTGGTTTGTTGAAGACGATCACTTTTCAAAACATCATTATCTTGTGGCCGACACTATTATCTTGCATCTGACTTGTTGCGGTAGGTAGGCGCTTCTGGGAATATTCTGAGCTCAAATTAGAAAGCTCTCGATGCTCTTCTCTTCAATTCTGGGCAGCTTGTTCTTCGCGCGGCTCAGGATGCTACTGCTCTTCTGCTACATGGGAAGTTGTAGCAACCCCTTGTGCACTTCATCTTGTTCACTCTGGAGGGTTTTGTCAATTGAATTTCATTACCTTAACACGCACAACAAAAGCACAAGGAAACAAGGCGTCATCAAGGGAATCAAAGATTGAACATATATATAGAAGTTTTATCTCCCTCTATTTTTTTTGTATTTTTTAGATTTTCCAAATTTCTTTTCTATGATGTTTGTCTTTAATTTGATGTGTGTGTAGCGGCCCTTGTTCTAGGATTTTACAGGTGTTAATTGTCCTCTAACTCATGATTATGCAATGAATACACATGTTGTATGTTAATTGAAGATTTGATTCAATACGATTACATATATCATACAAGGTGTACAATACAATGTCTCAATGAATAAACACATAAGTTTACTACCAATAAACCAACAAGATGATGTAAAACAACTTGATTAACTATTGAATCAACATTAAGTAGTAATGACCACGACGGTGCCTACAATTTTAATAGAGAAATTGACATTTCAAGTTGAAAGACTATGAATTTAAGTTATTTCTATCTCGACTAATCATGCAACGATAGTTATGCCATGTTCTTTTGTACTTATAAAGTACTTATTTCAGTACATATAAATAAATATAAGTAAAGTTCAGTACATATAAGTAAATATAAATAAACATAAGTAAAGTAATAAGTTTAAGTACAAAAGAACACACAAGGCCATGTTCTTTTGTGCTTATAAAGTACTTATTTCAGTACGTATAAATAAATATAAGTAAAGTTCAGTACATATAAGTAAATATAAATAAATATAAGTAAATATAAGTACATATAAGTATATATAAATAAATATAAGTAAATATAAATAAATATAAGTAAAGTAATAAGTTTAAGTACAAAATATAAGTACAAAAGAACACACCCTTAGTGATGAAAATGAGCAAGAATTAATTGAGTATACATCTCATTAGAGGAGAATCGTAATTAAAGAGTCTATTTGAAGAGTAGAGGCACAACAACAATTGGTATTTATCCGGATACATAGACGATTCTCATCTTTTATTGGACATTGCATTTATGCATCTCATTATCTATTTAAGTGGTGCTTAAATAATATCTTGATATGGTTAGAAGATACTTTTATATTTCAGATCACATTAATATTTTAGGTTACATACTTTATTATTCGAGTTAGAATAGCTAACACGAAACATCGTATTACATAGTGCACATGCTTATATTGCTTCTTTATAATCGAAACATCGTATTACATAGTTCAACCTAGTCTTTACCAATTTATGAATATTGATTTGACATCTCTAAAAGCCCTCTTCACTTGACTTATCAAAAAGCTAAAAATTGATACGTCAATGGGCTTAAAGGATAGCAATTGATGAAATCACATTTGAGAAATTAACAATTGATTTTTACATACACATAACTATATATATAAAAAAAAAAGTCTTAGCCCGTTGTATCGATAATACTAAAGTATTGAACTTTACTGAAATAAAAGAGTTGAATACAATTAAAGTGCTGACTAGACTTAAATATAATAACTATATTGAAGTACTTCACTTTAATACTTAAGATCGGATGGTTAGAATTGTAGTGAATATATATGCATAAATTATTAAATATAGATGTTTGGTAATGTTATGGACAGTGAAGATTAATGAATATATTGTCACATGCCTTTTTGGAGAATCCTAAGTGCCTTGACAACTCACATATTAGCACTTGTCGATAGACAAAAGTTATAAATTTTATTTTTAATGGGTTGAAAGGATATGTTAGACAATTTGTGTTATTTTTTTTTTTATCTTTTTGTGTTTATTTGATTTTTAAGAAATATGTTTTGATATTTTTATGAGTTTTGAATTGTTTTGTTTAAAGTGCTTTGAGTTAATGGATTTTGATTTTTGAAAAATAATTTTGAAGAAAGCTCAATTCTTTGTAAGTAAAATGCATTAATATTATTAATTAGAAATCTCATATGAAAGTACATTGACCATCAACTGCTCCAAAAATCCGAAGTGCATTGGTACATATATGTTCAAATACTCTAAAACGCAAAAATGTATTATTGTATATACGTGCAAATGCTCCAAAAAGTTAAAATACATCGTTAATTTAATGTATTATGGTTCACATTAAGTGCATTGTTGGATTGTGTTAAAAATGAATTATTAGAAATAATATTATTCATAGTGGGAAAGGTGATTGGAGATAAATAAAAGTACGGTTAATTAGAGAGAGAAATTGAAATAAAGTTTATCGGAGAGAGAGAAAGAGAAAATAATAATTTGAGAATAGGTTGTAAGCGTGTCAATAGACTCGTGAGTGGCTCGTGAACAAGCTCGGCTCGATTTTAAACAAGCTAAGTACGAACATAATACTTGATTCGTTTATTAAACGAGACAAGCTTGAACAAACTGGTGTTCGCCTCGTTTAGATTCGTGAGCAACTTGTTTATTCGTTCGATTAAAATTTATTTATAAACTTGATCAAAACTCATTTAGATAAAAATTATTTAGATATATTAAAACTATTGAATATATTACTACATTCTTTAACTTAAGGTCAATCTAAAATAAAATTTAAACTGTTGAGACGTAATTTTTTTTATAGTTATTTGGCTTCATGAACACATACTTTAAGTAGTATAACTTTTTTTTTTTTTTTTTTTTGTAACGAGCTAAAATGAGTAGCTTGTTTATGAGTTTGATTATAGCTTGAGCTTACTACATTTCAGGCCGAGCTCGAGTACTTAAAAATATTGACGAGTCAAGTTCGAGCATCAACAATATAGGCTCGACGAATTCGAGCTGAGTACGAGTTTAATATATTTCTAATCCCGTCGAGTTCGAGTTTTACAATTTTCGGCTCGACTCGTCTGCAACCTTATTTGAGAGAGAAACGTTTATGGGTATAAATTCAAATTTACCCCTTCGACCAGTTTGTAATTTCAAAATAATTTATATACATGTGGAAACTTGTGAGTCATTAGGTAAAATATTTAAATGACTCACAAAAAAACCCATGGATTCTCCAAAATGGAACGACCTCATTTGAGCGCCTCCCGTTCATATATATATCTAAGAGTTTACTTATACTCCTTTTTTTTTTTTTTTTACTGATCTCATTCTTGTAATGACACATGTAATCTCATTTAGTAAAAAGGATTTGAGGAATAGAAAATGATCCAATTACATTCACATTCGAAAACATATCTTTCTTCCATTATTGACACGAGAAACTATGTATTTATCCGCAACATATTTATGAAGCTTTTACATCTCCAAGCTTATAAAGGCCGAGGTATTGAAAACAAAATCTATCAAGCTCTTAACTGTCGAAGTTTATAAAGGCTGAGATACCAGGCCTTCATGAAATAAACAAGAAAATGAGAAACAGGAAACTGAGTTTGTAGCAGCACCATGACATGTTATGGATACATTAAGCTTTCACTCCACCAGCTGTTAGTATCAGAAGACGCCACCCAGCTGAAAGGAAGAGGAAAATACACAATCTGTCATCCACTTCGCTAAATAAAGGGAGGAGAGAACAGTATCATACACGCTGCCGCAAACCATGTCACTTATACGCTGAAGGAATAGGCTGATTGACATATTTTAAAGGTTTTGTTTGACCTAATCTATCTTAAATCAGTGCCTCTCACCTGGCTTCCATTTGAATCACCTATACTCAGAACAAATTCTTATTCGATAAACATTAAAAACCTAAGGAGACAACATCATCACTGGTCCTTACCAATATTGCCTCTATTTCTTTCTCTGAAACCGGTGTACGTTTCGGCTGAAGTGATGCTTTACCACCAACAGCAGTGTTCCTGGGTGGTGCTGGAACATCTGATGCAAAGAAAAAGGTGGCCTCCTTGTTTGCTAATTCAGAATGAGTTTGTGGTGCAGCACCTGAACACAATTAGTTAGATAGCTGTTAACTTTAGCAGTAGTTACACATGGATATGAAGTGAACTGTTCTAGTCAGGAACTAACAGAGATGAACTCACAAATCGATGGGTATTTTTAGAGTCTAACATCAAATTTGAGTTTCGACTTAATAATATAGAACCTTTCCGAGTCTACCTAAGCTTAGAATTTTTTTTTTTGGAGAGCTGACATCGGAAGGAGAAGGACTACTTCCATTACAGGAAGGGAAAGTTGGAATTTCGAGTCAAGCACCTATCGGTTGGAAGAGCGAGATAATCAATCAAATCAGGGGTTCCAGTTGCACCCCAGATGATCAAGCAATATATCAGAGCTCTACAAATTGTCAAGCAAACATGATTATTTATGTACGTTATGCGTAACCCATCAAGCTTTAGAGCAACATTTTCCTAAATGGATATAGCAAAACGAGCACAAGAACAATTGAAAAGTCAGTGATCAAATGAAACAAGATCCAGCTTTCATATTTTACTAAATTGAGGTTTTCAGGTTGGCAAGTTCCCTTTTCCTCCAAGCGATTACAAATACAGAAGAAGTTAGCCCACTACAACAGGCAACAAGATAAATTGAAAACCCTAAAGTAGAGAAACTTTCGATTACCAAATCTGAGGGTGTTGTTGAAATAAAAGGGAGGAGAAATGAAACCTGATAGCGGAGATGTGCCGTATCGAAATTTGATGCTGGGAACTCTCCTCATCATATGGGCTCCCGCTCCTGCTCCTGCCATGTTTTTCTTCCTTGAATTGGCGATGGGTGGTTTTCAATTTACAGGTGTTTATTATTATTTATTTATTTTAAAAAAGGAAATTGGTCGGTCCAAATGAAGATCTATTAAACTCAGGCAGCCATTATGGTACAAAAAGCATTACCCAGCTAAACAGATTTAAGAACTTCATAAGGTCTAGTTTTTCACAATGGCAT
Organism: Umbilicus rupestris; assembly: GCA_963678935.1. NCBI lineage: Eukaryota > Viridiplantae > Streptophyta > Magnoliopsida > Saxifragales > Crassulaceae > Umbilicus > Umbilicus rupestris. The sequence continues at coordinate 8,933,954 of OY787621.1, forward strand.
GGCAGCGTTCAAGTATCAGCATCCCAATCGGCAAACTCAGAAAGTGGATCAAATTTGAGACCCACAGTTGGGTGACCTGTAATACCCGAGTGTACATCACATTCCAAGCAGCCTCCTATCTGGTAACAATCCACTCCACAATTGGCCGCAAACCAACTAGTACATGTCATACCCACATCAAACGGAGACATAATGTCCATGTGGAAGTTTATATGTGTGGTGGTGTCTGGGGACAGAATCAAATCATTTGCATGTTCCGGAAAGGGTGTGGGTACGCATGACTCATGGCTAGGTGGTGATAACAGTGAGTTGCTCGGCAGGTGGCTGCAAGTGTGAACTCCACAGTATGTAATGTTGAAGACAGGCGGGCCTTGCTCGTCTGTTCGTTGGACCTGTTTCTTGGCTAAACAACCTTGTGTAGCTTTGTGTGTGCATCTGTAGTACCCTCTGCGCAAAATGATGTTATGTTATAGTCGGAGACTGCGTGTATTGTTTAAGACATGTAATGTAACCTTGGATATTTGGATCCGAGGATGTCTTTCTGTCCGTATTTTCTCCAAATATATCCATCCTCCAGACCTCCTGCTCCTTTTGCAAGAGTCGCCTGTTTTATACATTTCCTGATATTCATAAAATATTACAAGACAGGACAGCCTCCTCGTCACTATAAATAAAACCATGCTTTTGTTTTGTTATCACCTCTTCCCATATTTGTTTTTGCCATCTTCTTCAATTACAGGGTTGTCTCTTGCTGGCTGAGGAGGTTGGACGGGGAAAGTGAGCATGAAAATGGACCTGTTGTATGAATTCACAAGCCCTTCAACGAAAAGTAGACTTGATTCTCGAGAAGACGAGGAAGCATGGGTTCGCAGTCGCCTAGCCAAGTCCCTTCCATGTACGAGTTCACTCCTAATCCGCTTCAGTTGCTCCCTTTTACTTGCTTTCTCCATAAGTGGTACTGCCCAGTGTAGTAAGTATGCATATAAATAAATAAGGAGTATCAACAATCCAAGTTGTAATCACACAGAAAGATTGAGCATAAATCAGAGGATTAGTGAGGACAAGGGAAGGTTTTCAGTTGACTACAAAAATAACTTTTAAGTGGAGTAATGAATTATTTAACGACTAAAAGTGGTAATACATAAATAGATTGGTATCAATGGGAAACGGTATTAGTGACATTAAACTATAGACTTCCAAGACTAAGAATGGTCTTAAGACTTGTCATATTAAAGAAAGTAGGACCAAAGACTTTTCCATGTTTCTTTCTGAACATTATACTTCACGAAATAGAGAGCCCACTCACACATTTTTAGATGAGAAAAAACCTTTCTACCAAAATGTAAGAGTCTTTCAAATGAACAATGGTAATGTTGGCAGTTTGCAACACAATACAATGTTAATCTGCATCCCACCATTTAATGCTTCATGATTGCAGGTCCTAGTTTAGTCAACCAAACAAAACTAGGAAATTTCAGTGTCAACCATACTTGACGTGTACTGCAAAGATTAATGGAATGTCATTTTAAAGCTACTGAGACTCGGTCTCTGATGACTATACTAATTTATGGCTTAGATTGTCCCTTGTTCGACGTCCACGACTTAATTCGAGTCTTTCACGCACTGACTAAAAACGAAGAAGCTTCAATAGATACAAGTTGCAATCATCTCACTCTTACTTCAATTAATTAATGACCTGAGATTAAAATTTAGAGCATACTTCACCAAAAGAACAATGTACACTTAAAATGTATGGGTTATAGAAATTCAATACAAACACTTAAAATGCAAATAGTAGAGAAATCAGAATGAAAACATGGATTCGTGGTTATTTCAAGTCAAAGCCACACAATTGAATGCCAAAATACAGGGGACCTCTTGCCCCAATGTGAAGGAAACATTTGGAAGGCTGCCCCCAAAACACTTTGACAAATGACATGCAATGATGTATCCTGTAATTTACAATCAAAACAGATTATAGAGATACTACTCATATGTATAACAACTTCCATAAAACATCATTGTGAAATAATGCAAGTAATCCTTTTTTTAAAAATTGAATAGAATAAACATATTTAATTTTAGAACCAACATCATTGTCAAATGATGTTTCATCAATGATTTGGCACCTATAACAACAACATGAGTGTAATTAGATCAAGCTCATCAACATTTAACATAGAACCAAACAACACCAGACTGATAGATCGATAACTTTTCTATCAGGACAAATTTGGCCAGCAAGAGTCAATGACATCCACAAGAATGAGATAGGGCCAGTTTGTGCTTAGTAGGAATATTTGATGGTTTGCAACCAAGAAGACCAGCCTCATTAATCAGATCTGGAGCATATTTTCGTTGATTGAGGAAGATGCATTTGTCAGACCTGGCGATCTCAATGCCCAAAAAATAGTGTAGCTCTCCCAGGTCCTTAACCTTGAATTGTGAGTGGATAAATGATTTGATGTCAGAAATCAATACTTGTGAGGTACCGATGATGAGAACATCATCTACATAGACTAGGAGAATAATGAACTCACCAGATTTTGAGTAGGTGAATGAAAAGTAATCATTTAGACTGGTAGAGAAACCATAGGAAATCAGAGAATCACTGAAATTACTAAACCATTGGCGAGAAGCTTGTTTGAGGCCATAAAACTTTTCAATAATTTGCAAACCTTTCCATTGGCCTTTTCTGATTTGTACAAACTTGGGGGTAAAGTTCATATACACTTCCTCATTAAGATTTCCATGCAAAAAGGCATTGTTGATATATAGGCCATTTCCTCGTAGCAGCAAGTGCCAAAACAGTGAGAAACTGTTGGCATTTTAACTACAAGAGCAAATGTATCTTCATAGTCTAAGCCTTCCAATTGAGTATAACCCTTAACAACCAATCGTGCTTTATATCTCCCAATGAACCATCTGAATTTCTCTTGATTTTATACACCCATTTGCATCGAACACAGTTTTTTTCGGTAGACAAAGAGGTTAATTCCCATGTGTTATTAGACTGAAGAGCCTCTAGTTCTTGCTGCATTGCCTGAATCTAGAGTGGATTTTTGGAAGCAGTAGAGTAACTAGTTGGCTCAGATTCAGTTAATAAGGTGAGGGCATAATGCTAAAAATGAGGGGTACAAGCTGAGTAATTGACGAAGTCAGAAATAGGATATGGAGTTTTAATAATGGAATTAGAGCAGATAAAGTCTTTGAGTAGTATGGAAGGCCTTTTAGGTCTGGTGGATTTTCTGGTAGGAAGAATCTGATTGGGGATAATGGCTGGAACTGGAAGAGGTCTGGTGAAGGTGATGTGGTGGGTTCAGGGCTGGTTTGGATAATTGGCTCATCAAGTATAGGTGGTGTAAGGATAGGTAAAGGAATATCAGGTGGGTTTGGTGGTGTGTGGGTAGATATTGTGAGGTAAGGAAAAATATTTTCATGGAAAATAATGTCACTGCTGACCAAATAGGAGTGGGATGTGAGGTCAAAACTTTGTAATCCTTTTAGCCAAAAGGGTAACCCAAAAAAATCCACGGATTTGCTCTAGGATCAAATTTTGTCTTATTAGGATAGATATTTGTGGCATTGCATAAGCAACCAAATAATTTGATATGAGCAAATGAAGGAGTCTTATTGAAGAGTACCTCATATGATGAATTATCTCGCAGATTTACTGATGGAATTCTGTTGATAATGTAGGTTGATGTCAGTATAGAATCACCCTAGAAGCAGACATGAATCCCAGACTGGAGTTTCAAGGCTCTGGTTGTTTCAAACAGGTAACAATGCTTTCTTTCAACTATATCATTTTGCTGAGGTGTGTAAGAGCATGATGTCGATGAATGCAACATTTTCAGGCTAGGAATGTGGAGATTTTAGAATTAATAAATTCTTCGCCATTGTCGAGAGTTTTGATAGAGAGACCAAACTGAGTCTGAACCATAGCAAAGAACTTTATAATCTGATCTAAAACTTCATATTTTGATGACATGAGAAAAGTCCATGTAAATTTAGATAGGTCTTCCACTATAGTTAGGAAGTATTTTGCACTAGATAATGTAGGTTCCCCTGTATGGTCCCCAAACATCAATATGGACTAGATCAAAATTTTTCTCACTAGTAGAAGTGCTATCTGGAAAAGGCTGTCTGACCTGCCTTGCTTGGGGAAGTAATCACATACAGTACTTATGTTTTTACAGACCATGTCAGGAGCGTATTTCTGAAATTTATTTGACAGTTTTGAAAAAGGAACATGTCCTAACTTTTTATGTCATAAACTAATAGAAGCTTGGCTCCCTTGAGCTGATAGGCACTGAATTTCATCTGCATTATCTTTGAGCGTATAAAGTCCCTTCTCAGCATTACCAATCAACTATGAAGTCTGTTTTTGAGGATCCTGTAGATAACAACCTTTATTAGTAAACTGCACATTATATTGTGGGTTGCTAATAAGCTTGGTAATACTTATGCAATTGTATTTGATTTCAGGGATGAGTAGAACATCATGGAGGGTAATATTGCTGTTGATCGAGAAATTTCCAGTGTGCCTAACAAACACAGTATTTCCATTTGGCATGGATACCTTAAATGGAACAGGTAACTCTTTAACATCTGTAAAATATGTGAATAAGTAGTTATATGATCAATGGCACTACTGTCAATAATCCATTCATCAGTTCATATCTTAGCATGAGTTAAGAAAGTTATACCTACTGCTATGTGTCCTTGATTTTCACCAGAACCGTTGAGAAATGCCATGAGCTTGTTTAATTGTTCCGGGCTCATTTTGACTAATTGAACTTCAGATTGCTTCTCTGTGTCAGAAACAATGTTGTTTGTTCTTGAACGAATTTCCTTTGTATTAGAACTCTTTCCTCCATTGTGCAGTCTGTGACCCACTGAATACCCATTTAGTTTGTAGCATTGTCTTTTGTATGTCCTGGCATTTGACAATGTGAGCAAAAAAGGTCACTCAGTTTATAGCATCTTTCCCTAGAATGGCCTGATATCTGACAATAGGAACAGAATAATTCTCTTTTATTTTTGTTGTCAGGGTTTTCATTGGAACTTCTTTGAGGCTGTTTGTTTCCTGATTGTGCATGAAAGTGATTGCTGGAATTTCCTTGAACACTGTACATTGTAGATGCTTCCAGGTGAGTTGTTTTCCCAATTCCTCTTTGTGTTGCATCTTGCACAATCATATAATAGACTTCATTCAGTGTAGGCATAGGTTTCATAGCCAAAATTTGTGACCTGATGGATATGTGCACATCATTTAAACCCATGAGAAACTTCATAATCTTGTCTGATGATCTTTTCTCACGCAAGAACCTGGCTGATTTGCACTGAATACCAAGAACACAAGAATCAGGGAGATTTAAACCTTCTTCTCCGCCCCATAGTTGTCCTAACTTTTCATGATACTTTGCTACTGTCATTTCTCCTTGTTTCAGTGCATATATCTTTTCTTGAAGTGCAAAAATTCTAGGTCCATTAGATGTAGAGTATCTTGCTGCCAAATCGGACGATGCCTCAATAGCATCCTTGTTTCAGTGCATATATCTCATCCATTTAGTCATCTGAGATGGATTATCAGGTCTAGAACAGTTTCCAGTTACAAAGTCCATCTTATTTTTGCATCATAGGGACATCTCCATAGATTTCTTCCAAGTTACATAGTTTGATTGATTGATTGAAGGTTGTGTAACAAGCGAAATGCCACTGATTTCATTGTGTGCAATGTATAATGAATCACTGAAGATATTATTAGCAGTACAAGAAGAACTCACAGTTGCTGATGCTCCAGGTTGATCCACCTTAGGTTTTCAAATTTTGGAGGCTTTGGTTTTCAAATTCTTGAGGCTTTGGTTTGGCTCAATTCTCGGACCGCCGCTTGGAATTGATCGTCGGCTCTGGTACCATGAAGAAAGTGACGATCAGAGCTTGATCGGACAGTCGCCGGAGCTTCGGTGGTAGCAGAAATCAAGATTGGGAATTCTGGATTTTGTTTTTGATTGATCAAAAATGAGAAGAGAGGGAATCTGGTACAACAGATTTGCCTCTATTTGTACAAATTGCAAGTCAGTCCTCATACTCTTGTAATTTACAAATTGATCCTATGAAGTTAATAACTTTACATTTGAAACCCCTGTTGAATTGCAGATCTGATTTCTCAACCTGCGTCATCTTGTAGCCGTCTGTCGGGTTGGAACTGAGCTCGGTAGAGGATCTATAAGGGCATCCGCACCCGTTGAGGAAGTTCTACCTCGTTGAGGAATATCTCGAGAAGCAATTCCTATTACTATTCATCAAACAGTAATAGCAATCTGCACATTTTGTGCACCCATAACTATCTCGAGGAGATATTTCTATTACTATTCACATTTTTTAATAATTTTTTATTTTGATAAATATTTTTTTAAAAGTATTGATGAATTATTGATCGGATTCCCGATAAGATTTTTAGTTAAATTTTGTTATTTGTAAATCAAGTGTTAAATGTAAATTAAAATTAAAATTAAGGACAACTTAAGTTTTTCGAACATAAATTAAAATTAAAATGAGATTACATTAAAATTTAAATAAAGTTCATAATCTAATCATCTTGTTGAGGACGGAAATAATCTGAAAAGTACGAATCCATTTCATTGTCGTTGTTGGCATCCTCTTCCTCATAACGTTGCAAAATACTCGCCTTTTTCTTTGAGAAATATTTCTTAGATTTTGGTGTCATCATTTCTGTGTTCATTTCCATAATCATTGACTCTTCAGCCTTTTCTTGCATCCGGTGAGTATGCTCCATTTGCTTTTGAGCAAGTTCCACTTGCATTTGTTGGATAGCCAATGCTTTTTTCTGATTTTCGGCAATGGCATGTAAAGCGTCACTATAATTATTAGATGAATTTGCGATTTTCTTACCCTTTCTCCTTGCCTCTTTCGCCGCCTTCACCCCAGCTGGTCTCACCGGACTAGATGGACTCATATGATTACTTTCGGGTGTAGAAAATATCGGTTCTTCGTGGACTTCTTCCATAACCGGACTACCATCATGGTTATATGTCGATGGAGGAGTTGCTTGCAATGGTGCACCACCTCCATAAGTCGGTGGAGGAATTGTTTCCATAGGTGCGAATGTTGGATGTGACTTAACTTGTTCCCAACATTCAAAATGTATGAATGTCTTTTTCTTTTTTGCGACATACATAGTTTGAGCTTTTCGTACCTATCCATTCGAACAATAAAACATATTAGATTTAAAGAAATATTAATTAACAATAATGATGTTGCAAAAAAAAAAAAACAATAATGATGTTGCGTAAGCTAATTAAATAATTTACCCCATCTTGCACATTTCCGCCGGATTCCGGATTTCTTCTTGCATATGCAATGCATGCCGTCCAATAAGATAAATTCGGTTTCAACTTAGCAAATCGAGAAATAATGGCAGTTTGAGATCTTGAATCAGTAGTAATTACCTCATCGTCACGCATAACCCAATTTGATTGAAAATCGGCGTGAACTTTTTCCCACAACTTGTCGGTTCTTTGTCTATTGCCGGTAATTGGATCGGCGATTGACGACAATATGAAATGCACAATTGCACATCTTCGGACATAGACAAATTACCCAACATATTGAAAATATGAGAGAAGAGATGAAATCTGTGAATTGAAATAAGAGAGAAGAGTGAAATATTGAATATTTTGTGTGAAATTTGAGTGAGAAGAGTAGTATATTTATAGTAGTTTTTTAGATAGGAAAAAATTACTTTTTCATAATTTTTTTCGATTTTGTAAGATATTTTTGAGTGAAATCCCGTTGGGAATCTATCTGGGCCGTTGGATCAAATTTAGATCTGATCCAACGGACCAGATTTTTTTTCCGTTACAAAATCTGCCGTTGGATTGCAGGGCACGTGGAGCTTCCTCTCTCCTTTGTAGCTTCTCTCTCCTCCGAGCTTCTCTCTCCTCGGCTTGCTCCTCGAGATCGATCTGGAGATCGATCTTCCTCCTCCGGATCGTTCTTCCTCTTCTCCTCAACCGCTGCATTTGAAAGTGGTGAGAACGTTTTCAAATTGAGATAGATCGTTCTCTCCTGGGGATAGATCTCGGCACCGGTGCGGATGCCCAAACATAGCTTATTATGTGAGTGTCATATGATCACAATGAAGTTGATGGACGGAATCTACAGTTGATGCTATTCGTTCCAATATTTCTCCATCGGCAACGGTAAATACATGAAATTGATTGTTTAGCTCGATCCAGCTGCATCCAGGACTCTTTTTAATCCCTAAGCTGGTCAGCTTATTATAAACTTCCAGCTTTTTATCCCACTTTCCCCATCTTGCATAAATATTCGACATTATAACAAAAGCAGCGACTGATACCGTATTCAGATTTAACATCTTTGATGCCACCCTCTCACCCATTTCCAGGTTCATCCAATACCAACATGCACCAAGCAGAGCTCCCCACACAACCTCATCCGCTTCCATTGGCATGTTTTTTATAAGACCCTCAGCTTCTTGTAAGCAACCAGATCGTCCAAGAAGATCAACAACACATGCATAGTGCTCTAATGTGGCTCTTATTTCATACTCCGTCTCCATGGCAGTAAACAATCGCATCCCATCATCAAGCAGACCTTCACGGCAACAAGCTGACAGAACCCCCACAAAAGTAACAGCATTTGGGTTTATTCCCCTTACCAACATAATTTCAAAAAGAAGAAGAGCCTCAGAACCACGATCGTTATCTGCAAATCCTTTTATGAGAGCTGAATAAGCAGCCACATTAGGAGAAGGGATGCTGTTGAATGATATCTGTGCACCTACTATGTCCCCACATTTGGAATACATATCAATGAGAGAGGTTCCCACATAAACATCAGTCTCCAATGGAGTTTTAATCAGACAAGCATGAATCAGCTGTCCCTGTCGAAGACATCCAATGCCAGAACATGCACTGAATAGTGAAGCAAATGTTGATCTGGTAACATCTATACACAGTCTATGCATGGTGACGAACAACCTAAAAGCATTTTCATATTGACTGAAGTAAATGTAACTTGAAATCATGGAATTCCATGTCACAGGATCCCTCTCGTCTTTAATTTCATGAAAAACTTCCAAAGCCTGACAGAGTGACCCATTTCTACTATATATTGTGATCATGGTATTTGAAGATATCAAAGTTCTGTCCGGCATAGTTTCAAACAATGATTTTGAATCCTCAGGCCTTCCAGCCATTGCATACCCTTTAATCATTATATTGTAAGAGACTGCATTTTTGCCGCTTAACCTTTTAAAAACTAGCACTGCATCTTCAATCCTGCCCATTGATACTAATCCCCCCATAAAAGAATTGGATACGCTTACACCAGGAGTTGTAGTGTTCTCATAAATTTTCCTTGCATCATTGATGGCAAGACAATGGAAGTAAAGCTCGATGAGCGCGGAGGCAACTGAATCATCATACTCAAACCCAGCTTTAACTATAAGTCCATGTACTTCCTTTCCTGGATCCAATAGTTCTAACCTCTCACAAGTCCTTATAATGCAATCCAGTGTGAACTCATTCGGTTTCACTTCATCAATCCTCCTCATCCACCTGAATAATTCAAAGGCTGTTTTGCATTCATCTCCTCCTCTCTTGGAATAACCTGATATCATTGTTGTCCAAGCCCGGACATCCCTGTTTCTCATATTCATAAACAAATTCATGGCTTCCTTCATCTCGTCACACTGCACAAACCCTACAAGCATCGAGCTCCAGACCAACTCATTTTTCTTACACAGTTCATCAAAAACTTGTTGAGCATCACTTAATCTGCAACAAGACGAATAAAAGTACAAGAGAGCAGTCCCCACAAACTCAAATCTCAGAAACCCGCTTTTCAGAAGCAGAGAATGCAATTGTTGCCCAGCACGGTGCGCCTTTAAATGAGCGCAAACGCTGAATGCTGATGTAAAAGTGGTATCATTTAACTTGACATGGCCACTATGCATATTAGAAAGCAGATGAAGAGCTTCCGCATATCTTCCCCATTTAGAATACCCAGATAACATAGAGTTCCAAGAGACAACTGATGGTAGAGGCATTTCATTGAACAGGTGACGTGCAGCATCAAGTTCCCCTTTTGTGAAACAAGCCGATATCAATATGTTGGAAGAGACGACGTCGGATCTACGGGACACAGAGATGGCAGCATCAAGCTTGCGGGAGAGCCATAGTTTTGGATGTGAGAGTTTAGGCGGGATGCACGCTTTCATAATTACAAAGGCTAAATCTGTTGTTCTGGCCTCCTTCCTTATGTTGTTCTCTTCACCACAAATCCATTTATTTCTCTGCAACCAAAACTATATTTTGAAAGTCTTGCCGTGCGCGCCATGCTTCAATAAGTTTCTGGTTGTTTTAAATCAAATTTTGACTTCATCGGTAGAACCATAAAAACGTTTTAGAGAAGCAGCATAAATTTGATATTTATTGACATTTACCTTTTAAGTTAACATTTCAAATATGTTAATTGAATCATACGATCATCATATTGACGATGTTTAATATGTTGTGTAATTTACATAAATATTTAATTATCACAAAAGTATTCATTATGGCTCAAAACATAATTATGGGACGATTATTTAGTATTTTGGTATAAATAAAATAATAAATAATAAATACATCAATAAATTATTTTTATTTGATGTATTTTATTGTCAATGTTTCATTACTAAAGTAAAATATCACTTTCAATTCATATCATTGTCTATAGACTTGCTATTAATTTTGTGTCACATATCTCGAAAATGCCATAATGTACTATTTTGTGGAACATATCTTCATTTGTATTTTTTTTTTTTTTGAGCTTAATGCTTATTCAATTTCTTTCGTTTCCTGGTCAATTTATATTTCAAAGTCTTCCATTACTGCCAACGTCAACAACATTCCTCCATTGAATGAAACAAATTTCATAGATTTGAAAGAGAACACAAAGATTCCTCTACTACTATGAGTGTCGGAAATACCTTTTATTTGGAAAAGTGAGATCGGTCTAATAGGTTAAGAATGATTATTATGAAGTATGACATTCCAAAGGCTTTTTGAAGTGATATTCCAAGTGAATTATTTATCGAGATTGAAAAGTGGTTTTTCAAAACTTAGCACACTTTTGGCTAGCTTGATTTCAATGAGTTGAAAAACAAAGAAACATAGTCGGGAGTACGACAAGGAAATGTCTCATATTGCTTTAAAACTTAAGACGCTAAAGCTCGAGTTATACGATGATTTAACTCATATTTTTAGTTTTAGTGTCTCTTCTTGCGCAATTAATTTAGTTTAAGGTCACTTTTATCTATTTGAAGAAGTTGAGTCTTACTAAACTCGTTTCATATTGTGTACAAGAAGAACAGAGGCTGGAGCAAGTCAAGTCTAAGAATGTTCGCTTGACTCGTACATGTAAGGAAAAGGGAAAACAAAAAGGGAAGGTTAAGGACATCAAGGTTGTTGTGCCTCCTAACGGCTCGTAATTTAAGAAAAAAATTGATTCTGAATGTTTCTTCTACCATAAACATGGATACATTAGAAAGGATTATCTTTAGTATGATAAGTGAGGCTTATTAAAAAGGATAGGTTTCTCAATTGTATATGTTCGGAAGTTAATTTAGCTTCGTACTAAAAAAATACATGATGGTTATATTCTAGTTGAAATTCACAGCGTCTCAGTTAGGCAGATTTGTGAACAAGCAGTTGCTGCAGCACACTCTTGTTCACTCGGAAATTGTTTCAGGAAACAATGAACAAGATAAAAATTTGTTCACCAGTTCGGCCAACTGCCTACGTCTGGGGAGGACTATTCTCCAGTCCTCAATCCACTAAACACGAAGGTCTCCAAGTACACTCGGTTACAACTCCACGCAACCTTGTGTGGTTCACTTGACACAATCAGAACAAGCTCTGACTTGTGTCTGCACACCCTCTACAAATGTCAATCTAGAATAGCTACAGTCTTCTCAAAACTTAGCCTATTCTAAACTACACTCACTCAGCAGGGTTGCTGCAGCAACTGCTGTAACACACAGCTGATGCACAATTGTCCGCGTCGCTCCAAAGCCTTCTGCCGAGCCGATCGAACGATTCCACGAGCGCTGCACACTCTGGAATACTCCCCCTCACTCAGTGACCACCTGCCACTAGCGAGAACCACCGCTTAGACACTCGACCGAGCCACACACCCGTCAGTTCTTCCGCGGCTGCCCTTGATCAACCAACAAGCACCACTGCTCTGAATTGGCTTCCAGATCAAGCTCGAATCAGACTCTGCAAGTCCTGATCCCCTTCTGCTTCTGTCACCACGGCTTTGCGCTCACGCTCTGCTCTCGGGTGATGATCGAAGAAATCGTCCGTTGCACACCAAAATTGCTCTCTCTAAATTCTGTGTATGTACTCGTGTATCCCTCAGCTTCGATCAACCTCTCTGCTCTAAACCCCTTTCTCTTAAATAGTAGCACCAGCTTTAAGCAAGACCAGGTTTAAGCAATGTCCCAAAAAGAACAATTATCTCCTAAAATCTAGGAGATTAGATTAGATTTTGATCTTCAACACAAAACTCCTTCTCTAGCTAGGAAACCCCACTGGAATATTCTCCACAGCACTTTAGAAATTCTTCTGATGTTCTCCGTAGAGCTCCCAGCCCTTCTAGTCAAGCCCAGGTCGCTGCTGCTTCTCGGACAGATGATGCAGCCACTTGAACAAGCTCCTGCTATAGCATCCCCTGCTGAAGCTGTTGCTTGTTCACTTGTGCTGTAGCTGCTCCTTGTTCACTTGTGCTGTTTTTGTCAAACACTGCCATACTACATCATCAATCTCCCCCTTGGCATTTTGACAAAACCCTACAGAGATTTGTTTGTAGAATTTCTTAACCTCCCCTTCTTCTCCTTCTCTTCTCCTCCCCTTTTTTGGAATAAATGACAAGGGGGTGCTCCTGGCTGCCCTATGGAGGCAACACACAGAGCCCCAGAGAGGCTCTCAGGTCTTCGAACCGGACTGCATCCAGACCTTTTGTGAAGATATCAGCAAGTTGTTTGGCAGACACCACATGCTGTAGCGCAATGATATTCTTTTCTACTAGATCACGGATGAAGTGATGACGAATGTCAATGTGCTTGGTTCTGCTGTGCTGAACCGGATTCTTAGATATGCTGATGGCACTCATGTTGTCACAGTAGAGAGTCATTTCATCTTGATCAAGACCATACTCACTCAGCATTTGCTTTATCCACAGCATTTGTGCACAGCAGCTCCCAGCAGCTATGTATTCAACCTCGGCAATGGATAATGAAATGCTATTTTGCTTCCTGCTCAACCAAGACACCAGGTTATTTCCTAGGAAGAAGCATCCTCCCGAAGTGCTCTTCCTGTCCTCTGAGCATCCTGCCCAGTCCGCATCACTGTATCCTACCAGATTAGCATTTGTGTCCTTAGTATACCATAAGCCATAGTGCACAGTGCCTCCAACATACCGAATGATGCGCTTGACCAACTGCAAGTGACTATCTTTGGGACAGGCTTGAAATCTGGCACAGACTCCTACTGCAAAGGAAATGTCGGGGCGGCTGGCAGTCAGGTACATCAAGCTCCCAATCATGCTTCTGTAGATTGTCTGACTCACTTCCATTTCATGTTCATCTTTGATGGCTTTAACATGAGTGGCAGCAGGGGTTCGTTTGTGACTGGCCTTATCTAGCTGGAATTTCTGCACAAGATTCTTGCTATATTTGCTTTGAGCAATAAAGATGCCATCTTCTTTCTGGGTAATCTCCAGACCAAGAAAATATGACAGTTCTCCGACCATGCTCATTTGAAATTCCTATTGCATGTGATTCACAAACTGCTTCACCAGGTGCTGAGACTTTGATCCAAAGACAATATCATCCACATAGATTTGAGCAATGATCACATCTGACTTGGTTCTTTTGACAAATAGAGTTTTGTCAGCCCCCCCTCGTTTGTAGCCATGTTTTTCTAAGAACACAGTCAACCTCTCATACCATGCCCGAGGAACCTGTTTCAGTCCGTATAAGGCTTTCTTCAACTTATATACATGCTCTGGGTGATGAGGATCTTCAAATCCTTTTGGCTGAGAAACATATACTTCTTCAGAGAGGTCTCCATTCAGGAACGCACTTTTGACATCCATTTGATATAGTTTAAACCCCAGGAAACAGGACATGGCTAGAAGAAGTTTGATGGCCTCCAGGCGAGCAACTGGAGCAAACGTTTCTTCAAAATCTAGGCCCTCAATATGAGAGTATCCCTGCGCAACCAGTCTGGCTTTATTTCTTGTGATGTTTCCCTTTTCATCAGTTTTGTTTTTGAAGATCCACTTTGTGCCTATAATATTCACTCCATTTGGTCTGTCCACCAAGTCCCAAACATCGTGTCTTTCGAACTCTGTCAGTTCTTCCTGCATCGCCATCATCCAGAATTCATAACTCATGGCTTCCTTGAAGTTCTTAGGTTCAATGCTGGACATAAAACATGTATTGAGGTAAGCATGGCTTCTGGTTCTTCTTCTTTCTGCCGGATCTCCAATTACATTTTTCAGGGGATGATTCTTCTGAATCTTCTTCGGAGGCTGCCTTAAAGGTGGATCAGGAGCCTCAGTGTTCAGATCTTCAGACAGGCTTTCTAATTGTACATCTGGATTTTCTGCTTCAGCACTTGCTGTAGCATCTTCTGGAGCCACAGCTTGTTCACTTCTGTTCTGACTGACAGGCACCTCTTCAAGATCTGAGTCTTCATCATCAGTGGCAGGGACTTCTTCAGCAACATTGACAACAACATTTATGGATTCCATTACTGTATTTGTCCGCTGGTTATAGACTCGATAAGCCCTGCTGTTTGTTGAATAACCCAAGAACAATCCAGGATCACTCTTTGGGTCAAGTTTCTTCCTATACTCCCGATCTCTCAGAATAAAACAGTCACTTCCAAAGACATGGAAGTATTTAACTGTGGGCTTCTTCTGATTCCAGAGCTCATAGCAGGTCTGGTTGGTTCCTCTCCGTAAGGTGACTCTATTGATGATGTAACATGCGGTGTTCATGGCCTCTGCCCAGAATCTCAGGGGAACCCTCTTAGCATGAATCATGACTCTGGCCATTTCTTGAATTGTTCGATTCTTTCGTTCCACTACACCATTCTGCTGAGGGGTGATGGGAGAGGAATACTGATGTGAGATACCCCTTTGACGACAGAAATCATCCATAGCTTCGTTTTCAAATTCCCTACCATGATCACTGCGAATGCTGCTGATTCTGAGACTTTTCTCTTGCTCTAGGCGAGACACCAGAGACACTATAACTCACACAGTATCTAATTTTTCTCTGATAAAATCAATCCATGTGAATCTGGAGTAGTCATCAACACAGACAAAAGCATACCTCTTTCTGCCCAGACTCTCAACTTCCATCGGTCCCATCAGGTCCATGTGAATCAACTGTAGAGGTCTGGTAGTACCAACATCTTTGACTCGGATGTGAAGCCTTCTTTTGTTTCCCAATCTGACAATCTCCACAGATAGAGTTTGTCTCCCCTTTTATCAGCGGTATTCCTCTGACTAGCCCTTCTGTTGCAATTCTCTTCAAAGTTCTCAGGTTAACATGCCCCATCCTTCTGTGCCATAGAATCATTTCCTCGGCCTTTGTCAGCATACATTTCAGAACCGGTGAGTTTGAACTCACGTTGAGAAGATAACAGTTACTTTTTGATCTGGCTCCTTCTATTATACATTTTCCAGATTTGTCGAAAACTTTGCACGAGTCTTTCGTAAATTTCACCTGTTTAGTCCCATCACACAGCTGACTAATGCTTATGAGATTTGCCTTTAGCCCTTTGATAGAGCCTATTTATACGCGCTATTTAGATCCTAACACCATGCTTGTTTGCATTATTTTATGTACAAGATTACTGGTTTCCGGTGTTTTTGTATTCCAGGGCGAAACGAGGGCCTAAGTCGGATACGCGCTAACAGGCAGCGTTTAAAGAGCGCAACACACAGCCTACGGAGCTAGCAGCGCAAACAGATAGGAAGTGGCAGAGTCAACTACGGTGCGCAGACCGATTGCGCTAACCAATGTGTGCAGTGCGCCATGCGCAAGATAGTGGTGTTTCCAAATCTTGACACCATCAGATTTGGAAGTTGCCAAGGCCGTCCTTGGGCCTCATGAGCAGTATATAAAGAGAGGGAGGCTAGGGTTTGAAGAGGATGATCGAAAGGCATCAAGACACACACGAGAGAGAGGCAGAACTGAAAAACACACGAGCTGCTGAGAGGACCTGCGCTAGCCGACTGCGCCAGCCGAGACACTGCAACCTGCACGCACCTGCTTGTTACTATTTTCTTGGATACTTTAGCTATTATTTACTATTTCTATGATGTTTACTACTAGCATGTCTAGCTAAACGCTTTGTATCGGTTGGGCATGATTCTATGAGTATTTCCTTTGAGACTTGTGCTTAATGCATAGTTTGTTTGCTTATATTAATTCTGTGCACACGGTTGACAGCTAGTTGCATGAGTAGGGGAAGCCTTGAACCACAATCTTACTCTTGCTACTTGTTTGTTATATGTTAAACTAGTTGGTAGCTTGACGGTGACAACTAGGAGTAACGCGCTATGATAATCAGTTGCTACTGTGACAGGATTCGTAGCTGCTTAGACTAGTTTCAAGAATTAATAGCTCATGAACTTTGATCGGAACATGCGCACAGGTTAGGAAGCCTTGATCGGACACTAACTTTAGTAAATCAAACTATAGACGTTTAGAGTCGATGATAAGGAATACATTCATAGAGGATTGTCTGCGCCGATACTTTTCATAGTCACAGTACTTAATCTCTACTGCCTGCGCACGTCTAGTGCAAATCCTGCGTTAACTATTGTCATTCGCGCACTTGCGCAACCCAATCACTCACACCCCAATTTTCGTAAGTGTAGGTCACTAGTTAGAGCGAATCTGCTTGCTTCTTGTGGGATCGACCCTGACTTAGCCGCTATACTAAGTGGAGAAGGAAGGATTAATTTGACGCGCAGAACGACACGCAGATCACCCTTCCACTAGTAAGACATTGCTCAGGCTCGGCATTCCTTCAACTGCCAAAGTTCCCTTTCCCAGAACTCTTTCTTTTAGGCCGTTTCCAAACTTCACCCGTTGTTCCAGACAGGGTGTTATGTTTTTCAAGAAGGATCTTTCTCCTGTCATGTGCCCTGAACAACCACTGTCAAAATACCAGCTTATCTTGTCCGAGGTGCTTGCTGTGCTGACAAGCGCGAGGAGCTGAGTCCGCGCATGATTCTGCTTGATAGGTCCCCTGGCTGAAGCTATTCCGGCATGAGCTGAAGAACAGTTTCTTTTTATGTGACCTTTGTGCCCGCAGCTATAACATCTTTTATACTTTGAAACTCTCTTGTCACGGTGATACAGAGGTTACTGTAGCAGGTGCTGGTTCACTCTTCCTTGTATTTTTCTGCCTCTTCTGACTGATCTGTATCTGGCCAAGTTGCATTCATCCTCACTCAGATCTTTCTCGTCTTCACTTCCACTGGCAGAGAGAGCCCTCTTTTTCATTGGTTTGCTAGTGTAGTTGATTTGTCGATGACCGTAACCTGCACAGTTCCAGCATTGGACTCCCTTTTTCATTTCTTTCTTCTCATCTTCATTCTGAGCAGGTTCCTTACCTTTCCTTCTATTTTCACCACCCCTTCTGGATTGTTTTCGCGAGGATGAGCTTTTCCCAGTTCTTGAGTCCATGTTCTTCAGGAGCTTTCCAAGGTTCTTGACTAGCATACTCAGCTGATCCTCTGGACCTGGCTTCTTGGCTTTTGTTTCAGCTTTTAGTCCAACATTCTTGTCCTTAGGAGTGGTGTCTTCTTTAACCAGTTTCATCTCAAATTGTTTGAGAGACCCCATCAACTCTTCCAGCCTCATGAATCTGACATTTTGAGCTTCTTCAATGGCCGTCACTTTCATGTCAATTCTTGTGGGCAGCGATTTGAGAACCTTCCTGATAACCTTTTCTTCAGGGATGGGTTCACCAAGAGCATGGGCTTCATTTGCAAGATCACAGAGTTTAGCATTAAACTCAGTGACAGTCTCCTCTTCCAGCATTCTCAGATTCTCAAACTGTATAGCAATGATCTGGAGTCTTGACAGCTTTACTCTAACAGTTCCTTCATGTGCAGTTTGCAGAATTTCCCACGCTTGTTTGGCCATGTCACAATTTGATATCAGCCTGAAATTGTTAACATCAACTGTAGCAAAAATCGCATTCAGGGCCTTTTAAATTACCAGTTGCTGCAGCTCCCTCTTCAGCAGTCCATTGTTCTTCAGGCTTTATCCGTGTGACTCCCTGTTCATCCATGGTAATTGGGGGAGACCACTGGACCATGATAGCTCTCCAGGTCTTCTCATCAATGGCCTTGAGAAAGGCTTTCATCCTAGCCTTCCAATATCCATAGTTGCTTTCTTCCAACAATGGAGGTCTGCTTGTGCTCTGTCCTTCCTTCATTGTCGTGGCTACTTCAGAGACACTGTAGGATCTTTTACTCTGTGTGTTGAGCTCCCGCTCTGATACCAATTGAAATTCACAGCGTCTCAGTTAGGCAGATTTGTGAACAAGCAGTTGCTGCAGCACACTCTTGTTCACTCGGAAATTGTTTCAGGAAACAATGAACAAGATAAAAATTTGTTCACCAGTTCGGCCAACTGCCTACGTCTGGGGAGGACTATTCTCCAGTCCTCAATCCACTAAACACGAAGGTCTCCAAGTACACTCGGTTACAACTCCACGCAACCTATGCTACTCAACCTTGTGTGGTTCACTTGACACAATCAGAACAAGCTCTGACTTGTGTCTGCACACCCTCTACAAATGTCAATCTAGAATAGCTACAGTCTTCTCAAAACTTAGCCTATTTTAAACTACACTCACTCAGCAGGGTTGCTGCAGCAACTGCTGTAACACACAGCTGATGCACAATTGTCCGCGTCGCTCCAAAGCCTTCTGCCGAGCCGATCGAACGATTCCACGAGCGCTGCACACTCTGGAATACTCCCCCTCACTCAGTGACCACCTGCCACTAGCGAGAACCACCGCTTAGACACTCGACCGAGCCACACACCCGTCAGTTCTTCCGCGGCTGCCCTTGATCAACCAACAAGCACCACTGCTCTGAATTGGCTTCCAGATCAAGCTCGAATAAGACTCTGCAAGTCCTGATCCCCTTCTGCTTCAAACAAAGAAAAGATAGATTGTGGAAAAAATTCATGCCAATTTTTGTGCAAATTGGACGTTGAGTGAGAATGAAGTATTTATGTCCACCAAGATCTCAGTCGGCGCTTAATTCTCGATGGTCAAAGTTGAAGCCCAATTTGATTTTTTGGGGGTGCATGTATTTCTTACGCAAGAAGAAATCCGGAATCTGTCGGTAATTTGCAAGATGATGTATGTTTAATATTTATGTATTTGTTTAAAGCTCCATCATTTATAACATATGATTTTAATATATAGATTCACAAAGTTCAAACTATGTACGTTGCGGACCGAAAGAAAACATTCATACACTTTGAATGTTGGGATGAGTTAAGACGCACCAAACATTTGTGCCTACCCAACCCATTCCTCCATCGAATTACGCATATGAAGGTAGTCCTTCCAATGAAGATGTGCATGCAAGTGAAATAAATATGAATCCTACCTTTGAAGATCCATAATTTTCTATCTCCGAAAGCAATCTTAGAAGTTCATCTAGTCCGATAAGACCGCCGGGAGTAAAAGCGGCTAAAGAAGGAAAAAGAAAGGGTAAAAAGATTGCAAGTTCAACTAGTAACTACAATGATGCCTTGCAAACCATTGCAGACAACCAAAAAAACAATTGACTATTCAACAAAAGAAAATCAAGCTTGCTCAAAAGCAAATGGAGCATACCCACAAAATGCAAGAACACGACGCGCGAATGTAAGAAAAATGGCGGAAGACACAAGGATTATGCAAATTAATACGGAGTTAATGATCCCAAAAGCCAAGAATTATTTTTCAAAGAAGAAGATTGTAATTCTTCGACATTACAAGGAAGATGAAGATAACAATGAAGAAGGGAACCACCGTGACGAGTACTTTTCAAATTACTATCATTGTCGTCGGGAATGATTAAATTATGCTCTGAACTTTTCAAATCATTTGAAACTTGTTTTCTTATAATTGGCAAAAAATCTTATCGCAATCTAGATCAATAATTCACTAACATTAAAAAAAAATTAAATGTGAACTGCAAAAATTATTTTTATTTCGTGAATATTAAGAGAAATTTCTCAAAAAGAATGTTATGGGTGCATAAAGGCGAAAATTGCGAGGGCGATGAGGAGAAGGATTAGGATTTTGCGGACGACGTCAAAAGACTTTCTGTCGCATCGTTTTATTTTGCGATGGTTTTACCAAAAATTGTAAACGGTCGCATAATTTGCGACGATTTATTAATGAGATCTCCATCGCAAATTGATCAAGTGAATACCTTGGCAGTTATTAATGCAGCATTTAATAATTAATGTTTATAAAATGTGTTAAACATATATATGATAAGGTTTATAGACATGTATAGAATTATTTTTACACAAGATTCAAACCATAAATGGCTTACTGATGGCAAATGGAAGAATGAATCTTCATATATATTTTAATGCATTAAACACTTGTACATGAATATGTTTTTTTTTTTTTTAAACCCACTTCGTTAGAGCCCCAATCCTAACACCCATCAGGAATCGAACCTGTGACATTGAGTTTATAATACACCACCACTAGGCTAGTACATGAATATGTTTGTTAAACTTTTAACTAATTCATTGTGTATATAATATATTCCATCACGCATAAAAACCAAATAAGTCAAATGGTGATCAAAATTATGCATGGAAGAATGAATATCCATTAGCGTGTTAATACATTTAACACGTATATATTTATGAACTAGTTTAACTCATTTAACATTAAGGGCCTGTTCTTTTGAGCTATAATTTATAGTACTTAGGTTAAGTTAAGTTAAGTTAAGTACACTTAAGTAAAGTAAAGTAAAGTTAAATTAAGTACATTTCTACATATCTTTCATTACCACCACCACCACTATTCATCACCATCATCACCACCACCACCACTATTCATCACCGCCACTATTCATCATCACCACTATTCACCACCACCACCAGTATTCATCACCACCGTCACTATTCATCACCGCCACTATTCATCATAGTCACTATTCACCATCACCACCACTATTCATGGTGGTGGTGGTGATGGGTTGTGGTGGGTTGCGGTGGGTGGTGGTGGGTTGTTGTTGTGATGGTGGTGGTGGTGGTGTTGGGTTGTGGTGGTGGTGGTGAGTTGTGGTGATGGCGGTGGTGTTGGGTTGTGGTGGTGGTGATGAGTTGTGGTGGTGGTGGTGGTGGTGGGTTGTGGTGGTGGTGGGATGGGTGGTGTTGGGTTGTGGTGGTGGTGGTGAGTTGTTGTGATGGCGGTGGTGTTGGGTTGTGGTGGTGATGATGAGTTGTGGTGGTGGTGGTGAGTTGTTGTAGTGGGTTGTGATGGTGGTGGTGGTGAAGGGTTTTGGTGGGTTTTGATGGGTTGTGGCGGTGGCGATGGTAGGTTATTTGGTTGTGTGTTATGTGGTGGGTTGTGGTGGTGGTGATGGGTTGTGGTGGTGGGTGTGGTGATAATGGTGGTGGTGGTGGTGTTGGATTGTGGTGGTGATGATGAGTTGTGGTGGTGGTGGTGAGTTGTTGTAGTGGGTTGTGATGGTGGTGGTGGTGATGGGTTGTGATGGTGGTGGTGATGGGTTGTGGTGGGTTGCTATGGGTGGTGGTGGTGGTGGTGTTGGATTGTGGTGGGTTGTGGTGGTGGTGGTGGTGGTGTTGGATTGTGGTGGGTTGTGGTGGTGGTGGTGGTGATGGGTTTTGGTGGGTGGTGGTGGGTTGTGGCGGTGGCGATGGTAGGTTATTTGGTTGTGGGTTATGTGGTGGTGGGTTGTGATGGTGGTAGTGGTGATGAGTTGTGGTGGTGGGTGTGGTGATGATGGTGGTGGTGGTCGATTAATGTGGTGGTGGTGGTGGTGTGTTTTTGTGGTGGTTGGTTGTGGTGATGAATAGAAATTTAAGTACTTAAGTTAAGTTAAGTAAAATTAAGTAAAGTTAAGTTAAGTTAAGTATTTAAGTAACCGGCTTAAGCTCAAAAGAACAGACCCTAAATATTAACACGTATATATTTATGAACTAGTTTAACTCATTTAACATTAAGTTAAGTTCATGCATAATATATTCATCCACTGAATCAGCAATTATAACTTAGCCTTAATGGTCATTCATGTTAAATTCATTTAACATTTTTTTACTTACCCATTAGGTGGAACAAATGGCCATTTCTATTTCACATTGACTGTTTACTTTATACCAAGAGCCATTATAAGTTAACTTGAACTGACAACTAAGGACGCATTCGAAACATCATCACATGTCTAAAAAATAGTACTCTGAGTGAGCTTATGTCTGTGAAACTTATTCGACTACCTGTTCTTTTGGATTTTTATTTATTTAAGTATTTAATTTAATTTAAATTAAATTAAATTAACTTAATTTAAATAATTAACTTAATTATTTAAATTAATATTCATCATTATCACCACAACAACAGCCGACACTCTTACCCTAAACCAGCAGCAGCAGCAGCAGCCGCATCCGAAGAAGTTGTAGGTCTCCCTCCAACCTGCAGGTCTCCTTCCAAGCTTCAGGTCTCCGTCGAAGCTTTAGGTCCCCAACCGAGGCATCAGATCTCCAAGTTAGCAATTCGTAAAACATGTCTTTTCTCCGGATAGGTTTGAGTATTAAGCTTTTGGATCTTTGATGTTGTGTACTGATCTGAATTTGGGATCACCGAATTGGGCTGATAATGAAGTCATCGGTTTTTGATGTGTAGTTATGTAGTTATCACTTCAATTTATTTTCTGGTGCAGGGATTTGTCATACAACAACCTGAGCAGCCCTGCCGAAGTTTCAGGCTAAGAACTGGTCTTGAAGATCAAGTTAATAAACTGTAAAGTGTAGTAGCTGTTGATTCATGTTCAGTAGATGGGAGTTCATTCGTAAAATGATTTGATGAAGGTGATGATTATGTGAATATCCTTTATTTGTACTGTTTGCTGTGTTGACACTTAAAAATTAGTAAACCAACTCAGAAAATTATGAAACTTGGTCAGCTATTAGGATAAGAAAATTGTGAAAATTAACAACTTAGCAAGTTTAAAACATATATATATGAAGTTTCGTGATTTTAGGATAAGTGGTCTGAGAGACATGATTTTTCTGTCCGGCTACTTTTGCAGGTTTTGGCCCTGAAGGCATACCCAAGCTATTTTAGGTTTAAAGAACAATATAAAATGCGGTTTTGGATAAAAACTCAGCTTCTTTGTCTTTGAATATTATTCATAATGTAGTGTATTAAGGTTGTGATTGAGGAAACCGTTGTAAGGCTATGTGAACTCTGATCATTGTTAAAGTTGTATATTAGATTGTGATTTATGATTCAGGTTAATAACCTGAGCGTTTTGTTAAATTTATCGTTGTTAAATTTAGCATTGTGATTTATGATTGTTAATTTCTGGGCAGGAATCATATTTACCGGACTTGTGGCAGCTACCAATTAACGACAAAATATAAGAGGTATTATTCATGTTGATGGTTTTTAAGAATTGCACTGATTGCCTTTAAATTTGTATGGTTATTTATTCAAATCCTTGTCGTGGAAATATTATAGTATGTGGAATCCGGAGGAAAGTCGACGGCTTTTTAGAATTTAGTCGAATTGAGAAATGCCGGGAACATTGGTATGATAGATTGGATGAAGTGGAAAACATGTACAATTCACAAGCATCATCTCAGAGAAAATTTAAACAGATGATGAATCACTACAACAGTTGCAAAGCAAAATGGTCAGCTTGGACAAATTTAAACATTCTGACTGGAATTGCTTTCACTGAGGATGGCTTACCAACATAAGAGGAGCTTCACAGTGACAGACTTCAAGAATCTATGCAGGTATAAAATGGCATGTTTAAAGTATAGATGAACATATTTTGGTTTTTTGCTTATGCAAACTGTTGGAGTATGTCCACTCCATATTTTTGATGAGACAAACACCCAACTAATAATGCTACTTGAATGTGCAGGGAACAATCCCTGGAACGGATGCCACAACATGAAATCAGAGGCTGATACAATCTTCTGAGATTACGATATCTATCCAGATTCTCGGAGGAAAATAAGGGATCAAGATTGAGAAGATCCGGTCAAAGACTGTCAAGATTATTATGGGATAATCCTTGACAATCTAAGGGATTCCGTTCCAAATTTGGAAAGGGAATCTGAGAGATTTGCGGTTGAGCAAATTTGGGGGCTTTTCCAAGGAGATCGAGATAAAGGAGAAGGCAGTGCTTTCGACGAACGCAACGAAGTGGAAAAGGTCCTTGACACCCACGGCTTAAAAGCTTGCTACTCCAGAGTGAACTGAAGACGGTGTTGTAGTCTGTGTCAAAAGGAAGTGCTACTTGTAGTGTGGCTAACCTGTGAAGAATACCCTAGCAGACAGTGAAATTGAATGTCTGGATGCTAGAGGTATAACATCAAGTGTAACCGATCCAAACACCTAAATACAAAAGTATTTTCAAATCCTTCTATCTTGCTAGAATGTAGTGGTTTTTCTCTCAGGTATCATTTAAGGTACCGGAGTTCCATTATAAATTGCTGAGCAAGTCTATTATTTTATGCATAATTTACTTCCGCTGCTTTACTACCCTTCGAGGAACAAAACCCTTTGTTAATCGCTAGGGAACACTAACCACGATTCAACAATTGGTATCAGAGCCTGGTCTCTAGATTTTTGAGTTAGCATTGCAGAAAAAATGACGTTGAGCTCTGGTGTGAATGACTCGTTCTGGAAACCACCTACACTAAAACTGGGCGAGTATGATTGATGGGCGGAACAATTTGAAGCACATACATGCTCCTTGGATGGACAACTTTAGAGAATTATAGAAAAGGGACCGATAATGAACACAACAGATCCAACCAAGGTTAAGCACAAAGAAGAATATGGCGATGCCGATTACAAGATACTCGAGAAAAATAGTAGAACCAAGAAAGTGCTCCACATGGCACTCGGTCCAGGAGATTTGAAGAAGATGTTGCGATAAAAAAAAGCCAAAGAGATATGAGTTGCTCTCAAACGGCTATACTCAGGAAATGAAGATGTCAAAAGGAATCACATCCTAGCTGCCATGAAGGACTATAATAATGCCATTCAGAATAAAATGAATCCCTTGCTGACTTTCACTCACGATTTCAGGGTTATATAGGACAGATGAAGTTCTTAGGAGAGGAGATCCCCGAGTGGAAAATCACCCATGATTTCCTTCAAGCCCTAAACTCAAAATGGGATGCAGTAACATGAGCACTCCAAGCTCAGAGAGACATCAAAGAAATCACTCTCGAAGAACTCGTAGCACGACTTCAAAGCAATGACGGAATACAACAGCGTAAGGTTGTAAGGCGGGAACCCGAAAAGGGCCAATCCATAGAGCTGAAAATTGAGAAAGCCTTTGAGCTTGCCCAAATAGATGATAAGGAAGAACATGAGGATGAGACTATGGCCTTACTAACCAGAGCTCTCAAAATGGCAGGGAACGCACACATTCGTTCCTTCAAAGGTAAGCAAACAAATAGAGATCTTGTATGCTACCATTGTCAGAAGAAAGGACACTTGGTCAAGGATTGTTTCAGCAAAAAGGCAAAGGAACCACCAGCACAGAAAGATAGTAGAGGAATGATGGCAGCTTGGGGAGAATCTGAAGAAGATAGCGAAGAAGACAATCCCTCAAAGGAAATGTGTATAATGGCCACAGACGATACTCCCAATCTTGAGGTAACTAACTCTGACCCTCTTTCGTACTTGATTGGTAAAACTAATACTCAATTGATGTCTATCGTGAAAAACCTAGCACAAAAGAACGCCGACCTTAGTGAAACTACAGAAGAATAGGAAGAGTTCATCGCAGGTTTCACAGAAAATAGCGAATTATCACTCAACAAAAGGAGGGAATAAAATATCACTCAACAAAAGGGGAACATTCCCTCCAGCGATAGTACAGTTCCGTGGAACGGAGGAAAGGTATGCCATGTGGTTTAAACAGGCTAAGAGCAAGAAATCCTCCCACATAGACTTCCAGTTGAGAATAGCAAACAAACCCATATGAGCAGGACAAAGCAAGTATGTGGATCGCAAATGTCATAGAATATGCTGGCACTGCAGTCAAGTAGGACACTACAGAAGAGAATGTTCCCTCCGAAGGACTCTAGTCGAAAGAAGGTAGTCTCAACATGTCCCGCAGTCAGGAGGTTCAAAGATCAAAATAGCAAGAGGGAACTGTTCCTTGGCCACACAAATCACATGGTAAACAAACCTAAGCTTCTTTGGGTTCGTAAAAACTAACCTTCTTTCCTGCAGGTTGAAGGTAGAAACTATTCCTGGTATATCGACAGCACATGAACAGGTCACATGACAGGGAACAAAGAATGGTTCATCTCTCTTCGTCAGCACTCTGGAGGAACCGTCATCTTCGAAAACAGAATTAAAGGAGAAGTCTTCGGCTTGGGTAAAGTAAATCTCCCTAACACATTCATATAGATAATGTCAATTTGGTAGACAGTCCAAAATTCGATTCTCTCAGTGTGTCATAACTTTGTCAAAATGGTAGGAATAAAGTCAACTTCCCTATTGATTCATTTACTAACATTATAACTACCATGCTTCGATATCAAATCTACTTAATCCGGTTAATGACCTCAGACCCAGTCATCTTTTTGGTTCTTAATGTTACTTTGTTCTAACAAGAAAGCATCTCAATCAATGGCAAACATGTAAGAACAATGAATTAACAGTAGAATTAAAGAACTTTATTAACATAATCGAAATGTATTACTAAGATCACATGAATTATTGAGTACAGTCATGGGATCCGTAGGATCTCAAAATTAAAATACTACTCACTACTTATGGTGATTACCACGAATACATGATGAGCGAAAAGAGAGAATGAGGAAACCATATTGTTGATCGATGTTCTTCGATCTTCAATTCTCTTCTTCTGCTCTTCTTCTCCAAATCTAGGATTCTCAAAGATCATTTCATCTAGGGCTTTGGGTCTCTATTTATAATAAAATTGGCTCAGTCAGATTAGAAAATCTTGTCTAGCCTAGTTAGGTCTCAAACGAGCGGTTGACTTGTCCAACCGTCGGTTTACTTTGTGAACCGCCGGTTGATTTCTAAATCGGTCCATCTCAGAGGCTCTAAAAAAAAAATATCATGTTTTTGGTTGATTTGACCCTTTAAATCTTAAAATTTGGTCTTTGAGTAAACTAAAAAATTGTAGCCCTTTGAGTTAGCTTTCCAACAAGATATGACACGCTTCAATCAAAACAACAAGCTTTTGATGAAGATGAGGTCAATCTGCCCATTATTTTGCTCCAGAAGGGCTACAAAGCTTTAGTTTAATATTATCTAGGAGAAATGATAATCAAATGTGAAACGAAAGATCGGTGGAAAGCTGACAAAGGGTACCAATGGAAAATAATTGATCTCCGATACAGACTTTATTGGATAAGGCTTTTAAGAACACTAAATTCGTTATTTATCCGATGGCCTAAGAGCATCTGCACCCATGGTGTTTTACAGTAGCTGCTGCTCACGTGGGGCAGCTGCTGTAAAACGCCATGTGTGTAGCGGAAGCTCAAGAAGCTGCTGAAGTAGCTTTAATTTGCAAAAAAAAAAACCTAATGTTTGAAATATAACAATTTGACACCCCTAATTTGGCTTAAATTTATTTCAATTATTTGTTTAATTGACCAATTTGATCGATTTCAAAACATTTGTTTAATTATTTAAAAAGTTAGAAATTTGTAACATATCATATTTCGCAACGTCAAACTGTAAGGACTGTAAATCTGAGCCGGTCATATTATTATCCTAATCGTAATCTGAACTTCGACGATTAGAATAATTTAGTTATCTATTAAAAGTTCATTATGTAACTTGCAGTTATGCAATTTCATTACGTTATTTATTTAAAATTATGGCTTTTAATATATTTTGGTATTTGCTGAATAGTATAAGGAGGTGCTGAATTTTGAACAGGTGCATAAAATATAGAAAGAAGGTGTTGTTTGATTAGGAGGTGCTGATTTAGCACCTCCTCCATTCTAGGAGGTGCTATGGGTGCAGATGCTCTAATGTCATGGTCTTATGACCTTACCCATTAAACCAAATAGATGTGATTTATTCACACGTCTAATTTGATAGTGCATTGATTAAATACGCTTGATAAATAAAAATTACAAATTTTGTAAAGCCTAAAAGGTAAATTATCAAAAACAAAACTTAAACTATTATCACATTTCAAATTAAGTATCAACTATCAAACTTTTCATTCAAGAATGGAACTATCTAATTTTTTAAAATTTAGAAAGGAAAATTATTAAAATTTTCATAACAATATCGAAATATCAATTGTTCAATATAGATACTTGAGGATTAAAATTTAAATAAATATATAATAATGTTCTGTCATATTTTTAACCGATTGAAAAATAACATTTGCACAATGACAGATAGGGGTGTGTAATATCCGATCCAGCCTGGAAACTTGACCCGACCCCAACAATTACGGGTCAAATTTGATCCAACTCTTGTGTTTAGTTCTGGTCGGGTTAGGGTCATCCATCAGGTAACCCGGCTTGATAAATTATTTCATAAAATTATATTTTTTAATTAAAACTGAGAGTTTCATTTCATCAAACAAAAAAAAAACACCATGTCAATTAGATTATCTACAAATTTTTGTTTAAAGTGGTATAGTATTAGACTTGTTTTACCAACAAGAAAATAAAACTATAATACCCAATTTTACAATCCACAGCTAATCAACACTTCAGCTCAGTACAATCTCGTTCTAGATTGACTAGGTCTGGAGCTTTATACAAACCCGGACACCATCAATTTTTTTCGGAGTTTAATATTGGGTTAGAGTTCAAATAAGTAACCCAATATTATTTCGGATCGGATTAAGAACAAGTTAAATCTGTCCAAACCCATTTGAGGCATACCCATAATGATAGATTAGTTTAAAAAAATACCTACAATTGTTTCAAATGTCTTTTCCATAGCAATTTCTTTATCTATTTGAATTCGAACTCAAATTAGCAAAAGTAACTACGAAAATAATGAACCAAAATCAATTTAGTATAAACTCATCTAAGGGTACGTTACAGAATACCTGAACAGATATGAATTGAACTAATCTAAATTGAAGCTGCACTAAAATTGAAATGTACTAAAGTACGTTTTGATGTTGTTGAGTGAAAAGAACTGACTGATCTTCCAAATAACTTTTAAACTCAAATTCCATGCTACTCAGAATAAATTAAAATATGTTCTTTATACTGTTAGAAATTTTTTTTCGAGTATGATAACACAAGATTTAAAAACATTCAATTTCGCGTGGAAATTCGAACTTTATATCATTTTAAAATTCACTGTCAAATCTGTCGAATCACAAATAATTTTTGAATTTACTTATAAATCCAGTTTAAGGATCACTCATGTTGAATTAGTACATGAAATTTGACTGCGCTGCTGATAGTGAGTTACAGCTTCTGGAGTTATAGCTTCTGTTGTAGCACTTGCTGTATCTTTCTGCGGAATTTTATCCACTGGAAGAATAAGAAAGACACAAATAATTTGTCACCCAGTTCAGCAACTTGCCTACGTTTGGGGAGGATCACACTTCGATCCTCAAGACTTCACTATCACGGTTTAAAGTACAAAGGACTCTAACCTCTACTTCTCACCTAGTCGAAATCTTTTCTCAGTCTAACCACCTAGAATAGCTCGCAGTCTGATCACACGGATCGCTTCGTGCTACCTACACACTTCTACTAAGGAATAGTTACATACTTGACATTCAAACTTAGCTTACCCTATTACAATGTGTAGTAGACGGAATGCTATAACACAATATACAACAGAGTTGCTGTAACTCCAGTCGTCAACTTATCTAGCACCCACTGCCACGCCATCAGACTCTCTCTCTGAATTCTTCCAATTCAGATGTTGCTCCCTCTTGATCAATGCCAACCTGACAATATCAAGGAGAGACATTCGCTATCCAACAGCCTGCGACAGGTTTGTCCGTAGCTGTTCTCTGAAGCTTCTGTTTGATCCTTCAACTAGCCACGCTCCAGTTGAATTCTGTGGATCAACTCTAGACCAAACTCACCGAGTTCTAATTTCTTCAGCACACCCCACAACTCTGTATGTCTTCTGCTATTCTCTCTAGTTGTAAGGATTCTCTTCTTCGAATTCTTCTCTTCAACCGATGCTCAAGGAACTGTCTCTGCCTTCCTCTTATAGCTTCATCAATCTTAATGACGGAAACCTCGTTTCCTTAGAATTCGAAGTGAAGCACAACATTATCTGAATCTTCTCCGAGATTCTTGCAAGGTTGTTGAGATAAGATTGCCTAAATTTGAATTTAGTAAACATAAGTAAATATAAATAAATATAAGAACTTATAAGTACTTTAACTATTCATCATATCTTTCATCAACACACCACCACTATTCATCACTACGACCACCACCATAACAACAGCACCACAACAACCATCACTATTCATCATCTCTTTCATCGACACACCACCACCACTGTTCATCACCACTACCACTATTCATTATCATCACCACCACCACCACCACAACAACCACCATAACTATTCATCATATCTTTCATTAACACACCACCACCACTATTCATCACCATCATCACCAACACCACCATCACTATTCATCATCTCTTTCATCCACACATCATCACCGCCACTATTCATAACAACACCACCACCACCACTATTCATCATCTCTTTCATCAACACACCACCACCACTATTCATCACCAACATTACCAACACCACCATCACTATTCATCATCTCTTTCATCCACACACCACCACCGCCACTATTCATAACAACACCACCACCACTATTCATCATCTCTTTCATCCACACACTACCACCACTATTATTCATCATCTCTTTCATCAACACACCACCACTATTCATCACCATTACCACCATCACTATTCATCATATCTTTCATCAACATACCACCACCACTATTCATCACCACCATCACCACAACCACTATTCGTCATCTCTTTCTTTATTTTAAGAAGTTAAATTAAATTAAATTAAGTTAAATTATTATTTTTTATTGATGGTGTGTTGTTTTTATGGTAGTGGGTTGCTCTGATTTTGGAAGTGTCATGGTAATGGTGGAGGTAGTGGTGTGGTGGTAATGATATTGTGGTGGTGGTGGTGGGTTGTTGTGGTGGTGGTAGTGGTAGTGTTGTGGTAATGATGATGGTAGTGGTGTTGTGATGATGTAATGGTGGTGGTAGTGGAGTAGTGGTGTTGTTGGTGGAGTTAAGTTAAATTAAGTTAAGTTAAATTAAATTAAATTATTATTTTTTATTAGTGGTGTGTTGTTTTTGTGGTGGTGGTGGTGGTAGGTTGTTGTGGTAGTGACGAATAGTACATATAAGTAAATATAAGTAAACATAAGTAAATATAAATATATATAAGTAAAGTAATAAGTTTAAGTACAAAAGAACGCACAACCTTATCATTCTGCATCTCTTCCGGCCGCGTGCTGACAACTGCAGACCACTTGATGACGTTTGCTGGGCACCCTGAGCCTCTGCGATGCTGGCCGCAGCTCTCTGGACATTCTTCGTGCATCTTCAGGACACTCGCCCATTCCGCTCTAACTTTTATGATCCACAGAGTGGTGTAGAGATTCTAGTTCTTTGTTGCTGTTTTGTCAGTCTCCAGATTGTGCTTCAACTCCATATCTTCAAGGAGTGCTATAGCAGAATCTTCTGTTGTTTTGTCAAGGATGACATGCCTCAATAATCTCTCCCTTTGCATTTTGACAAAACAACAGCGACCCTAAAAATAACTAGCTATTTCTGCTGGACTACTACAACTACTTCTAGATATTACATTTGAGTTTAAAGTACCTCAACATGGCTAACCATCAAAAGTAAAACAGTTCTAGGAGCAGGTCAGAGTTAATGTCAATATTTCTTAACAATCTTCTCCCCTTTTTTTGCACAAATGTTAAGGGCTTCAATCATTCTCATGGCTGGGCAGGGGTAGAGCTGCTTACAACTTGATACTCCAGGTCACGGAGGAGGCTGTCGATCTGCGTTCGCCGCAAATAATTTTTCTTGGACTCTGATATTAGGTGTGCGCGCTCTGATTTGAGATGCCAGATCATTCTTTCACGCATAGCAACATCCACGGCAGAAGCATGAGTATCAAGAAGTGCTTCAGCATCCGCTTTATCTGTAGCTGCTGTCACCAAGGCCGGTTCACCCTCTTTCACATCTACAATGTGCTTACCCTTGAATACTTTGTGATCCAGCAGAAACAACTATAAAGCACCAGATAAACCTTCCGAGACATCTTCCAACTCTTTGTGCTGGCTGATCATGATTTGGTATATCAAGGAAGGAAATCCAATGCTCAAGTTGGATTTCGGTTGGTTGGCACGAGCAGCAATTTGTTGGAAGATAATCTGTCCACGGTTGACTTCCTTCCTCTGTCCAATGCTGAATAGCAGTTGACCCATTGTCTTACTCACCTTTCCCCTATGAGAGTTTGCATCCAATTTCTTACAGCGAATGAGTAGAGAATGGAGTATTTTGTTGTCAGTTCAGCAGCTCCCAAGTTGTGTGACACCCAGCTTTTACATTAGCCACCGGTGAGTACAACAGCCAACGTGTCTGAACGTTGTGGTTATTGTGGTAGTAAAAATACTAGTCCAATCACGGTGTTCGAGTGACCTCGAGTCGAACCCAAGAGAAAAGCCTAGATTAGTCTAAAGCTAGCTAGTAATGCCTAATGCAAGTCTACTAAATAAAAATGGGTGTTTTTCCTCTAAGTGAGGTATCTCTAGTGAATACTAAAGACAAGTTCAAATTTATGAAGAAGTAAAGTAAGAGAGAAAGCGTAGTCGGAATCCTATTTCACCCCTAGGTCATGCGATTAGCAATACAAAACTTGTCCAAATCATGAGTAAATTCGTGTGATGGTTCTAGGCTAAGGTATCACATATTCTAAATTCAACTCTTACTCCTTCTCTAGAATAGGAATAATACCTAAATAGTATGGTTCTCAAACTCTCGTTCTATTGAACCATGTAGAACAAAAGTCTCCTAATCTCAACCTCTCGGTCTATTGATAGTTAACTAAAGTCGCTCAATACTTAGCCTAGTGGAATGCGTATGTCACTCTCGCACACAAATGCAACCTAAAATTAACATGCTCAATCTTCTAAACAACTCGTACTCTCATTCCATCCCTAGGTGTTCTACCAATTCGTACTCATTCATGGGTTTCGTCAAACACTTGGTGTGCACAAAATTGATATGAAGAGAAAGCATGAGAATTTTCAACCAAACTTCATTCATATAGATAAAAAGATAAGTCTTGCATTACAATCAAACCTAAGGGATCCATGAGAATCTCACTCATGGTGAGTTTGAAACAAAACATGATATTTAATTGAAATTGTTCACCAATTGGATGCAAAGAAGTAGTGATTGAGTAGAGGGTTGATGTAGATTCTCCAATTGCGTAAGTCTTCCTTCAATCCTTGACAATTCTCCAATTCGTCTGATAGAGCCTATTTATACGCATTATTTAGATCATAACCCTATGCTTGTTTGCATTATTTTGTGTACAAGATTACTGGTTTCCAGTGTTTTTGTATTTCAGGGCAAAACGAGGGCCTAAGCCGGATACGCGCTAACAGGCAGCGTTTAGGACGCACAACACACAGCCTGCGGAGCTAGCGGCGCAAACAGAAGAAATGGCTAGACACAGCAGAGTTGCGCCGACCAATGCGCTAAGCAGTACGCCGTGCGCCAGGCGAAGAGTCCAGTATTTCCTAATCCTGACATGACCAGATTTGGAAGTTGCCAAGGATGGACCTCTCGAGCAGTATATAAAGGGGAGGAGGTCTAGGGTTTAAGAGAGACACATAGAGAGGCAACACCCCACATCAGAGGGCCACGAGAGAGCGAGAGAGCGGCAAACTAGAAAACACACGGACTTGTTGAGAGGACTTGCGCCAGCCGACTGCGCCAGCCGAGAGACATACTGCACGCACTGTTTGCTACTTGTTTCTCAGATACATTAGACCTTATTTTACTATTCTATGATGTTTATCACTAGCATGTCTAGCTAAACGCTTAGTATCGGTTGGACATGAATCTATGAGTATTTCCTTTGAGACTTGCGCTTAATGCATAGCTTGCTTGCTTATATTAATTCTGTGCACATTACTGGCAGCTTGTTGCATGAGTAGGGGAAGCCTTGAACCGCAATCTTACTCTTGTCGCTTGTTGTTGTCTGTTAAACTAGTTGAATATCCTGACGGTGCCAACTAGGAGTAACGCGCTAGGATAGGCAATTACTACCTTGATCGGATTCGTAGTTGTTTAGGTCTAGTGCAAGAATTAATAGCACATGAACTTTGATCGGAACATGCGCACATGTTAGGAAGCCTTGACCGGACACTAACTTAAGTAAAATCAAGCTATAGACATTTAGAGTCGATGATAAGGAATGCACTCATAGAGGATTGTCTGCGCCGATACTTCTCATAGTCATAGTATCTAATCTCTATTGCCTGCGCACGTCTAGTGCAACTCCCTGCGTTTTACAACTGTTTACTTGCGCACTGCGCAACCCAATCACTCACCCCCCAATCTTCGTAAGTGTAGGTCACTGGCTAAAACTGAACTACTTGCTCCCTGTGGAGATCGACCCTTACTTAACCGCTGTACTAGTGGAAGAGGAAGGAATTAATTTGGCGCGCACAACGACGCGCGATCATCGTCCGAGAGCAATTCGTCTAAGGTTTTGAATTCTGGAAGAGTCCCTTCTAATTTTACATCTCATTCTATTTATATACTTAGAAGATTTCTAAAATTTACCCACAGTGCGTGAATCACTTGATTCGGGCAAGGCTTAATGAACTGATTTGGACACTCTGTCCTAATCAAACACTCAAAGCTGTTTAGAGCTGGCCGAATCACTTTCTGATTCGGTCAACCCTTATTTGACTTGGTCAAATATCCTTATGGAGCTAAGATGATTCGGGCACCTCCTGGGCGAACCACTTGATTCGCCCGAATCATATACTCAGTGGGGTTTCTGCTTGGGCGAATCGATTTCTTCTGGCCGAATTACATTCTGATTCGGTCAAGATCCTTGTAGAGCTAAACTAATTCGGGCAACTCGCTTCTTCCGTGGCCGAATCACTTTTTGATTCGGTCAACCTCATATGTGATTCGGCCAAACAAGTCAAGTTCTCCCCGAGTCAAGTTGATTCGTGTAGCTGAGGGTGATTCGGCCAAGCTGGTGGGCGAATCACTTTTTGATTCGGCCGAATCACTTTTGCAGCTTCCTCAATCTTGCTGTTTTTGATCTCGATCAATCAGAAATCATCCATATTTTCTTCGAGCCACTTCATATCGTGTAATACGCATTTTTAACCTGAAATGGGCAAAGAAAACATCAAACGACTTCATAATTTAAGGGAACAAACAAGAAGTAAGAGGAAAAATACGAACAAATATAAGATTATTTGTCCGCATATCAGTGTCTGATATCACCTCTGCTGGTGGGCTAGCTGTCTCGTTGACCCGCAAATACTTGTTGATCATTGTAGGTTACACCCTCAGCCTTCTCACAATGCTGGCCCCGTACATTAGGCTACCTACGCTTCCAAAATTGCCAAGAATATTTGCAAGGAACTCCTTGACCAATTGTAGATTATAGCTCTTAGCAGCAGTTAGAGAGTTTAGTAGGTTTACCTCTCAGAGCAGAGTAATCACCTCGGGGACTCGGAATCTCCCAACTTCCAGCATCTTTTCCGGGACTATTGTTTTGCGGTTAATAACTTCCCATGTTCCGTCAATTTTCTTGTTCCAAAACCATATGCGCTGAAGCTCGAGTCCTGACATTGCTGGACTGGACTGTGGAGGAGGAGCACACTTTGCTGCAGATGACTCTGGCCGAGGAGCTGGTGTAACTCTAAAGTCATCTAATGTAGTGTCTTCTGATTCTGTTTCTTCATCACTAGAGGAGTCAATTACCAGAGGCTCCTTCCCTTTGCTCACAGGTTCTTTGGAGGAAGCTTGTTCAGCTACATCAGCCATCTCTTCTTCGCTGCTGCCGGCAGCTGATGCCTCTCTGTCTAAAGGAGGAGTGAGTATTCTAGCCACCTGCCTAAAGGCCTTCTTGGATCTGAGCTCACGTGATGTTTTTTCAAAATCTGAGCTAGAACCAGCAACTGCTGAAGCATTCTCTTGGGTACTCGGATTGTGACTCTTGCTGGTCGTCAAGAGAGCCTCACCACTTTCTGTAGGTACATTGTCATCTTTTATGGTGCCAGAAGGGCCAGCGTCTGATAGAACGGCTTTTGGGACCCAAGTTAGACTGGGAACATCCTCCGGTGCTCTGGAACATCCTCCGGAGCTCCTTTCGGTTGCTATAGGGTTCGCTCCGGGGAACTACGCTTCTTTTTCGCTTTCTAGTGCCTCCTTTGGTGCTATCCGTCGTTCCTCCTCTTGTTCGGACTATTATAGCTGAGTTTTGGAGGACTAAGGTTGCTGGAGTTTGACGACGCCGGAGATGTTGCAAGCCATAGATCAAAAGACAGTTTATCTTCCCCTTTCTCCCTGTTTTCTTCCCCCGTTTTTTTTAAAAAAGGACATGTGTCAACTCCTATGTGCACGCCCATTTCTGGTGACAACATCCAAAATTTACAGCTCCAAGGTACCAAGGAGTGCTTTAGCACTCTGTTCAGCTGTTTTTTCTGGAAAAATAATCTTTGGCATATGATTCTATTCTTCGACTCCTGCTTCAATGGGGACAATGCGGGGCAGTTTATCCACAATATGGTTCTTTTTCACCTCCACCCAACGCTTTTGACATTTGTTCTTTTCAGGTGTTTTGCCCTTTCTTGCGGTTGAGCAGACAATGCTTCTTTTCTTTCTGTGCCTCCTTCTCTGATTGGTTGACCCTTCAATACTGATGAAGATTTTATGCACAGTAACATGATATCCCGTGCTCACTGGCATCTGCGTTCTGTAGTACTCATACGAGATCTGAGAGTTACTTGTTCTGACTCATGTTTGGTGCTCTTCGAGGCTTCCAGCACTTATCCAGATTTAGATACTATGTCTGAAGATGTCCTGCCTGATTACAGAAGTAATATCTCACATTCTTTGTTTTGGGCTTTCTTCCAGGAGTTTAATCAAGAGGTTGCTGCAGCATTCTCTTGTTCTTTTTCTTTGGCACCTTTTTTTGAACTTATTGTACTCCTGTGACTGGGCTCTCCTTGATACTTCTTTTTCACTTTGTTCGGGATGCTTGACTTTCACAAATGTGGTCACAGCTAAGCTTGCTTCGGCAGTGTACCCAAGTCCTTCAGTTCTGCCTCCATACCTTTGGTAGGCCAGGATTTCATCCAGAATGGATGTCTTTGTGTTGCCTGTATCTGACACAACTTTCTGTTGACAGCCCTCTTCAACTATCTCGGCATCATCTGATTGTTGTTCCTTGGACAGAGAAGCAATGATGCTTTGGAGCTTTTCTCGTTCTTCTTCCAGTCCATAAATCTAAGACAACAGGTCTTTGTTGACTTCAATCACTTCCAGGCACTTTTCTTGTATCAGTTTGAACTATTTAACAATTGAATATTTTGAAAAGTCTTCGTCATCGCTGCTGTCAGTTTCAACGATCCCATAAGCAATGTCTGAATTTATTGGATCTAAGTCCTCATAATGAAGTACAATAGTCAAGGCAAGATTTCCTTTGTGATTAGTGTCATCTTCATTGTCTTTGTCACTCCAGTTGGCGATGAAGAACTTGTTGTTTTTCTTTTGGTAGCTCGGGCATTCACTCTTTCTGTGGCCATATCCTTCGCACTCCCAGCATTGGATCCCCTTCTGTTTGTCTTTGCTTTCATCATTACTTTGATCAGCATCCTTGTTTCTTCTCTAGGAGTTTTCTCCTCTTCTGTTTCTCCTCTTGGATGACTGACCTACATAGGAAAGTTTCTGGTCCATTCTCTTCATGAACTTATTGAAGTTCATGACCAATAGGGACCAATGTTGGCTCACATCATCTGGTACAATCTCCTTCTCTTTTGTCTCGGCTTTCAGCCCAAGGTCTTTCCTAGAGAGTGGTGTAGCATTCTCTGTAATGTTCATCTCAAACTGTCTTAGTGAACCAATCAGTGCTTCTTCGATGTTCTTCACATTCTTGGGCTTCTTCGATGGTAGTCACCTTCATATCAAACTTTGAGGTGAGGGATCTGAGAACTTTTCTTACCAACTTCTCCTCCTGAATTGGTTCTCCAATAGCGTGGGCCTCGTTTGATACATCACACAATCTGGCATTAAACTCAGAGATAGTATATTCTTCCAGCATTTTCAGGCTTTCAAATCTTGAGATGATCGTCTACATTCTGGAGATCTTTAATTTGTCCATTCCCTCCTGAACTGTTTCAAGAATCTCCCATGCTTGTTTGACTGTGTCACAATTGAAGATCAACCTGAAATTATTAGCATCCACAGCAGCAAATATAGCATTCAAAGTCATGGAGTTTCCTGATGCTGAGGCTACCTCATCGACAGTCAACTTGTTTTCAGGTTGTTTATGTGTAACTCCTGAGCTGTCGATGGTCATTGGGTGAGACCATTCTGAGATGACTGCCTTTCATGCCATTTCAACAATAGCCTTCATCCGAGCCTTCCAGTAGCCATAATTTACTCCCTCGAACAGTGGCGATCTATTGATGCTTTGTTCTTCTTTCATGGTGGCCATAGATGACAACAACGCCCTCCCGGATCATGCTCAGTATGTCGAGTGATCGGCTCTGATACCAATTGAAATTCGACTGCGCTGCTGATTGCGAGTTATAGCTTATGCTGTAACACTTGTTGTATCTTTCTGCAGAATTTGATCTACTAGCAGATTAAGAAAGACAAATAATTTGGTCACTCAGTTCGGCAACTTGCCTACGTCTGGGGAGGATCACACTCCGATCCTCAAGACTTCACTATCACGGTTTAAAGCACAAAGGGCTCTAACTTTACTTCTCACCTAGTCGAAATCTTTTTCTCAGTCTAACCACCTAGACTAGATCTTAGTCTAATCACACAGACTCGCTTCGTACTATCTACGCACTTCTAGTAAAGAATGGCTAGAGACCTGACACTCAGACTTAGCCTACCCTATTACAATGTGTAGTAGACATAATGCTATAACACACTCTACAACAGAGTTGCTGTAACTCCAATAGACAACTTATCTAGTACCCACTGCCACGCCATCAGGCTCTCTCTCTCTGAATTCTTCCAATTAAGATGTTGCTCCCCCTTGATCAATGTCCACCTGAAAATATCAAGGAGAGACGTTAGGATCTCAACAGCCTGCGACACGTTTGTCCTCAGCTGTTCTCTAAAACTTCTGTTTGATCCTTCAACGAGTTACACTCCAGTTGAATTCTGTGGATCAACTCTAGACCAAACTCACCGAGTTCTAATCTCTTCAGCGCACTGATGGAGCGTATTTATACGCTCCATTGAGTTGTTTATTCCCATAATTTTATTACATTTTGTGTGAATCAATTACTCTTTTGTAGTATTTTCGTATCGCAGGAATGTTCAAGATCGCATTGGAATTTATCGCATATTCGAAGCATTCATCCAAGATCAAGAAGTCAACAGCAGTCAAAGTCAACAGTAGTCAACTCTGCTGGTTCAATTAGTAATCAGATGTGGTTCATTCTGGTTCAACCCAAAAACCCCAAACCTAAGACATGGACAAAAGAGGAAAAGAAACATCTCACTTCATTACACTCCATTTTTGGACGGCACTATTCACGGGAGCTATAGTAGAACAGTGGGAGGAGAGGAGCTTGAGAGAGAAGTCGCCGGAAATCACTGTTCACACCGGTTACTATTCATTTCACTGTTCACATCGCACTGTTCACTATTCACTGTTACTGTTCATGCCGGAACACTGTTAACGGCAGAATTTATTCTAGTCAGTTTGTGTTCCTTATCCTATTGTAGTGTAATGAACTCATTTTTATTGTATTCCATGAATGATATGAGTAGCTAAATCGTAGTTTCAGTTTGGGGTTTATAATGCAACATTTGGTTTGAGGTCAATGAATACATGATTCGAGCTTTTCATTCGCTGCCGTTGTATGAATGAATGAATGCTTGATTGTCAATTTAGTGCAGCTTAGCGGTGAGCTATATTGATGTCATTTGTGTTATACTTTGAAATTTCACAGTGTCTTAGTTCGACAGATTTGTGAACAAGCAGTTGCTGCAGCACACTCTTGTTCACTAGAAAATTGTCTCAGCAAGCAATGAACAAGATAAAGTTTGTTCACCCAGTTCGGCCAACTGCCTACGTCTGGGGAGGACTATTCTCCAGTCCTCAATCCACTAACTCGAAGGTTCCCACGTACACACGGTTACAACTCACGCAACCTATGCTACTCAACCTTGTGTGGATCACTCAACACAATCAGAACAAGCTCTGACTTGTGTCTGCACACCCTCTGCAATATGTCAATCTAGAATAGCTACAGACTTCTCAAGACTCAGCCTATTCTAAACTACAACTACTCAGCAGGGTTGCTGTAGCAACTGCTGTAACACACAGCTGAAGCACAAATGTCCGCGTCGCTCCAAGGCCTTCCACCGAGCCGATCGAACGATTCCACGAGCGCTCCACACTCTGGAATACTCCCCCTCACTCAGTGACCACCTGCCACTAGCGAGTACTGCCGCACGACACTCAATCGAGCCAACAACTCGTCAGTTCTTCCGCGGCTTCCCTTGATCAACCAACAAGCTCCGCAGCTCTGAATTGGCTTCCAGATCAAGCTCGAATCAGACTCTGCAAGTCCTGATTCCCTTCTGCTACAATCACCACAGCTCTGCGCTCACGCTCTGCTCTCGGGTGATGATCGAAGAATTCGTCCGTCGCACACCAAAGATTGTTCTCTCTGAAATCTGTGTATGCACTCGTGTATACCTCAGCTTCGATCAACCTCTCTGCTCTAAACCCCTTCTGCTTAAATAGCATCCCCAGCTTTAAGCAATGTCCAGGTTTAGGCAATGTCCCAAAAAGAACAATTATCTCCTAAAAACTAGGAGATTAGATTTGATATTTATCTTTAATGCAAATCTCCTTCTTTGACTAGTAAACCTCACTGGAATATACTCCACAGCATATTAGAAATTCTTCAGATGCTCTCCGTAGAGATTCCAGCCCTTCAAGACACGCCCAGGTTGCTGCTGCTTCTCGGACAGATGAACCAGCCAGTTGAACAAGCTCCTGCTGCAGCATCCCCTGCTGCAGCTGCTGCTAGTTCACTTCTGCTGCCTGCTTGATTATTTGAGCTGCAGCAACTCCTTGTTCATTTGTGCTGGTTTTGTCAAACACTGCCATACTTGCATCATCAATCTCCCCCTTGGCATTTTGACAAAACCTTAGACCATATGCACTCTCCCATGAACCAGAAAAAACTCTGAATACTCTAAAAGGAAAGATCCAACAATAGAGAGTAAGAGTAAATAGGTGTGGCCACACTCGGCCATAGCACAACCATGCAGGGTCAGCAAAACAAAATAAAAAAAGGTTCATCAGTAGCAGATAGCATCTTCTCTCCCCCTTTTTGTCATAGATGCTTAAGGGGCCTGCTCCTCATCTGCCGGGAACTCCAGGTCTCTGAGGAGGCTTCTGATCTGTCCACGCCTAGCGTCCCTTCGTTTAGCTTCTGCTTCAAGAATGACCAGCTCCGATCTGAGATGGCTCACAATTCTGGCGCGGAGGGCTGATTGTATTGTAGCAGCAGGGGGAAGAGCATCCTCCAAGGGAGCTGGAGCTGAAGCTGAATCACCTACCATGAGTAGATCCTCATATGCTATGTCCACTGCATGTTTTCCTTTGAACAACTTGTGATCAACAGTGAAGACCTGCAGTTCCTCAGAAAGTCCTTCAGTAAGCTCACCAAGCTCCGGATGCTGGGATACCGTCATCCCATAGATGAGGGAGAGGAGCACAATGGGCTTGCTGGAGGAAGCGCTGCCGGCATGAGTAGCCAGCTGGGGAAACATCACACTGCCCAGGCTGATGCGCCTCCTTTTCCCAATGGAGTAGAGAAGGTTAGCGAAGGATTTGCTGACCGTCCCTCTGTGTGAGCTGGGGATCCAGTTTCTGATGCCCAGATGATATAGCAAGGCATTCTTGGAGGTCAGTTCAGCAGCACTCAGATTGGGACCTCCCCAGGACAGGCACACTCCCCCTGTCAGAACCTTGGCCAGCATCTTTGGCTGAACATCAGTGGGAGCTCTGGCATTCTCATGGATCCCAAGGAATTCATCAATTCGTTCAGGGGTAATAGAAACTGACTTACCCCGTACCCAACTTCTTCCATACTCATCTGCTCCTTCCTCTCCAAACTTCTCTTCCATATTTACAATAAATTCCCTAACCAGAGCACTATTGAATCTGAATGGAAAGGTTAGGGACTTGAGCAGATTTACCTCTGTGAGAAGCTGAATGATTGCTGCTGATCTGTACTTGTCTAGGTCCAGCCTCTTCTCTGACACAATATGCTTCCGTTCAACAGCACTCCAGGATTGAGAAGCACTCCGATTCCTGAACCAAATGCCTCCCACGGTGATTGCAGTCGTGTCTACCAATGTAGGTCCTCTTGCAGACGGTTCACCAGGGGCATCTGTAATTTCTTCACTTGATTCTTCTTCTTCACTGCTGGAGACTGAGACTAGGATGGGAGCTTTTCCTTTGTCTGATGAAGGGGGAGGATGTGCTGCAGCAGGTTCTTGTTCAGGGGACTCAGCAATTGTTTCCTCCCCTTCACCCACTATGCCAGGGGACATAACAAGAGTTCTGCACTCTTCTTCTGCTGAACCTGCTACAGCATCCGCTGTAGCATGTTCTTCTTCAGCGACTTCCTCAGCAACAGCCTCTTCAGATGGCACCGCGGCACTGGAGACAGGT
This sequence comes from Umbilicus rupestris, assembly GCA_963678935.1. Classification (NCBI taxonomy): domain Eukaryota; kingdom Viridiplantae; phylum Streptophyta; class Magnoliopsida; order Saxifragales; family Crassulaceae; genus Umbilicus; species Umbilicus rupestris. The sequence goes on from OY787621.1 coordinate 8,977,293, forward strand.
TCTCCGCCACGTACCAGGCGCCTTCTTTTCTGCGATGTCCCTTCGTGTGGGGAGGGCTCCCTGTGCGACACAGGGAGAGGTGCTGGTTCCCACACCACCACATCCAGTTGCTGAGCAGGGGCTTCATTGCGCGACTTGGTCCTTCTTTCAGACCTGTTCTGTCGGTCTGCTGCCAGATTCTTCTTCAACCCGCGCGTCTTCACCATTGTAGCTAGATTGCAGAAGGTTTAAGGAACGTTCAGAGGATGATCGGCAGCGATTTTTTGGGAAGCACCTAGCACCTTGTCTTTGCCCTAGAAAATGATTTACCCGTTATTTTCTTTTCCATTTTGAAGTTGTTAGATCACGTGCCTCACATGTGCCTTCTCCCATCATTAGCAACCAAAACATGTGAACAAGCTTATTCTTGGCCAGGATGCTATAGCACATGCGGGCTAGTTCACCTGCTAAGTTCAGACAACAGCTTTGCTCGGAGGATCCTTAAGAGGTTCTGGTGGAGATTTCTTCACCCACACCTGGGATACGCCATAGTTTCTCCTTTTCTGACCCTCCAGCCATCTATCTCTTCGTTTGACATGTTTGGGTTTCCATACCTGCAAGGTCTGTGGTTTTCCTTTGTTTTTCGCGATCCAGTGCCCTTGTGCAGCAGTCTTAGCAATCGTCCTCTGCGATCCTTTCCACCAAGAAGCTTTTCTTGAAGCTACATGTGTTGGTTCTGGGTTTTGCTCCCCCTTTTTCAACTGAGGAGATTTTGTGCAGCTACTTCAGATTGGAGGTAATCTTTAGATTCCCAACACTAGTACAAGAGCCCCTTTTATTCTGAGTCTTTATCTTTGTTGGAGAAAAATGATGTGCCCGGTGCTGCAGCATCCTCTTGTTCACATGCCTAGTTCCATCTTTCTCTGCAGGTTTTGAAGAGTCATCTGAATTATTCTTTTCATCTATTTCAGCATTTGAGGCTTTAATGAAAACTGTCCCTCTAGAGCTTTCTTCACCAGTATATCCAAGCCCTGTTCTCCCTTTTCCAAGCCTTTGGTAAGACAGTATTTCATCCAAGATATTATTCTGCTGATCAGCTGTTTTGACTGTTGCTGGAGAGGATCCAACAGAGATCTGTCTTCCAGAGTTTTCCCTTTTCAGAATGGTGACTTGATTATTGGATGAGAAGAGACTTTTCCTTCGATCTTCTTCCAAGAGATTGACTCTGTCAGTCAATGCTTGATTGGTCTGAAGAACTGCCTCACACTGCTCGAGTATCTTCCTCAGATAGTCAACAAGGCTGTCAGATAGGTCCTCTTCATCTTCACTTTCAGATACTTCAATCCCATAGTGAAATTCTTCCTTTTTAAGCTCTTTGAGGTTGAAATCTGATACACTGGTCAGCACAACACAGTTTTCTTCATCACTTTCATCAGAGTCACTCCATTTTGCTGTCATGGACTTACTGTTCTTTTTCTCTGAGTTTTTGAGGGGTTTGCTTGGACAGTCAGCCTCAATGTGTCCATACCCTTCACAGTTCCAGCATTGAACTCCCTTTTTCATTTCTTTCTTCTCATCTTCATCCTGAGCTGGTTCCTTCCCTTTCCTTTTATTCTCACCACCTCTTCTGAATTGATTTCGTGATGAGGAGCTTTTCCCATTTCTTGAGTCCATGTTCTTCAGGAGCTTTCCAAGATTCTTGACAAGCATACTCAGCTGATCATCTGGAACTGTCTTCTTGGCTTCTGTTTCAGCTTTCAGTCCAACATTCTTGTCCTTGGGAGTGGTGTCCTCTTTAACCAGTTTCATCTCAAATTGTTTGAGAGACCCCATCAATTCTTCCAACCTCATGAATCTGACATTTTGAGCTTCTTCTATGGCTGTCACTTTCATGTCAAATTTTGTGGGCAGCGATCTGAGAACCTTCCTGATCAGCTTCTCTTCAGGGATAGGTTCACCAAGGGCATGGGCTTCATTTGCAAGATCACAGAGTTTAGCATTAAACTCAGTGACAGTCTCCTCTTCCAGCATTCTCAGATTCTCAAACTGAGTGGCAATGATCTGGAGTCTTGACAGCTTCACTCTATCAGTTCCTTCATGTGCAGTTTGCAGAATTTCCCATGCTTGTTTGGCCATGTCACAGTTTGAAATCAGTCTGAAGTTGTTGGCATCAACTGCAGCAAAAATTGCATTCAGGGCTTTTGAATTTCCAGTTGCTGCAGCACCTTCTTCAGCAGTCCATTGTTCTTCAGGCTTTATCCTTGTGACTCCTTGTTCATCCATGGTGATTGGGGGAGACCACTGGATTACGACAGCTCTCCATGTCTTCTCATCTATAGCCTTAAGAAAGGCTTTCATTCTAGCTTTCCAATATCCATAGTTGCTCTCTTCCAACAATGGAGGTCTGCTTGTGCTCTGTCCTTCCTTCATTGTCTTGGCTTCTTCAGAGACACTGTAGGATCTTTAACTTTGTGTGTTGAGCTCCCGCTCTGATACCAATTGAAATTTCACAGTGTCTTAGTTCGACAGATTTGTGAACAAGCAGTTGCTGCAGCACACTCTTGTTCACTAGAAAATTGTCTCAGCAAGCAATGAACAAGACAAAGTTTGTTCACCCAGTTCGGCCAACTGCCTACGTCTGGGGAGGACTATTCTCCAGTCCTCAATCCACTAACTCGAAGGTTCCCACGTACACACGGTTACAACTCACGCAACCTATGCTACTCAACCTTGTGTGGATCACTCAACACAATCAGAACAAGCTCTGACTTGTGTCTGCACACCCTCTGCAATATGTCAATCTAGAATAGCTACAGACTTCTCAAGACTCAGCCTATTCTAAACTACAACTACTCAGCAGGGTTGCTGTAGCAACTGCTGTAACACACAGCTGAAGCACAAATGTCCGCGTCGCTCCAAGGCCTTCCACCGAGCCGATCGAACGATTCCACGAGCGCTGCACACTCTGGAATACTCCCCCTCACTCAGTGACCACCTGCCACTAGCGAGTACTGCCGCACGACACTCAACCGAGCCAACAACTCGTCAGTTCTTCCGCGGCTTCCCTTGATCAACCAACAAGCTCCGCAGCTCTGAATTGGCTTCCAGATCAAGCTCGAATCAGACTCTGCAAGTCCTGATTCCCTTCTGCTACAATCACCACAGCTCTGCGCTCACGCTCTGCTCTCGGGTGATGATCGAAGAATTCGTCCGTCGCACACCAAAGATTGTTCTCTCTGAAATCTGTGTATGCACTCGTGTATACCTCAGCTTCGATCAACCTCTCTGCTCTAAACCCCTTCTGCTTAAATAGCATCCCGAGCTTTAAGCAATGTCCAGGTTTAGGCAATGTCCCAAAAAGAACAATTATCTCCTAAAAACTAGGAGATTAGATTTGATATTTATCTTTAATGCAAATCTCCTTCTCTGACTAGTAAACCTCACTGGAATATACTCCACAGCATATTAGAAATTCTTCAGATGCTCTCCGTACAGATTCCAGCCCTTCAAGACACGCTCAGGTTGCTGCTGCTTCTCGGACAGATGAACCAGCCAGTTGAACAAGCTCCTGCTGCAGCATCCGCTGCTGCAGCTGCTGCTAGTTCACTTCTGCTGCCTGCTTGATTATTTGAGCTGCAGCAACTCCTTGTTCATTTTTGCTGGTTTTGTCAAACACTGCCAT